>VXBP01007098.1:1530512-1556164 GCA_013400115.1 Rhinopomastus cyanomelas | reverse complement strand
ATGGAGCAGCCACATCTTCCTTGGGCAACCTGTTCCAGCATCTCAGCAAACTCGAAGAAAAGAATTTTTTCCTAATGTCTAACCTAAATCTCCCCTCCTAACGTTTGTAACCCTTTCTCCTTGTCCTCTCACTATGCACCCATGTAAAAAGGCCTCTCCCAGCTTTCTTGTAGCCCCTTTCAAATATTGGAAAGCTGCTATAAGGTCACCTCGGGGCCTCCTCTTCTCCAGGCTGAAACTCACTCAGACTGTTCTCAAAGGGGAGGTGCTCTAGCCCTCTGATCATTTTAGTTGCTCTCCTCTGAACACATTCCAGGATCTCTCTGTCCTTATGTTGAGGACTGCAGAACTGGACACAGGTCTCCAGGAGGGGTCTCACAAGTGCGGTGTAGACAGCGACAGGCATCGTCTACCTGGACCTGTGCAGAGCATTTGACACTATCCCACACATTCTGATCTCTAAACTGGAACAATGTGGATTTGATGGATGGACCAGTCATTGGATAAGGAGCTGGCTGGCTGGTCACACCCCAACAGTTGTGATCCATGGCTCAGTGTCCAATGGAGATGTGTGACAAGTGGTGTTCCTCAAGAGTCAGTACTCAGACAAGTACTATTTAATATCTTTGTCTGCAACATGGACAGTGGAATTGAATGGCCCCTCAGTAAGTTTGCTGATGACACCAAACTGTGTGGTGAGGTCAACATACTGGAGGGAAGGGAGGCCATCTAGATGGACATTGACAGGCTCAAAAAGTGAGCTTGTGCAAACTGCATGAAGTTCAACAGGGGCAAGTGCAAGGTTCTGCCCCTGGATTTGTGCAATCCCATGCACAAACGCAGATTGGGAGGAGAGAGGATTGAGGACAGCTCTGAAGAGAAGGACTTGGGGGTAATGGTGGACCAGAAGTTTAACAGGAGCCATCAGTCTGTGCTCGCAGCCCAAAAAGGCAGCCATGTGCTGGGCTGCATCAAAAGAAGCAGTGACAGACGGTTGAGGGAGGTGATTCTCCAAAATGGTAAATCCGATCCCGTAACAGTAGACCTTGCAGGCTTTTATGCAGGCATACCTAAGCATCTCATCTGAACCCCACAAATGACTCTTAGATGCTGTTCATTACCTACAGCCCTCAGTACCCTCTGGATAAGAAGCACCCAATACACATTCTCCTTCACCCACTTACTCCTCTATAATGCTGCAGTTTGGAAATAATGACTCTTAGCAAAAGAGTTAATCAGATTCATCTGCAGTTAACCCTCTCTAAGAGGGAGTCTGAGAGTGGTGTTGGTGTCTACATCTGAGAGAGGGAATATATTACATTATATATGAAAAACCCTCACTTGTGCCAATGTAAATCAGGAATAATTCTGTTTAAATTGGGTGCCATTCAGATGACTATCAGGTCTTGAGAATTCCCAGAATATTTTATGCTGCGGTATAGGCAGGGCCAAGAAATCACAGCAAGGCTGAAGTAGAGAAATGCTTTCCTAACAATTCCCACCAAGAGGTTCTGTTAAAAAGCAGTTAAGGTTGCTCCAGGGCAAAACACGCCCACGCAAGAAATGACAGGTTAGGGGAACCTTCTCCGCAGAAGGTATCGTGCACGCCTCGTACTAACCACTCCCAGTGACAGGCTCCAAACTCCAACAAGAAGCTTCCCTTGTTCTGCAGGATGAAGAAACAAACTGAATACTTATCCCTCCTACATGCTTCAGTGCAAAACCCTCTGGCTTCTGCAACACTGACATTAGTGGCTGGTGCCTTCAAAGAGGTTATGGTCATTATGGAACAAAAATTGTGATTAATAAGCGTTCCCCTAAGCACACACCATACTGGTACTGATGGTCTTGGGGAACCTTCTTTGACATTTTCAGATGCTGTTTTCTCCATGGTTGACCACTCCAGTAGTCCCTTTCCACAGTGCAGAGCTGGAGAGCCAGCTGTTGCTTTTTATTAGATTGGAGAATGAGCTATTTGATATAGTGGAGTAAATCTGGTTCCTTGGCTGCAAAAATAGCTCCACCTGCACCACATATTTGTGTGGGACTTCTACATGAGTTAATCCCAGCTGGACCAGAAGAGATGTTATGTGAAAGGAGTTTAGTCATGCAACGCTATGGGGATACTAGGCAGAATGGCAATGGCACTAATTTGTAGTTTCAAGTTTCCTCTGGCCCTCTGCACATTGGATCAAATTTTAATGCCAAATGCTTGCAGAATCAATATAGCAACCATAATACAGACTCAAAACATGGAAAGGATTGAGAGTTGCTCATTCAGCCCTTGGAAGAAGCAGATGACAGTGAAGGCATCTCTGAACTCTGGGGGTCATGGATTTTGCTGTCCAGCAGCAGTTTTTGTTTAAGTGGTCTTGCTCAAGTTGTGGTTTGACTTAGGGTTTGTAACTGCTTGATTTTATGGATGATGCTCTTTATGCCGCTGTGCTTCCTTGTTCTGTGGTGGGGTCATCACAACCTGGTTAGCTGGGTGACTGGGATCTTCAGGGCTGATAAGGAAGGAAATAGTCAGCCTGGTGCCAAGGAACCTTGGGGCTGATATGGAAGGGTGAAAAGAAATATCTGCTTGGTGCATAGAACCTTCCAGGTCTGATGAAGAAGGAAAAGCAGACCAATACACAATGAATTTGGTCACAGAGAACAGCCATTTGGCACAAAGAGTCAGGAACATCAGGTCCTGTTACAGATTTGTGTTGAAGAAGCCTTTAGTTCAAAGAGTATTGGTGGTTTTCCAGCTATCTTCCCCCTTAGCTTTGTACCTTTCTGCACCTAGCTGCTTCTTTCACCCAAGTTTCTTCTGCTCTACAGGATCACTGTGTCTGGTACTGATCAGGTTTCACCTTATTGTTTAAATGCTTGAATACAGAGTTAGTTCTGCTTTGTTTGCATCCCCTGCCCATGGTAGGGGAGTTGGAACTGGATGATCCTGTGGTCCCTTCTAACCCTGACTGACTGTATGACTTGGTCTGGGTGATCCTGCTGTGGCAGGGGGATTGGACTGGATGATCTTTCGAGGTCCCTTCCAATCCCTGATGATTCTATGATTCTATGGTAGGTGCTCTAGGAACAATACTTCTCCATCATTGTGACAGACTTTTCCCACTACTTCTGTACCACAGGAGGCTTATGAACCTTCTCATACTCTGCAAAAGGGTAAAGATGTGCTTGGTCTAGGCATAGGTTTATGTTGCACCTCAAGGGAGGGTTTTGATGCTGCTCCTATGCAGACCTGAATGAAAACAAAGAATTAAAGACAAGCAGATGAAGTACAGTAGTGCTACAGATCTTTGTCCATTGGAAGGGAGCTGGATAAGACTTTGTCAAGAGGTATTAGTCTAGGAATATAATTTTATGGCAGGGGTGATGACATCGAGAAGCTGAGAATAGTAAGACTGATATCATCCTCACTGAAGCTACTGTACATGTGCCCAGACCTGCTCATAGCCTGTTATTTGACCAGGTGCTTACAACATTCTGTCCCTGTCCTCCCTGACCGCTGTGCTGTGGGATCAGCTCTGACCTGGAAAGCTGAAGTCATGATAAAACTGCTCATCAGACACTAAACACTGCATCTTTCTGTCACAGTGCAAAGTCCCCAGAGAGCAAACTAATAAAAGATTGATATGCATTTATAGCCTACTCATCTCTACAAAGGCAGCAAGGGTTTTCCTGTCCTCCAGGAACATCTGTTTATATCAACAAATCCCAGAGAATCAATACGCATTTAGAAAGATGTAATCACAGAAACATTAATCCTCATTATTTTTTAAGTGCTAAATGCCTTTATTAATGTTTTTTAACTTTAGCACAGTCTCTGTTAAGGTAAAACACAACGCAGACTATGCTTGGAGCAGGGGCGCTTTGAGACTACCTGTACATGACATGCACGTCGCTACTCGCTGTCTCAAGAGTGTTCTATCAAACTGGATGGAATCTTTTCTTTGCTTCCATGGCAAGAAAACATCCCATATGAGAGTCATCAGCATAGACTAAGCTCCCCATAAGCTCTTTTGAGCCATCATTAGTAAAAATACATGACACATACACCTGTATGTGGTGAAGACTTGGAAGAATGTGTCTATTCCCCAGAAATCCAGGTGCTTTCAGTGCAGATGCCTGTAGGGGACAGTGATCACAGAGGAGGCAGGGAGCAAAAGGAATGCTGAGATTTCAGAGCCTGCGTGATTACCCACAGCTGTACAAACAGAACAGTGGAGAAAACAGACTGACCTTGGCCATGTTTTGAGAGTGCCAGATAACCAGGTCCTTCAACAAACCCTGTTTTGACATGAAGAGGAAAGAAGAGACTGTGACCTTGGGGAACGTGAGGAAGCACAACAATGGCTAAAGCAGCAATAACACTTCAGCAGCTTGAACATCTTAAAGGGTTTGGTCTGGGATAAAACTGGTTGGTGATGTCAAATACCTGCCTTACGTACCTGGCAGTGTGAGAAGTGGGTAGACTGGATATATGACAGCAGTAGCTCAAATACAAGAGGACAATTCAGATTGTAAATTATTGTGCTGTAACCATCCCATAAATACCCGTGGCAGTGAAATTGTAGACTGTTTGCAGGGAATTTGAAATAGATTTTTAAAGGCAGAAAGTATTTGCTGTGTTTCTAAATCCACAGGACCACAGTTATCTTTCTCCAGCTTTTTAGTGCCTGTGTCCTCCTCTAGAGAGAGAACATTGGGGGCCTCATACTAGTACATAATTGCAATGCTCAAGTTGCTGACCTCCTCTTCACCCTTGCAAACAGCTATTTTCTTTGCTGTTTCCTGCCGTGATGGGGGAACGTGCCCTTCAACACCAGGATCACTTGGAGAAGTGCAAACACTGTCACTAGGCTGTCCCTCAGCATCTCCTTTAACTCGTGCCTAGAGCTGTGCCCCACTAGGGTTATTAAGTTAGATACTTCACCTCGAGTGATCTCACCCCCCCTTCCCTGTGGCAGATAAAACACAGTGAGTGGGTCAGCTCGCTGTCCCAGAGCTCAACAGATCTTAGAGAACCACGGAATCTTGATGCAGGGTGAAAGCTAGAAATGAACTTCCTCCAGAATCGTCTAGAGCAGGCTGTGGAGATGATCTTCATCAGAATGGCTGTGGGAAAACGCTTGAGCACTGCAGGAAACCTTATCTGTGCTGTGCTGGAAAACTTGAGTGTTACACAACACTTGTTTTTCTCACCTTGTGAATTCTGCCCTTGCAGACGTGTTCACTGCCATCCAGCATCTTGGTAACTAGAGATTAAAGATGTTTGGAGAGCTTGTGAAGATCACTGCGAAGAACATTGCTGTAATTCTGGAATGATAAAAAAGGAAAATGGCAGAAAGGAGATGGAAAGGGACTGGAAGGTGAAGGTCATTATTTTGTCACTCAGTCACTGGCAGAGCTCTCCAACCACTCCTAGCACAGGGCCTATGAATGTGCTTCCCTGTTAAGGCTTCACATATAGCTGCTGCCAGCTTGGCAGGGAAAAGCATCTCTCTGATGAAAACAGATTCCCCTGACATTGAGTTGCTCCTGCAACACTGCAGCTTTCAAAGTACCTGAGTGACTCCAAGGAGAAACACTGAGTTTACCTTGGCTGTTTTGGTCTTCCCTCGCAAATACTCATTTTATGTTCTACAGTCAGTCAAGCAACTCTTTGCCAGTTTTACAGCCTGTTCCCCCTGGAGCCAGAAGGCATAAAGCATTTACACAGTGCACAACATGGGAACTAGAGTATAAAACACACACAAAGTCTGTACAGAAGGTCCTGAGTAAGGTCAAGGAATCTGCCCACAGCTTCAGGAGCTGACAGATAAATCAAGAATTAAAACTAGACTGTGTTAAAAGCTGATGGAAGCACAAGTTAGCACAGCAGTCTATTTAGATCTGCCACACAAAGATCCCATATAGGGTTTACGAGGAGGTGTATGGAACATGTTCCCCACCAGGTGTCTGCCAACTGCACATTGAGACCTTTAGAACAAATTTAGAGGAATGAATAATTACAAATTGCACATAAGGAGTAGCTGGGAAACAGGATAAGATGCAAAATGAGTCTTTCAACATCAGATCATGCCAAACTTTCTTAGACGTGATAAGCCAGTCTCTTTGGCAGAGGAAACATGGTAGGTCTCACCTACTGGACTTCAGTAAAGCGGGTGTTTGGAAGGCAGACTGGAGAAGATGGAGATTACCAGGCAAATTGTAAAGACGTGAGGCACTGCCTGAAGGGAAGGAGATAAGTAACATTGGAAAGGTGCTGCACTGGGGTGAGGGGCTTCCACAAGGACTGTCCATAGTTTTACAGATGGTTTATATATTAAAAAAGAACAGGAGCATTGTGAAACATAACTGATGGGTGATGAAATCTGTCAAGAGAAAGCTGGAGGGTGTTGCTGCTTCTCAAGAAGTGATGGATGTCACAGGCAGAGATCCCCGAGAGATGAAATTATACAAGTGGGGTCAAACACTGTAGTAAAGATTGGAGAGAAAATAGATGGAAATTATGCTCATAGGATTGTAAAAAAGGCACTGGAGAAGCTTCATCTGGAATAGTGCATACAATTCCAGTTAGCACTATTATCAGAAAGCCCTCAGACTGGAACAGGTGCTGTGAAGAGATGTTCAGGAAAATAATGGGGAACAGACAGCATGTCTTGTCAGACACGGGAGAATTTCAGCAAAGCAAAGAATGAGAGAGCTCATGATCTCATAACCACACAGGGGGATCCGATAGGATAGGATAGGATAGGATAGGATAGGATAGGATAGGATAGGATAGGATAGGATAGGATAGGATAGGATAGGATAGGATAGGATAGGATAGGATAGGATAGAAAAAAAGACAAACTGTTCAACTTGAAGTACAGTCTGACCCAAAAATATTTGAGTGCAAATTTGCCATCAGCAGACCAAGTCCTGAAATTAGGGGAAAGTTCCTAGTTACAAGAGGAATGACCAAGCAGGCTTCCCATGGAGGATAACAGCAGCAAACGCTGCTAATTTTCAGTAGGAGGTGTATTTGTTTTCCAGAGGGCCTCTACCACATGGCTGTCTGCATCTTTTTGGGCCAGGTTTAGTGCTCCAAAGGATCAGTTCCTATCTCTGTCCCCACTGTTGTTCTAGGAGCAGCTGTCAGTGGTGTCCCAGGAAGACTTTCCTAGAGTCTGGTCTTACACAAACGAGTGTCTCACTGGTTGCACAGACTGAGAGGCAAATATTTGAACCTCTGTCTCCCAGCCCTTGAGGAAGGTCACTCCCTTTCCTCATGGTGCTTTTCAAAACACAAAAAACTCTTCTATTTCTCCAGCTGCCCTGGGCATTGCTTAACACTTGCCCATGTTCCAAAGGTGCTCTTCATTTTGATCTGAAGCTGTAGTTAAATGGCTCATTACTCCAGCCCAGGTACTTTCCCCACCAAGGCAACCGGGAACAAGCAGGCTCTGTGGTAGGCAGGTCGCTGAGTCGCTACGTTAACAGTTCTTCCTCAGCCTTCTTACAGGCCCCTTTTCAGGTATTGGAAGGTTGCTATAAGGTCTCCCCAAAGTCTTGTCTTCTTCAGGCTGAATAACCCCAAGTCTCCCTGCCTGTTTTCAAAATAGAGGTGCTTTATCCCTTTGATGATTTCTGAAAAGTTTAATGGAGCACTGGAACAGGCTGCCCAGGGAGTTTGTGGAGTCTCCTTCTCTGGAGATGTTTAAAACCCGCCTGGATGTGTTCCTGTGTGACTTGGTCTAGGTGATCCTGCTGTGGCAGGGGGTTTGGACTCGATGATCTTTTGAGGTCCCTTCCAATCCTAATGATTCTATGATCTCTTCCAGACCCAACTACTTTAAAAGCAGTACACTGACTGTGGTGGATGGCCAGCTGCTAAAGTGCATCCCAGAAGCCCTCTTTTGTCTTTATGAATTCCTAAACCTGACTCTTGGAAGGTGGGGCAGAGGACAGCGTGGGTCAGGTAGTAGGACTGTGAGCACTGTTAGCCACACCAACACACCTGGAGCACCTCTGTTCATCTGCCACAGACTGGCTTTCTGCCTGTCCTCGTAGCAGTGCCTGCGTTCACCTCCACCACTCTGACTGTACAACCCATCCCCCAGGCTCAAGGCTGACTGCCAGGAAAGTGCCCTCTGTCACCTTGGCACTGCTGGCCATGCCAGCGTCACCCTGTTTCTTCAACACAGTACTGGCTTTGCAATAACTGGAACTCCTCCAAACCTTCTTGAAGCTGTCCCCTCTCTGCTCTCCCTTCTCCTTGCTGGCAGGGGCTTTCTGGGGCCAGAGGAAGGAGGGGGTACCTGCAGTGTATTTCCCTGCCTCACAGGGAATTTTATGTCTGCTGGGAAAGTAAAAGGTGACTTTTCCTTTGCACTTCTTGGCATCAGGGGCTTGCAATGAGCTTTTACATCTCATGTGGATGGAAGCTCTGCTGTCACCAAGCTGTCCCATGGGATTTGAGAAAGGGATCTGGACAGTTTTCATAGAGAGTGTTAACAGGGCACACAGTGAGCAAGCTCCTGCAAGGTGGGAGATATGGGATGGGGCTATATTTTAAATTTTCTGTTAGCACAGTACAATCCTGGCCTGAACCATCCAACACCTATTCCAATGGTGACAGCATTCAGAGGTAAACCTGTTCCTGGATGGAGAGAATTGTCCCAATGTAGTTCGTGAGTCTATCTTTAGAGCACAACTCCAGCACGTAGGAGAAAAGGTGCTATTTTGCCCCCTCCCTTATATGTTGGCTCCGATGTCCCAGTCTAGCTGATGTTTCACTGTTGTAAAACCTCCGAGGGCTATTTTCATCCTGTAAATCAGTGTAGCTTCAGGGTTGGCATCACAGGAGGTTCTTATCTAATGGGGACTGACCCAGCACAACCTTCCTCCTCAGCACACCTCTGAGCTGGAGATAACAGGATCTGCTGTTCTCGATGACTGCTGCTGGCTGTGGTTGTGTGTTGTCCCTGCCAGAGGAATCCTGAGCCAATCACTTAGGATTTGCCCCTTCCTTTCCTTAAAAGCAGCTCCAAACAACCACCAGTATCTTCCCTTCAGGCAGTGTTTCTGCCACTCTGCTTCCTCACTGGAGCTGAACTCCTCTGAGATGACACAGTACCTTCATCTTCTGTGGCTGGGAGAGAAGGAGGTGCCTGTGGAAAGCAATTTATCCCTCCTAACACCTAAACCGTGTGTCTCTCTGAGGGAGAGCCCACGACAGCCCTGTGCTTCTGAAACTGCTGCTTCTTTTAGACACCTAAAATGAGGTGGAGGGTAAATCCATGCCCTTCTGCTTCTCAGGCACAGTGTTTCACAAGCAGAAGCACTGTAATTCTCCTCCTGCTTGCAGCTTTAATGCCTCTGCGTATTAGGTAAGTTGTTAGATAACGTGTGTCCTCCCACGTGCTGGCACAGCTCTTTCCCAGAGTGGCATAAATTACAGCTTTCATCTAGCTACACAAGATATTCAGCATCGTGGAAGGTGAAGGATGCTTATTTTCATATCTGGCTCTGATCAATAAACAGCTCCCACCTATGGCAACAACAGCCTGCAGCTTGGAGGGCTGGGGTTTGTTGCGTCATGGTTGTCCACACAGCTATCTTCTGTAATCAATAGCCCGGGAGTCTGTCTCAGGAAGATTTGCATTGCATGATCAACAGCAGCAGCAGTCCAAGCCAACTTGATGGCAGGGACAGTTAATCCCAAAGAGCCAAGTGACTGGTGTGTGCCCTGCTGGGCGGGGGCACCTCACTCAGCTATGTGCACACAGGTGGGTACAGCTGCTGGCGCTGAAGCTGGTGGTTAGCCAGAGGTTTGGGTGTTGGCTGATGGTTTGGGCTGTGTTTTCTGTAAGTTGCTTTTTTTTTTTTTAAGCGAAACGTCCTCAGTTGTTCCACAGGAAAAGAACAGGCAGTCTACCCACATGGAATATTTGCAGTTGTCCTTGTTTCCTCATTGCTTGCCTTCACCTTCTGCTAATATAATTTGAGTGACGGGAATTTTCCAAAAGACCAATTAGGATAAACACCAGTTGGGTGCAACAGATGAAGGGGAATAACCATCAAGCTCTTAACAAATGAGTAATGTGAGCACAGGGCAGATACTGAGAAACATGAACCTTGCAGTATTTTACAGTAGTGGGTAAAGGAGGTTATTCCCATCCACGCCAGTAGAATCCTATAGCTATAGGCTGTCTGTGCCTCACCTCCCACTCTCCCCTTCCCCTGCAGGTAGCTGCTGCTGAGATGAGACAGCTGAGCTGTGCATAAAGCAGCTCTGAGTCCAGTGAAGTTTTTGAGCTGGTGTGCTCAAACAAACTCCCCCTCACACAAGCAGGTGGGGTGAAAAGAAGTCCAAGGCATAGTTGCTCATGGAGGTAAAACACTTCAGGTGACGCAGTCCCTGGCACCTGAGCAGGGTCACTGCCACATATGAACAGATGCACATGGCTACATGATGCCCAGTGTGGTGAGGGACACACAGTCATGTCTCAAGGCAGTCAGGACTGAGGTAACCACATGTGAAAGTCCAGCTTGTGTGGTGGGGATCTCCTCACTACGGATCCTTGGACCTGTACACACCCTGGGAACAGAGCAACATCTCTAAAAACCATCCCAAACTGAAGACAAAACAGCAATGACAGTCAAAGCTGGAGCCACACAAATCTTCATAGGTGGGATAGTATTGCCTATACTCAGAGACCACTCGGCTGCGTGGAAAACGTCCAACTGACAAGTGCAAGGGCCTGAATTAAATGAGTTTTAATAGGTTACCATGCTCTTTGGTGGAGGTCTAGTCCCTGACTGCATTCACTTTCCCAGACTGCTGCAGCACAAAATAAAGCAGGTTGACTAAGCGTCAGTGAAGGCACCAAAACACGCCAAGCCTGTGCCTGGGTGCTTGGCAGAATGGACCTAGAGAACACTGAGCTTCAGGGCACCTGGCTGGGTCTGTCCAACCAAAGTCATTACTGTGGGCTCCCCAGCTGAGCCAGCAAGGCCAACTTTTGCCACTTCCAAGGATAAAACACTGGGACTGGCTCACTCCTCTTATGGGAAGATGGAAATGGCCAAGCTGGAACAGGGATGCGGCAGTACTTGGACAGCTGTGTCTGCTGTTCTATTACCATTGCATGAGGGGGAAATAGCAGAGGTGGAGCAGGGACAGGAGTTTTAACCCGCTCATTCCAGGTTCACAGGTTCTGCTATAGCTAAAATACGTAGCGAAGCCACCACTTTGCCTTGCCAATTGTGAGAGCCACGCTTGACTCATGTTACCTTGCCCTCTGTCCTGCTATCTCAACACCCAGAAGCAGCTCAGCTTCTCCTGATGAAAGGAAGATGGTGGTTTTATTTCTCTCTCAGATTTAGAAAAGCCACAATACCACAGAATAGATCAAAGCCTCAGATAAGACTCACAAGGAGGGAAGAACCCAGGCTGGATGTAGAGCCAGGTGCCCAGGATGTCCCCAAGCTGTCCATTTGCAGGTAACCTAGCATGTCCCTTGTGAGGCCACCTGAGCACGGGTGGAAACCATAGCACGGGGCTGGAAGATGGTGTGAGAAGGATTAACACTGTTGTGCTCTATGTGCTGTAAGTTTCCACTGCTTACGTGCTGGGAGGGAGCGAGTCCTTCCTGCCCTGGGCTGCGTGGTGCCTACCCACAGCTCAGCCCCGCTCGCACGCACCGCGCGACGCCTCAACGCAGATTGATTTGTCAAGCTAAAAGCCTTTCTGGTTCACTGCTGCAAGGCCTAACTGCTCTGTCCATGAGGTAAACAAAGACCACCTGGAGCTGCAAAAATCTCATGACCCTGCAAAACAAGGAGGCAGCACGCTGGTGGGAGGTTGGGTGTTTACTGAAGTGGCACAACTCCTGCAGCAATACAGAAGTGACTCATTTTCACCCCGCGCTCCCTCTCCCGCAACCATAAAAAACCCCCAAATTATTTTACTTTTTACATATTTCCTGGAAAATGTGATTTCACTAGAAGAGCACTTTACTCTCTTGTTATGAAACAGAATCCAGACCAGTGGGATAAAGTCATTCTTGGAACAGCTTTCAATGAAATCAAGAGTTACAGCTGAGCTGGCTTTGACATAACAAGTCCTTGGGATCGTGGTGGCTGCTGCAGTCGTGCGTTTGTCTGGATCTACTAGTTTTCCTGGTATAATAATTGCAGTAAGAACTGTGATGTTTTGTAACCAAACTAGTTTATACTGGCAAAAGCCCTACTTTGGATGATAGAGAGGTGACTTACGTCGCTGAATTTCTTCTAGCTCGTTTTTGGGGAATTGCTAGTCTATCATAAAATGTCTTTATGCTTTTGGCACAATAGAGGCAGATGATCCCTTGGCCATTGTCACAGTGGGACCATTTTTTATCACACAAGCTAAAATGTCTAAGCATTTACATTTGGTAAAATACATCAGAAAATTGTTTTAAATAGAAACTACTGTCTTAAAATAAAGTAGATTGGTGCCCTAGATTATCCTGGAAGGTAAATTCTGTGTGATTAACTAAAAAAAAAAAATCTGGAGTATTCTCTTTCATTATTTTTATCTGCTTTGGGGTCTTTATTCCCTAAGCTCTCTGTACAACCATGAACCCAGACCTATATATATCTATGTTAATTTCTAAGATCTGAGTTAATCTTGCTTGCAGCATGCAGAGGAATTGAGCAGTATTCTGTAGGTGATATCACTGAGTGTCATACTCGTTTAGAAATGAAACTGTGGTATCACTGCCTGGCCAGTCCAAGGGGCAGTGAGACACCAGCAGCCTTGCCATGGCCAGCTTGGCTGTGGATGGGTAGAAGGAGCTTTAGGGATGTGGATGTTCACTGAGAGCATCTCCTGAAAGTGAAAGGCAGTGTGACAGAGCACAGCGTTGCGGGGATAAACCTGAAATACAGGCTGGCATGAGACATCTCTTTGAAGGTGGGATTTCACTCTGTATTGTGTAATGGAGAGAATGGAAGTAAGCTCAGAAGGCTTTGAAAGCAAAGACAAGCACCTGTGTTTATGGCTTAAAGTTACGGGAAACTAGATCTGTGCTTGCTGAGAGTAGCTTCACAGTGTCTCCATCTCCACACGTATCGCATGCACCTTAGGAAAACTGCAGCTTCAAACACTGGTTGAACGGCCGGGCCCAAAGAGTGGTGGTTCATGGAGTTAGATCCAGCTGGCAGCCAGTCACAAGTGGTGGCCTCAGGGCTCGGTGTTGGGGCCATCTCTGTTTAACATCTTTATTGATGATCTCAATAAGGACATGGAGTGTGTCATTAGTAAGTTTGCAGATGGCACCAACTTAGGTGGGAGTGTTCATCTGCCAGAGGGTAGGGAGGCTCTTCAGAGAGACTTGGATAGATTGGAGTGATGGGCCAATGTTAATGGCAGGAGCTTCAATAAGGCCAAGTGCCAGGTCCTGCACTTGGGCCACAACAACCCCCTGCAANAATGGCATCCTGGCTTGTAGTAGAAATAGTGTGGCCGGCAGTAGTAGGGAGGTTATCATCCCCCTGTACATGGCACTGGTGAGGCCACATCTTGAGTCCTGTGTCCGGTTTTGGGCACCTCAATACAAGAGAGATGTGGAGTGCTGAAGCAGGTGCAGAGGAGGGCAACCAAGCTGGTGAAGGGCCTGGAGAATAAATGTTGTTAGGAAAGACTGAAAGAGTTGGGGCTGTTTAGTTTGAAGAAGAGGAGGCTGAGAGAATACCTTATCACTCTCTACAACTACCTGAAAGGATGTTGTGGAGAGGTTGGTGCTGGTCTCTTCTCACAAGCAATTAGTGATAGAACAAGAGGAAGTGGGTTAAAGTTACAACAGTTAGACTTGACATTAGGAAAATTTTTTCACAGAAAGGGTGATCAAGCAGTGGAATGGGCTTTCCAGGGAGGTGATTGAGTCGCCATCCCTGGATGTGTTGAAAGATTGTTTGAATGAGGTGTTGAGGGATGTGGTTTAGGGGTGAACTTGTAAGGTAGAGTAGATGGTTGGGCTCTGTGATCCCAGAGGTCTTTGCCAACCAGAGTGATTCTGTGATTAGTGCCATACTGTTCCTCAAAATAAGCCCCTAGATAACTCATTTCAGCAGAGGCTGGTGAAGGAGAACGAGTCTATGCAGGATCCTAGCAGGTGATCTACCATGAAAGAAGAGGCTCTGGGCTACCTGAATGTGCAGATTGCTTCTGAGTGGCCATTGCAGATTATACTAGTGAAAATCAGGTCCTCTGGCCAGACCCTCCCCTTGACAATCTGTCTCTTGAGGCAGCTTGGAGGTTACAGTAATTAGGCTTTGGGCAGGAGCTGTTTGCTCTGGGGGTGCTACAGCTATTCCTGCACCCTGCAGCCACCTTTCCTCAGGGCTCCTCGCTCTCTCGCCCAGCGCGGGAGTGGTGCACATCCTTGATGAGCCTTTGGACACCAGGAAAGGTGGTGCTGGAAACAGAACAGCCCTGCCCATGATTCAGTGGCCTGGGACTCATTTGCTTCAAGCCCCAAGGGGTGTGCAGCGCTCAGTGATGTCCATTGGGGATGTCCCAGCAGCAGGGCAACTCCGGCCATGCTCCTTCTAATAAATCACAGAATCATAGAATCATTAGCGATTGGAAGGGACCCTGAAAGATCATCTAGTCCAATCCCCCTGCCACAGCAGGATCACATAGACTAAGTCACACAGGAACACATTCAGGTGGGTTTTAAACGTCTCCAGAGAAGGAGACTCCACAACCTCCCTGGGCAGCCTGTTCCAGTGCTCTGTCACCCTCACTGTGAAGAAGTTCCTTCTCATACTGATGTGGAACCTCCTATGTTCCATCTGCTTGTACAGAGCAATAGCACAAGCAGCCACAATATTAAGTGATCTTGTATGAATTTGGTTGAGTAATCCTCGTGCAGAGATGGGGCTGTCTGTAAAAAGGGGTGACAAAACATCAAGCAAAGAGCAACTTTTGCAGCTACTCTGTGAGTAAATATCCACAGGGCAAACAAGACGTGTAACAACAAGAGAAAGGATGTTGCAGCAACCAAGGCATAAGAAAGTCTAGTGCAGTTTTGGCTGTGATGCTAGCTAAAAAAAGATTGTATCTTGGATATATTATCCAAAAATAGTCTGCAAGACTAGAAATAGCATGGATATATTGAGATTTGAAAAGAGATCAGAACTGAAGCCTGTGAAGATTAAGAAAGTCATGTGAGAGAAAGTCAGAATGAACTTCACAGCTTATAAAAGACAGAGAAATGGAATTAAATTATATGAACTCAGACAACATAGTCTGGATCCCCAGTCACCTGAGCCAAAAAAAGCAGAGAGTTTTATTTACTGCTTTTTAATTTCTGCTGGGATGTACAAAGTGAAGGTGCTGTATGCCAGACCTCCCATGCTTCTCATGTGTGGACCGTGTTTATTGCTTGCACAGGCCTTGCTCTTCTGCCAGCACCTCGAGCATGTGCTTTGGTGGCTACCTCAGAAGCTCAGGCAGCTGACGTTTGCTTTCCCTAGCTCATTGTGTTTGGTTCAAGCTACACCAAGAGGTTGAGACCAACTTTCTCCCAACTCCACAAGCTCCTTGTCTGCCTCTTCCCTGCTTTGGCAGTTTTCTGCATCAAGCATCTAGGTCTACCCCGGGGCAAAGCCAAGCCACAGCGCCTTGTGCACACTGCCAGGGACACAGCTCCTCCCTGCTGGCATGAGATGTGAAAGCAGCGGGGTGTGAATGGTCTTGGCCACGCAGGATGTGAATTCTTCTGCCTCAGTGCTGGGGAGCTACCTCGCACCAGCAATTTTCACGCAAGCAGTTGGTGCAGCTGGGAAGAAACTGTTTTGGTGCTGCTTTAAAACATTGTGATCTTGACTGCTGTACAACGTAGAGGCACATGTTCCCTCAGATGTGGTACACATATCCTGTGGTGTAGATGATTCTGAGGTTGAGTTTATGAGGTTGTGCAGAATTTGCAAGTTCTCACCTTCTCAAGCCCTCTCAAACCAATGTGCTGCTCCAGTTTTATGCCATTCAGAAGAGCAAAATCACTTTCTCTGGGTAACTTAGCAAGCAGCAGTGTGAGATACTGTCAAGGTATTTGAGGAGACCTGGTGTTCAATTCACTGGACAAACAAGAGCCTTATTCTCCCTGAATAAGATGATTATCAAGGGGCTGTTTGTGCCCATTCTTGTTTTTGGGGACTCTCATTTTCCCTTTGCTGCAGTGACTCATAAAACTTGTTAAACCAGAGTGTGCCTAGCAGGAGAACATTTAATTACATGGCAGTTGCAGGGTAGTGATGGAATTTATGTTAGACAGGCTGATGGTATGATGGCTTTATCTACAAAGCCGTTGAGGTGCCAGTAGAGCCAATTCCATCTGCAAGGCGTACCACGCACCAAAACAGCAAGGAGGAAGGTAACATACGTGCCAGGATCAGGCTGGGGACGCTGGTGTTTTGCATAAACAGCCTGAAAATGTGCTTGTCATCACCGTGTCTGGGTCAACATGTGGAAACTTTATCAGGTAAACCAACAGCCTTGCGCTGCACGGTGACCTAGATAGGAAATATGATGCAGGGAGAGGGAAGGTGAAACTGTGCACTGTTGTAACACACGGATCAGGTTATTTGCTGCTGCTTTTATCTGGCCGTAAGAGTTTAATGGTCAATAAACCAAAACCACTTGGAAGGAAGTTCTAGCCTCTCCCTCCCTTCTCAAGCACTCTCACACAAACACAGTGTGCAGCCAGGCCAGTTTATGAACATCATATTTCAGTACTGAGCAAAATACTAACAAAATATTCTGAAAACCACTGTACACAGCCTGGCTGTGTGTGCACCACGTCCAGATTACAGCCTTAAGGCTTCTGTGAAGCTTCTCAGAGGGATTACACCACGATTGGAGTAATTTCTCTTGTGTGTGTAAACATACTTGTTTAGGTGTTGATAACTCTTTCCATCCTGGCCTTGGAGATTGCAGTAGATGATTTGGTTGAACCTGTCTAGGATACCTTAGGTTGGCTTTTTCCTTGGCAACCAAAAGGCAAAGGGAAGTGTTTGGGAGCTCATACATGCTGCTGTTTGAAATCCCTTCCTGTTCGTACACGTTTTCTTACAGCATATTTAAAAGCCATATGAGAGAGTAATTTGTCATCGGTGTTGGGTTTGGGTTTTGTTTCTTTCTTGTAATTTACTTCATAATTAGCACATTGTATCACATATTTTAGCCCATCTAAGATCAAATTATTCAGATTTTAAAACTCTACCATAAAACTGTAGCACATTGAGGGAAGTACTGTCCCAGCATGGGAAGCACAGCTCCCTCACCATTATAGAAATTGTATCTGGATGACCCTTTCAGGAAGGCAGAGGATGACAATCTTGTAGGACAACGGCTCGCTGTTTCTCTATTATGTTCAATATTATTTCTAAATCAACAAAAGTCTTAATGCTGAATCACAGAATCACAGAACATTAGGGATTGGAAGGGACCTCAAAAGATCATCTAGTCCAATCCCCCCTGCCACAGTAGGATCACCTAGATCAAGTCACACAGGAACATATCCAGAGGGATTTAAATGTCTCTAGAGAAGGAGACTCAAACTCCTGCAGGAAGAAAAACATGTAAAGATCGTGTATCAAGGGTCTCCGAGATCAAATCATAACTTACCTACAGCCCAGTGTGTTCAATATGCAGGAAAGAGGTTTGGTTTCACTCTTCTGTAGACAAAACACTGTCTCCCAAGTTAGCTTTGTTGGCTCCAAATTACTGTGCTTGATTGAAATGAAAACCCCTTTTTATATTTTTTTTCCAAAATAATGAAACAGGTAATGGGGGTATTAGCAGAGATTTTTAGATTACGCTGAAGTCAAGCTATGAAAAGTCAGAGTGAAGTTTTCCTTCTTCAATACCATTTTTAAAAGTTTTTTCTTTGGAAACTAATACAAAAAGCTTGACCCCAAATGAAATTTTTGCCCTCCATTTAAACTGTAGATAAATCTCAGAGAGATTTAGGGTTAGGAAAAATCTTGGAAAGATTCATCTGTAGCTAAATTTTGTAATACAATGGTTTTTAATCCACAGTCACAATCAAGGTTCCTATGTTAGATGTTAGATTTTTCTACCTTCTCTAGCAGTCAGATGGTCTTCTTCTATATTCTTTACATAATTTTTAGAAACACAGTCCCAGACGTTTTGCTCTTGAGACTTACTCCGGAGTTATGTTTGTGATTACTCTTGTCACAAATTATCTCACTCACGAGAGTTCATCAGAGCAATTCAAAAATTCCTATGTGGTAAACTAGAGTAAATCTTACAGCATTTATTGCAGTTTTTACTGGTCCCAGTGAAGCCATTACTCCATTCGTTCTGGAGGGTGATAGAACTCCTCTTCAGGAGTGTTTATGGACTGGTAGAGGGCATATCAGGTATCCTTCTTTGTCATTTGCAGCTGACGGTTGCTGTGGCTGCATTTTCCACTCTGCCAGCAGTATTTCTGTGTGGGACCTAAGAGAATTTCTCCCTGCACACACACCTTTGAGAAGAGCCAGAATTCCATCTTTAGCCTCCTCTCAACCTGTCTATGGGCCTTATCTCACATTCAGGGAGATTCTTCTGTCCTTTCCAGTCCCTCCACAATAATCCATAACTCCCCTTTCACTGCTTCCATTGGAGCTCAGCGCTGCCCTGCAGAACAGCATTGCAAAACCTCCTCAGGGATGAAGACTTCCTCTATTTATAGAGCACTGAGATAGATGAAAGTTTCCAGAGAGCTTTCTGGAAGGGCTCCCATCTTGCTGCTCTGAGGGCTTACAAAGTGAAATGACATTACTACCTTGCTTCATAGCTTTGCCCTCCATTCACCAAGCCTTCGCAGCAAAACAACACCAGGCAGCTTTTGATGTTCTGCATTGGCACTTATGAAACTCTGAAGAAGTCTTCCTGACAGACTTCATCCATATCTGGAATACAAATGCAAAATCTCAGGCTTGGGGCAGGTTGTCTAACATCAGCCCACATTTTCAATTGATTTTTACCGTAGACCTGTGAGTCAGGGTTATCTGAGGACTGGGAGAGCTGTCTTTGGGTTGGGGCTGTATTTCTTCAAACAGTCCATCTCTTGAGTCTGTTATTTTTAAATCAAATATGAGGTTATAAGGTTCTGCTAACAAATGAACTGCTGAGTGTTGCTCCACAAAGATGTGTTTCAGCATTTCTTTTACTTGTGTCACAAACAAAATAGGGAATATTTCATACAATATGGGAGCAATGATCACCCTACCTAACATAAGGCAGAAGCCAGGCTGGGTGTGCAGAGCAGGCACATCCACTAACACAGGAGCCTTTGTGTGTCTATGAGCCGGTCACGTTCAGCCTCTCACATTGATAAGTTGCTGTTTAGTTGAAAAATAAAAGCGGGAATAAAAGGCAGCAAGCCCTTAACTACTTTTGCCTGTAGCACATGGCATTTATTGGAGGAGATGTTTGCACAACGAAGGAGCATTGCCTCCCACCGAAATGTCAAAAGTGTGTACCATTTGGTAAACAGGTGAGGACAGACCCTGGCTATTCTCTGCCTACACTGCCCAGTGCAAGCTCTGCATCATGCAGTGAGGAAACTGCAATCCAAGGAACCCTTTTAGTCCTAGCATTAGACACAGTCTGAGGTTAATCCTGCAGAAATCCAACCAAATCAAAAAATCACCAAACACCAGCCAAAAGAGAGGATGGTGCCAGGAAGAAAATGTTCAGCCTAATGAAACAGTAAGGGAAAAAGTGAAATCTGCCTCCCAACGAGATAAGCAGTATCATCTGCCATTGCACTGGGGGTGGATGAACAATGTGTAAACTGCTTGCTGACCTGCTTTTTGCTGCTGTGTAAAAATGAAAGGCCATTTCTGCTAGTACTAATAAATGGCACCTTATCTGTAGGTCACTAATTAGCTAGCTGAGCGAGCAAGGAGCAGGTTCAGGGCTAGCAATTCTAACAGTGACAAACTGATGGCACTGGGATAGCAAGACTCAGACGCAACCCAACCCTAATTACAGCTCTGTAGCATGATCAGAGCACAAACCAAAGTTGTTAATAATTCATATTCAGCTCTGTGCTTGCATGAACTGGTAAGTTTAATTTTCTGGGACCTAATAGTTAGGTACAGCTTTGTGACAGCTCTCCAGCATACTCTTCCAGTGTCATGTTTTACTGGATTCATTCAAGAGCATTGAATGTCTATTGAAAGGGGTCAAATCCATAGTGTCAATGCAAATCAAGCAGGAGGGCACAACATTTTTTTCATACTAATACAGACATTTAAGTTCTTACATAGCTGCTACTACTAGAGTTCCTGTTCTAGTAAATGTATGTCCCTAATATAAGTTGCTTGGGAATTGCTTTAAAACATGCTGATATCTCTTACTCTAGTATTAGACTAAGAGTATTTGCGTAGAGGGTTGTGCCTGTTAGCACAGGAGACAGGAAGACAGAACATCATCAGTGTCATCATTTGTTAATACCACATTTCTGCAGGTCTAAAATCTCAAGAACTATTTTAATCGAGAGATGGCACCTTTCAACTACTAAAACAGGAAAAACACCCAAAGAAAACATGCAAAATGTGAGCACCTGGCACATTGTTCACAGAATCAACACCCTAAAACACCTCTCCCCTCATCCTTTGGTAACCGAATGAGCAAATACTAGACCTTATTCTGTCTTGGCATAAAATATCCTGCACTTTGATCTCCTAATTCTCTCAGTACAGTTTCAAAAGGAAAGGCTTCTCTCTCAGTTGGGGAGAAAACATAAATGGGTCAAGTTATATAATATGAAGAAAATAAGGCTGAAATTTCATGACATGACTGAGTCATCTTACCGTTCTGACCTGGGTGGTCCTGCTTTTCAGTCCCTGACTCCAGGCCCTGCTCGTCCACACCCTCTCTTGCACCACATCAAACCACTCAGTAAGCCGATCCAACTTGTTAAGCCAACAGAAAACTATTCTCTTGAAGTGACTCACCCAAGGGCTTGACAAGTGTGGTGCTAAGGAGCATGCTGCTGGAGGGAGCAGAACCTCCCTTTTTGGTGGCCAGCATCTCAACACCATGACTTAAATGTCCCACACCTGAGGAAAGTGCTGCAGAAGGGCATAAGAGCCCTGAAGGCAAATATAAGGGTATGGAGTAAAAGCCTGTGTCTTTGGGAAGGACAGGTATTTTATGAAAGGCTTCATAAAGCCCTTGGGGTACAAGAGACGCTGAGGGGGTCAATGGCAGGAGAGCAATGGAACCTTGCATCCTGATATGCATCAGAGGGGTGCAGGGGGACACACAGACACTGTTCTGGCAGAAGGGGAAACAAGGAGTCCCAAACATGCTGCTGAGCTCTACAGAGTCTGTCCAGGTTGTGATGGCTCTTCAGGGCTCAAGCTTATGATGCCTGCATGCACATGTGTGTGTGTGTGTGTAGCCAGTCCTGGCCAGGGTGAGTGCCTCAGGACAGATGTGTTATTGTTATAGTTTAACAAAACATAAGCTGTAATATTGTATCCTCATTGTCCAAGAAAAAGGGGAGGACATTATTTTTCACTTGGCAAACAAACAAAAACGAAGCCTGTTCCCATTTTTCTCAAGAAATTGCTTAATCAAAAATAAAAAAAACCAAACCACAAAAAACCCCTTAAGTCTTGTTGAGGAATAACACTTAAGTCTACCAGCATAAAAACTCCCTAGCTATTATCTTTTCCTTCCTCTCTTAAATTACTGAGGCAGGTTTCTCCTTTCATAGTAGCAAAAGTTTTAGGCTCACTGTTTTCTTTGAATGTCTCTTACTGGTACAAAGGTCTCAATAAGAAAAAGAATTAAGAGGTATCAGAAATCAGGCTACCCAGCTGAAGAAAGGGAAAGGAAACTGCATATTCATCCAGAGAAGTCTGGTCTTTTAACAAACACATCTTTACAGCCTCAGGAACATTTCTTGGGTTCTCTGGGTAATAGTTTCTAGAGAATCAGGGGAAAAAAAGAAGTGTTGACTGTAAGTTATTAAATAGCAGGATATATTGCAATGCATGAGCTGAGGCACTCTCAAGCTTCCCAAAATAAGGGGCATGGAGCAAATGGTCCTTCTTGCCCGCACCCCAGGGCATCCTAGTTCTCTTTTCTGAACACAAGGCCAGACACTGGCAGAAGAGAGAACTACGTGCCTGGCAGCTGAAGGATGAGGAAAGAGAAAATATGATGTGCAGTAAAACAGGTACGCACAAAATAATCGCAGCAGGCCACATCATCCTAACACTGCTCAGCATTGTTTCCACCTTGATGATCTTTCAGCATGTCGTGATGCTGAATCATGGTGACACAGGGGCAGGAAGGACATATCAGATGCCAAGTGAAAAGGTCACATTATGATCGTGGCCCTACGAAGTGCCGGGGAGACTTTCTTTATGTCCGAGTTCCTCGTTCTCACATTGGATTTGTCTGCACTGAAACTGAGCAAAGCTTCCAGAGCAGTTGAGACAAATTTGATCTTCACAGAGATAAAACAGGAATAGTTTTCTTCCTTTATTTTTCTTTCTTTCCCAAACTGCTTATTGCTGTGTCAGCGTGGGGATTTCAAATACTGTTTGAAAAATGTCCTGTAACTTTCTGTACACAAGTGAACTTTGAGCGCCCCGTGGGTCTGCTGGCTTGCTTAAGTCAAGAGGCCAAAAATGTACATAATTGTCAATCTTTAGCGAGACAGGGAGGGTTTTTTCTAACCAAAGCCAGAAATACTCCCTCTGGAGAAACCTCACAAACAGTATGGAAAAAAGCTTTGAACTTTCCATGGTACAAAGTTTAAAATGAGGACAAAATGGGAATGAGTCAGTCTCGAGCATTTTCTAAGCTCTGCTGCATTTCCACAGCTTCACAGACACAGACATCTGGTAGCAGCATTTTAAAGAAAGGCCACTGTACTGTACTTCAATAGCAGAGTTCATTTTCCTTTAAATGTGATTAAAAATATTAAAGTAGTAAAATATTTTAATATGTATAAATCTCTCTACATCAAATCTAACCATATTTTTTGGTGTAATAAAAATAAGCTCTATTCCCAGAGAAGCAAATGCAGATCATTTCAGATTCAGGGACAGCAGAAACCATTTTAGTTGAAGAGCCTGAAGGAATCCCACAATATTAAACACAATGTTAAACACAAGTTTACACAAAGTAATTGAGACAACTTCTTATAATTTAGCCCAACCCTTATAATCTCAGATTATAATGAAAGGTTTTTCCTTTAAACACTACACCACAAGGATGTTCAGTGATAAACAACCAATTTATTCTGTTAGTGTAATTTCAGCAGAAAGTTTTAGTTAACCTCTACAATGGCATCAACGAGCACTAAGCAGGGTGGGAGGTGGTCCAGCACTCTGCAGATTATTTTCAGTGCTCTGAGCCAAATTGTCCGTTGTCCCAATGGCTGTGTGCCACTTCATACTGTGACAGGATAGTATCAAGCTCTTGGTGTATCAGAGACCTAAAGCCTGGCTACTGAAAATTGCTGAGACCTCTCAGCTTGTGCTGGCCTCTGAATTACTACATGGGACCCTCTGTAATGGTCTGCACTAGCAGAACCAGTCAGTAACCCTACACTTTCCCGATCACCTCTGATGGGTGACATTCTTCCTTGCTTTGCAGAAACAGGGGGCAGGGAAGGTATCTCAAAGATGAATAAATCACACTAGTCCACTGAGTACCCCAGGAAAAAAATGGGTGCTCAACAAAGGAGCACTTGCATAGCCTTGTGGATGTACTTTGTACAGTTTGTCCCAATTACAAAGGAAGTGAGTTTAACAGAGGACCTAACTCAGACAAACAGTTCTCTAGCTTTACTTGGAAAAGCTGCAAACCTGTTAGAGTCCACTTGCTGGTGTGAAAAGCCTGAGAATGTCACCGTTGAGATCAGTGAATAATGGTTTTGGTAGAACAAGAGCAGTCAGGCTGAAGGACACGGTGGAGTTGACTGTGGGAAAAAGAGCAAATGCTACAAGTGCTCAAGCTGTGCATTTTAATCGTGATGCTGGTGTGGACACACATCTGCCTCTCTGACACCTTACACTGCCACCAATCCTGCGAGCACTTGTAGCTTCCAGGTGGCCCTCTGGCAGCAGTGAAAAACTTAGCCTGGAGTCCCACTTCCTGTTCACAGCGAAACTACCTGCAGATGGGATTACTTTTTATATAAATGTTATTTCTAAACAGATTTTGTTCTGCAAGTTAAAATTCTCTAATCTTGTTAGTCTGCATTGCCTCCTCTCCCCAACCGCTGCAGCACTCAAAATATGTAAAGTCTGCTACTAATGCAGCTATTATTACTACTTAATAAAAACAGAAAAGTCATTCATTGACCAAGCCCTCCCTTTTTTTTCCTAACAAGCACATCAGATCCCTATCTAAGTGGTGACAAAAACTGATGACCTTGCCTTAAGTTTATCTCACAACTTCCTCGGCATGACTGCTATTATTTTAATGACATCTCATCTGCATTCTCTGCAAAGTGGTACATTCCCCCCATTAGCTGGTCACTAGTCAAGCTCTTTCCTAACATTCATTGACACAGACAAGAAATTAGCTCTCTTGGAAATTCCACACTAGGGAGCAAGTGAAGAGTAACCAGCAGATATTAAAGAGAATGAAGTCCCTTTCCTCTTGGCTTTGGCAACCATCATGTTGGTAATTTTGCTTTGTACACCATATGCTGCTTTTTGTCATGCTTTGTCCTTATGCTGCCTTTTAAAACAGTCTCTTTGACAATGAATAGTGTCTTTATATGCCTGGAAAACATTTCTAGCATGTTGTAGACACTATTGTAATACAAATACTCTTTGTCTTCCTGCATTTCCTTATCACTACCACTCTTTTCTGCAGCTTTGTCGCTGGACAACAGCCTCCATTAAATCATTAAATCATTTTGTGCTGCTGAAGTGCTGTGATCATGAAATGCAGCAAACACTTCACATACTTGAAGATGGACTTTGTTGAACTTGGTAGTTTTGTTGACCACACTGGGGAAGGTTACAGTATCACAGTATCACAGTATTATCAAGGTTGGAAGAGACCTCATAGATCATCAAGTCCAACCTGTCACCACAGAGCTCAAGGCTAGACCATGGCACCAAGTAAATACAATAAGAAAAACATACCAAACAAGACTATGCCAAGACAAGGTTATGCCAAGACAACCTGCAGAAGCTCAGCACATTAGCAAATGTAAAAAACTAAGACCAAAACCTTTAATTGCATCCCAAAAGACATGTGGGAAAGGGAAGAACAGAAGACTTCTGAAGCCCAACAAGCCTATGACTTAATAACTATCACTAGGGTTTAGCCAAGCATCATGTTTGTACCTTGGTCCTGTTATTATTTGTTCTCCAGTTGGACTGTTGAGTTCGGAGTCTGTGACTTTCATCTCCATTCTGTTTGCTGAAGGAGTATGCAACAAATGCAAAAGGTCTTTACCTCTTCAATTTCTTTCTGGCTGAACATCATTGTTTGCATTTCTGAAGCTTTTGAAAGGAACAGCCTCAACTCTTCTTACATCTAGCTGAGTTTAACAATGCTGGAAGTCTCCATTTAAAGCAACCTGGAGGAACGTCTGTCTGAATGTTTC
>VXBP01007098.1:1203736-1526530 GCA_013400115.1 Rhinopomastus cyanomelas | reverse complement strand
CGCCTCCCTCCCTTTTACATAACCCCCTTCGGCGGCGGCGGAGCGGGGCCGCAGCAGCAAGCGCCATGGCGAATGACAGCGGCGGCGGGGCCGGCCAGGGTGGCGGCGGCAGCGGCGGTGAGAACAGCAGCGGGAGCAGTAGCGAGCGGGACCGGCAGTACTGCGAGCTGTGCGGAAAGATGGAGAACCTGCTGCGGTGCGGGCGCTGCCGCAGCTCTTTCTACTGCAGCAAGGAGCACCAGCGGCAGGACTGGAAGAAGCACAAGCTCATCTGCCGCGGCGGAGGCGGTGGAGGAGGCGCAGCGGCGGCCGCAGCAGGGGGCGCTGCCGAGCCCCCCCCACCGATCCGCGCCCACAGCGCCGGGGCCACGGCGGGAGGAGGCGGTGGTGGCCGGGCCGGGGGAGCCGCGGCGACGGAGAAGGTGGAGGCCGCGGCCGCCGAGGCCGCCCCGCTGACTAACAACCATGTCGCCGCTGCCGCTGCCGGGGGTGAGGCGGAGGTGCCTTCCGCGGCCCAGTCGCCGTCGCCCTCCGCCGAGGCTGTGCTGCTGTACCGGGACAAGTCGAACCTGTACCCGGGCGGCGGCGGCCAGACCGGGCCGGGCGTGGCAGCGCTTCGCCCTAACGGGCAGACCAAGTCACTGGTGCCGCAGCGGCTGGCGCTGGAGTACATCGTGCCCTGCATGAACAAGCACGGCATCTGTGTGGTGGACGACTTCCTGGGCAAGGAGTTGGGCGGGCTGGTGGCCGAGGAGGTGCGGGCCCTCCATCACACTGGCCGCTTCACCGACGGGCAGCTCGTCAGCCAGAAGAGCGACTCGTCCAAGGACATCCGCGGCGACAAGATCACCTGGGTGGAGGGCAAGGAGCCGGGCTGCCAGACCATCCGGCTGCTCATGAACTGTATGGACGATCTCATCCGACACTGCAACGGCAAGCTGGGCAACTACAAAATCAACGGCAGGACGAAAGTGAGTGCGGGGAGCGGGGCACCGCGGGGACAGCCGCCCGCACGCGGTGTTGGGGGGGTGTGGGAGGCGGGAGCGGGCAGGGTCGGGTGTGCATGCGGGTGTGCACGTCCCTCTGTGTCCGTCTGCCCCTCTGTTCCTGCTGTGTCTGGTTGTCGTTCATGGGCTCCGCACTTGGTAGTTGCGAGAAGGTGTGTAAGATATTTGTTTACCCCTTGCCTTTTCCAGACCAAGAAAGGGAAAGCCAAAAAACCCCAACCCCTGATCTAATTTATAACCCGGCGTTTTTGTTGAAAACGACCTGGAAGCTTCTTTGCTTGGAACAAGAGGAAATGGCCTCAAGTTGCACCAGGGGAAGTTTAGATTAGATGTGAGGAAAAATTTCTTCATGGAAAGGGTCATCAGGCTTTGGAACCGGTTGCCCAGAGAGGGTCTTGAATCACTATCCCTGGATGTGTTTAAAAGTCATATAGATCTGGAGCAGCTTAGGGACAGGATTTAGCAGTGGACTTGAGACACATGGGTTAATGGTTGGACTCGGCGATCTTAAGGGTCGTTTTCAACCTAAACAATTTAATTATTATTACTTACATGAGATTTTTTACTATTACCAAATCTCTTTTCGGCACAGAAGCCTCACTCTTTAGCTGTATATTGAGACCAGAGCACTGAGTCAAAATCTCCCATTGTATTAACCTAATTTACAATTCCCTTCCAGCCCTTGAAATAAAATTCACTCCCTTAGCAAAAGGACTAGGAATGAATATTCATCAGTGTCTTTTCAATTAAAAAAAAAAAAAGGAGGGCAAACCTCTTCACAATTTGCTACTTCTATTAAAACATAAGGAAGCTAATTGTTAGGAACCATCCTGCCGTGGTGGTTGCACTGTCACAGACAGACTGTTGTTGCTGCAGCTGCAGAATCTCAGCTGATAGGAAGCTGCTGGAGGGAGCAGAAGAGAATCTGTAAGGCAAAAAAAGAACTTTTGATTTGTTTGAGGCACGGGAAAGTCCCGTGATAAAGAAAAGTGGGTGGGAATTTCTTTTTTTTTAAATGCGGTCGTTGTGCTAAAACTTTTTAACCATAATGAGATCAAGAGTCGTCCTAGATCCCTGTTAGCTTTGCTTCTCTAAGCCAATTTATCTTTCAGACAGTCCTCAATCTCTTCAAGGCCCCAGTGCTTCAAACTTGCACTCCAAATGCATCAGTGGCTTTGCTAGGTTTTAGTGTATGAGGTAAAGAGGAAGATCGTTCCTGTTTTGATGTGCAGTGGTGAGGGTTCCAGGGCTTTAGACCAGTACTTGGAGTTGTAATCCTGGATCACACTGTGATTCCTGACCACTATCTTAGTATCTTGTAAGTACTGATTCTTTTGTCAATTGTGAAAGATAGAGAAAAAAAATCTTCATGCTGTACATTTCTGTGTAGTGGCAGCAAAGTAATGAAGATTGTTTAAGCCTCATTTGGTTTTCAGTCTCTGAAATTTCTCTGTATTTGTCGGAGCAGAACATGTGCAGGGATCAGATCAGTGAAAGTGTAGCACTTTACCCCTTAGTGACACAGAAATCCATTTTCTGTCCTCTCACCTTCCCTTGGTTATATCTCCCCATAAAAGACAGTGCTCATAGTGCTGCAGGAAAGCTCAGTTGTCCAGAGTCTCAGCCAGAGCAGAGTGAAATCTGTCACTCACAAATTTACCCCTGAGGTGAATAAACAGAAGCAGTTGGTGAGTAAAGATGGACAAGTTAGTGGAAGAGTTTGCTCTGTTGAAATGTGAGGTTTGTCAGGGTTTGGGATGCTTATTCATTAAGTCAGTGGGGATAGGAGTGATGAGACTTTCATCTCACTTTTGTGCCCATGAAGAACTCATCTTCCCTCTGCCATTAAGGCATAGTAAATTGAGTCAAAGGGCTGTACCTGAGGAGCAGTCGCATAGTCATAGAATTGTTTAGATTGGAAAAGACTGTCAAGATTGTCGAGTCCAACCATTAACCCAGCTGTCCCAAGTGCAATGCTAGACCCCATCCCTAAGCTCCAGATCTGCACAACTTCTAAACACATCGAGGAATGGCAATTCAGCTCCCTCCCTGGGCAGCCTGTTCCAAGGCCTGATGACCCCTTCCATGCAGAAGTTTTTCCTAATGTTCAATCTAAACTTCTGGTGCAACTTGAGGCTATTTCCTCTTGTTCTATCACGTGTTACTTGTGAAAGGAGTCTAGCTGTAGAAACTTCTGTACATTTCTTTAGGGCTGTTTAGAGAGAGAAAGGGAGGATGTAAATAAACACAAAGACACCTCTTGGTTATCTGAAGTAATTTTTTTCTTCACTTATTGCATCTGCTTTCTCTGAATCAAGGTTTGATCATGTTGCCACCAGAGTCCCCACGTAGTTTTTGTTCTTGGCAGTATAGGTGGATTGCGGTGCAGATACTGTAATAGCTACACAGTCTCTTTCAGGTCATCATGGGTATGTTGGTATCACATTCATAGCAGATACTCTTTAGAAGTAATGCTCCATGTGTATTAATTATTCTTGTCATTTCAAATAACAGTACCACATCGCATGGAAACGTAGCAAAGATTGACCAAATGAGCTCTTATAAAATGATTTTACTACTATTGTGTGTGTGTGTTGCAATACTGTCATTAGTGAAGGTGCTAAATAAACCACTTTGCACTATCACTGATGTGATTTGCTGGTTCAGATGCTGAGGAATTAGAGAAGAATTCCAGCCCTTGGAAATGAAGGCAGGATTCCCCTACCTTCCCTAAAACATTACTAGTACCAGCTGCACAAGGCGATGAGTTGGTATGTATTAAATTATTATGGTTTGGTAGGCACCTCATGAGATGGGACCTGCTAGAATTGACCTGTGCTCATAAATGTCAGGGATGCGGCTGTGCTGAGGAGATGTGGAGTGATGGTGAAGTCTAGGAGTTTCCTTTTCCTCAAAAAGTCATTTACTGAGGAAGCAGATGTGCAATGTTGTAGCTTTGAGGAACAGGTGAATTTGTATTAACGGTTCTAAAGGTTTGTTATTTTGTGGGGTTTTTTTTCTGTTTGCTATTTTTTTCTTAAGCCTAAGTTAATTTTTTATTAGACCTTTAAATGAAAACAAGCAAAAAAAACCCCAACCAAACCCAAACCACTTGCCACCAGTTATTTAAAATATTGTTGACTTCACTGAAGTGATGTCTGAGAAAACTGGCTGTATTTTTGAGTGTTGTGCAACGGTTAACGTTATGTCACAGGAGCTTTTATTGAATCTTTAACCTTTACCAGCTCTGGTTCAAGCTCTGTAAGCAAACATATCCTATTAGAGGGAATGAATCATAAATAGATCCGCTCCAAGGGTGCTGAAATTCCTACCCTCTTTCTCTTAGTGTTCAGAAATGTTAACTAAATATACCTATAAAATCTTAAAAGTTCTGTTTGTGCTTTACATAGCAGCTGGTACTTTTATAGAAATGACTGGATTATCGATCAAGAGTCCTAATGATGCTGTTGAATCAAGGCTAAATGGTTTTGATGTTGGAGGAATACAGCTGTAGATAAAATGGAAGACATAATACCTAGATTATCACTTCAAGTTTAGTTGAGGCTTAACCTGTATATCTGGTGTTGTTGACATTGAACTTGCCATCACTTGTACAAAGTCGGGGTAAGAAATGTGTATACTACCTCTCTTAGACTGTAAAACTATTTATCAGGGCAGAAGGTATGTTGTTTTAATGGATCAAATTTAAACTGTGGCCAGTCCATTAAGGAAAGGACATGAAATAGAGGAAGAAGAAAGTCTGTAGGTCATGGAAGGAGGGGATGGCCACTTGGGATGATTATAAGGCTCTAGTGAGAGAATGGAGGGACACAACCAGGAAAGCCAAGGCCTCCTTGGAATTAAACCTTGCAGCAGAGGTCAAGGGCAACAAAAAGGGCTTCTTCAAATACATTGCAGGTAAAACTAAAACTAGAGGCAGTGTAGGCCCCCTGCTGAATGTGATGGGTGCCCTGAAGACAGAGGATACAGAGAAAGCAGATACTCAACACCTTTTTTGTCTCTGTCTATACTTATGGGGGCTGTCTCCTGATATCAAGACCTAGACTGCTGAGGCCCCAGTGGAAGTTGAGACAAAAGAGGAGTTTGGCCTGGTTGATGAGGACTGGGTTAAGGATAAGTTGAGCAAACTGGATGTACATAAATCCATGGGCCCTGATAGGATGCACCCGCGAGTGCTGAGGGAGATGGCAGAAGTCGTTGCTAGCCCACTCTCCATCATCTTTGCTAAGTCCTGGGGATCAGGAGAGGTTCCTATGGACTGGAGGATAGCAACTGTCATTCCAATCTTCAAAAAGGGTAAGAAGGAGGACCCAAGTAACTGTAGACCGGTCATCCTCACCTCCATCCCATGAAAGGCAATGGAACAGTTTGGTGTAGAGGCTGTCTCTAGGCACATGAAGGTCAGGAGGGTCATTAGGGACTGTCAGCATGGCTTCACCAAAGCAAAGCCATGTGTTACCAACCTGATAGCCTTTTATGAGGGCATAACCAGGTGGCTAGATGATGGCAGAGCAGTGGATGTGGTCTATCTTGACTTCAGTAAGGCATTTGATATGGTCTCCCACAGCATCCTCACAGCCAAACAGAGGCAGTGTGGTCTAGATGATGGAATAGTGAGGTGGCTCATGAACTGGCTGCAGGATAGAAGCCAGAGGGTAGTGGTCAGTGGGACAGAGTCTGATTGGAGGCCTGTATCTAGTGGGGTCCTCCAAGCGTGGGTACTGGGACCAGTGCTATTCAATCTATTCATTAGTGACTTTGATGAGGGATTAGAATGCACTGTCAGGAAGTTTACTGATGGCACAAAGCTGAGAGGAGTGGCCGACATTCCCGCAGGCTGTGCTGCCATTCAGTGGGACGGGGTAGAGAGCTGGGCAGGCAGAAATTTAATGAAATATGTAATGAATAGAAGAAATTTAATGAATAAAGGCAAGTGTAGAGTCTTGCATATGGGCAAGGAAAACCGCACATATCAGTATAGGTTGGGGACTGACCTGTTGGAGAGCAGTGTAGAAGAAAGGGATAGGGGCATCCTGGTGGACAGCAGGATGACCATGAGCCAGCGCTGTGCCCTTGTGGCCAAAAGGGCCAACAGCATCTCTGGGTGGATCATAAGGGGGGTGCTTAGCAGATCGAGAGAGGTTCTTCTCCCCCTCTACTCTGCACTGTTGAGACCACATCTGGAATATTGTGTCCAGTTCTGGGCTCCTCAGTTTTAGAAGGTCACAGAGCTGCTGGAGTGTGTCCACTGTAGAGCCACGAAGATGATGAAGGGACACCTCCCTTAAGAGGAAAGGCTGAGGGAGCTGGGTCTGTTTAGTCTGGAAAGGAGGAGACTGAGGGGTGAAGGATGGGTGTCAGGAGGATGGACCTAGGCTTTTCTCAGTGTCATCTAGTGATAGGACAAGGGACAATGGTTGTAAGCTCGAACATAAGAGGTTCCATACAAATATCAGAAGGAACTTCTTCACAGTGAGGGTAACTGAGCACTGTAACAGACTGTGGAGTCTCCTTCTTTGGAGATGTCTAAAACCTGCCTGAATATGTTCCTGTGTGACTTGGTCTAGGTGATACTGCTGCGGCAGGGTGATTGGACCAGATGATCTTTCGAGGTCCCTTCTAAAATGTTAAGTGTGAGAAACTGGGTATTTTACATTTAAAAGTCTCTGTTAGGAGTTTTCTCCACACTGCACTGGGCTTCCTAGAACTGATCTACTTAAGCTAACCTAGTTCTGCTTAGACCTTGACCATCAATAGATTACTCTTCCACCTGAAAGGCATCTATATAGCACAATGAACAAACTAGCCAACCACCTACTCATTCATCTCAGAAGTCCTGACTTGCTGCATTCCTTGCTTTTGTTCTCTTAGTCTCTTTCTGTCCAGATTCCACTTCCTTCTCTTTAGCAGATGGTGGCACATACGTGCCTACATGAGCTGCCGTGGTGTTCTCATACTTCCTGTTAGTTTCTAGGGTTTTCTTCTGCCATCTCTTACCAAAATACTAATTCTTTCTTTTCCTTTCTCTTATCAGTTACCACACTTGTATGTGCACGTATTTCAGTTTCCTGTCTTAGATAGCCAGTGGAGATACAAACCTGCTCATCAAAGTCAGGGAATGTAATCCTCCTGAATCTCACCCTGGTGAGAAGGTTCTTCATTCTTCCCCACACAAAGGCTGAGAAGGGATCAAGGGAGGGGGCAGCTTTATGGTTTGGTTTTTTTGCTGATTTCCCTTTACCCAGTTGTGGACTCTAATAATCTAAAATTTCACATTAATGTGAAGTTTGCATCTCTTACTGGTATTGCAGTAGTATTGGGACATCCCAACCATAAACGGAGTTTTTAATAATCACTGTATAAATGGACATCTGATCTATCAACTGTTGCTGCTTTTGCTCCAGTCACACCTAGTGCCACCCTGTAGGGTGTTGGTGGGAAGCTGAATGGACAGTTTGACAGTTCTTGTTACATCCCTTCAGTTTTTGCTTCATTCACAGTCCTTGTCACCTACAAGACCTACAGCTTACATTGCTGCATTGTAATACTCTCCTGTCTCTACCAATAGGCCAGTGGACACTCACTGCTTCTCAGCCACCAGTGGCTTAAAAATTAGCTTTGTTAGCTAAACATTATGTGACCCTGCTTTTTCTTGAATTTGTTGAATTATGTAGTTGCTCAACTGTGGTCTCTCCCTGCCTTCGATCTCAAAATAAACTGGCCTGACTGTAAGTGTTTTAACTGCTGCTTATTCCCTGGATGCTCATGAATTCTCAACAAGATGCTGTGTAATAAAGCACCTTGGAGTTTTCTGAAGGTTTGGGCTGGTCCAACTGTGTCCTATTAAATTAGGTTCTTTTCACATTAGTAATGTTCCTTCAGCAAATAATCCTACGAGAGCGAGTGGGTTTCTTTTGCCTTGCTGCTAGCTTTTCTGTAAACTGGAAAGAAGAGGTTTCTTTGCTTTGGCTGTTTGTTTATGTTGCAGCTTTTGTACAAACATGTTGGATTAAGGTTACCAAGGAAAGAGGAGTGTAACTAAGTAGCAGTGATGGAGCTGAAGTGTCCGCAGCCCTCGAACAAGAAAGGAGGAGGACAGGCGAAGTCTGAGTTTTGCAGATACTATTGAAAACAGCCTGCAGGAGACCCCAGCAAGATTTCAGAATATTCTTTGTGTAGTATCTTATTCACAGTTGTATTTTTCCGAGCATAAGAAGTGTGATTCTGTGAAGAAGACAGATGAAAATTAGAGGTTGATAAGAAGACTCAGCAGCCAAATGGATGCTGAAAAGTGTTGGTGACGAAACTCTGGTAGAAGGAAAGTGGACACAGAGCCAGGTGTTGGGCTCTGCTGCAGCTCTGGTGATTCCTGCCATGTTCAGAGGACCCAAGAGCCATAGGTGGGGATCTGCGTTGAGAAACATTTGTGAAGTGGGACACTTAGCTACAGAGGTCCTTCTGTGTCATTCTGGGAATTTGTTTCACTGTCACATGGCTTGAATTTACTTCTTGGTAGGAAAATTACTGATCTAATTGGTTCCTAATGGATGACCATATGAGTTTGAATTTGTCACTGAGTTGGGGAAAGTGTGGTTAGGTCTTCTTCAGTCTCCCAATACTGTAGTTGTTTGATCTTGATATAGAATATGACCAGTGCTCACCCTTAATGATTCTTTTCTTGACAGCAATGTTTCTGTTGGCATTAGAGTTTTCTTCTGGAAGGGCTGGCTGGCAAGAGACTGAGATTTTTGCATGCTCTTCTGCTAGAGAAAACTACAGAGATCTGCTGATTTCTGAAGGGCAGCCATGTAGTAATTATAACTTTGATGTGTGCTATGAGTATGGAATGGCTGAGGGTGGGTGGCATGGCCTGTGACCGCTAGAAACTTCTGCATATTCCCGTGTCATAGGCTGAGTGCTTTTGGCTTGCACTGCTGGAGAAGTAGTCGCTCCTCTTAGCCTGCACAAGTGTTTACATGGCCATCCTGTGAACTGGTTTGAGGAACAGTTCCATCTGAAAAATAAACTGGCGAAAGAAGTGCTCCTGGTTCAGTGTTCGGATGTTTGTGCTGGCGCAGGGGACTGGCAAATGGTGAGACTTTCTTTCAGCAGCAGTGCAAATTTATGCCAGCTTAAAGTGTTTGCCAAACTACAGCCTTAGTTTTACACTGACTGATTATCCTCAAATTCGCCCGTGAAAATTCGAACACAGTTCAAGAAGGCTATGCTACATTAGCAGTTTTTTTTTTTACTTTCTTTTGTTTTTCCACATTCAGTGTGTCACTTGATTCTTGCCATCAGAAATGCATTTTCCTATCCTTCTTGTACAGCTCTATGCAGAAGCTTTGCTGGTTTCCCCACCGTGTGATCCCTTGTAACATGCACGGGGAAATAAGTATTTTCTCCAAATGAAAATCTGGGAGGTTTTTTTGTTTTTAATTCCATCTCTGCCTCTCCCATCCCAGCTTCAAAACCAACCTACTTTCTAGGTTTTCTTATGTTCATTGGTTGTCCCTATCCATTATTCTAGGGTTTTATTGGCACCAAGGACATTCGTGGTTTCTCTGTCATAAGGAGAGCTGGACTGGTATTCTCTGAGATGAACACTGTGCTGCAGCTTGCTACTGTTCTCTGCTGCTGGTAAGGAAGGGCCCAGATCCTGTGAACTTTGCCACATCCCCTTGTGCCAGGTCCAGCAATAAGAATTGTAGAGTGGGTTAGGTTGGAAAGGACCTTTTGTTATACTGGTCCACAATTCAGTTGTGTTTAGATAATCCTGGCAATGTCTTGACAGCTTTGGGCTTGAATTTACTAAACTGCTGCTGGAAGTTTGCAGAAAATTGCTTTGTAGTTGCTACCATGGACTGAGTGCTAGTAGTAGGTATGCACACAGAATACTAGTAGCTAGTAAGCTACATTTAACCATGCAGCTTAAAAGGAGGCTTTTTGCTGCAGCAGAGAAGAAAGTTGGTTTATGAAAGAGGCATGGATACTCTACATAGAGCAAAAAGGGTCTTCTTGCCCATCTAGAAACTAGATCTGTTTTCTTTAGGCTCTTTGAAGAACTCTTGTACAAGGGCAGCACTTTTTTCAGTTCAAAATTCAGTTTAGGACTGATGCAGGTTGGTTGGTTAATTATTCTTCAGTGGGATGCTCATGGGGCTTGCTGTCTCTTATGCCCTTCTGCTGCATTACAGAAAAGAGCGTGACTGTGGGCAATCCAAGGACTATACAAGGGGTTTTTTGAAATTAATGTACTTGGAATGCATCAGTACAAGATGTTTAATCATTGACATGTTTTTTACAGTACACTAAGAAAATACTATTTTGAAAGTAGTATCTTCAGTGAACAGGAGTGTAAAGTTATTTGACTTTGCAGCTGCTGCTGCATGGAGTAATAGTTATCTCTGATACTCTTTTTGTCTTCTATGGAATTTAGACTCTTCAAAAGGAATGATCCTGATCTTTGTGGCTTTTTAACAAAGTAATTTCACGTTCAATAAATTCTTGTAGATCCTTCCATTTCTAAAGGTTGTTGGTTAGTGATTACTGATGTAGCATATTTTCAGAGTAGGCTTGTGCCAGAATTAGCTGGTAAGTGGCTTTAGGTCAAAAGCTTCAGGTCGAAAGTGAATTCCCTCTGTGTTCCATGGAAGAGTCTGTCAAAAATAGACCAATGCTTTTATGCACGTAACAGCTGCTTAATTTTAATGCTTTCTTGTTCTTTGGGTGTTTAACTTGAAAACTACTTGAGAGTATTTTTGTAGCTTATAACGTTATAAATAGGAATTGGGTAGAGATGTGCTAGCCTGCATGACTGTATGGACATTGTGTGTGAAGGTGGGGCAGTCCTCTGTATGTTGGGTGTTTTAGTATTCTAATAAAGAGATGAAGGCCATCATATAGCTAAGTTAATGGTTGGACTCAATGAACCTACTTTATAACTGTGAGGGTATAACTGCAAGTAGTTTTAAAGTTCAGTAAACTGTCTGAAGACTTGAGGGTTTCATATGTACTTGCTTGGGTGCTTTGGTGGTTATGTTTTTAATATACATAAGGATATAAGGTGTGTGCCCAGGAGGAGCTTGTATTCTTAGTTCACATCACTTTGTCCTGTTGATAGCTTGAAATTCTTGAAGTGGCAGAGGCTGTAGGTCTCTCTCTTGGGAATATTCTTGCTATGGCTTGCTGGCCTTCTTGTGTAGCAGGATCTGTTACCTTCCTGCTTCCGTAGTTCAGAAGGCTTCAGTTATGTAGTTAGAACAGGCCTGAAGTTACTGGCCAAGTTAAATGGAAAACAGTTACAATAGAATAACATGGCTATTGAAATAATGTGGAATTCAAATTGCTATAAATCAAGAACTTGTTCCATACTATTTTTGAGGCAGAAATCTTCAGGTGTTTCTCTTGGTACTGTGAAAAAATCCAGAGATGCAACTTGTGAGACATTTTTCAAAGGAGTTTATTGTTGACTAATAATATATCTTTGTTTTTACTGCTCTCTGTCCAGTTAATCTGCCAACCCTCACTGACACCAGATTCCCTCAGCCGCTTCTCTCTTTGAACAGCATGTGGTCTCTGCTGGGCTGAGGGCATTGGGCCCTTGCAGTTCCAGCAGTTGCTGCATTGTTGTTCAGGCAGCTGGCACTGAGCCTTGCTGCTGTGAGAAAGGAAACTGTGGCCAGACGATAAGGGCATCTTAAACTGACTGAGTTTCAGCTGGCAGGTTGTATGATGCTCTGTGACATAGGTGTTGGCTAATCATACCTCTGTTTGGCCTAGCCTCATTTGTGTCTCTTTAGCCCCTATATGACAGAGCATCAGCCAGTGAGTAGCTTTCTTGATTAACAGTAGATTTGCTTTTTCAGATCATATGGAGAGTCTGAGAGAGCTGGGGCTGTTTATGCTAGAGAGAACGTGTGGAGGGACTGTACCAGTGTATGCCGGTACCTCAGGGTGAAGAAGAGGGAGCCAGGGTCTCCTCAGTGGTATCCAGTGTCAAGGCAGTGGGCACACAGAAACACAAGAGATTCTGTTTTTACATAAGGAATGTAAATGTTTTTTCCACTGTGAGACTGATTAGAGAAACAAGTGGCCAGGGAGGTTGCTGAGTCTCAAAGTCTGACTGCTGGTCACCCAGCCTTCTGTGGGTGATCCAGCTCAGAGCCTGGACCTGGACCAGATGATCTCCAGAGGTACCTGTCTGCTGTGTAAAAACAACAAAAAAATAAAGTCCCAAAACTTCAGTTTGGAGTGGATGAGATACAAAACAGGTGAATTTTTGCGGTGTGTTAAAACAGAGTTTTTTCCTGGCAGTGACACATAAGTCCAGCTGATCACATCTCTGAGTGAACTAACCAGAAGAAATCTGTCTTCCTACTAGGGTGCCATTGCTTCTTAAAGGAACATTGTGGTCATGTATGTAGGTATTGTTACAGTCTGAAATGTTCCTGGCTTGAATCCCTTTTGGTCTTTCAGGTGGTCACTTGTAGGACAGCCTGTTTAGCATGTATGTTACTAACATCTAGACAAGATTATTTTTAGTGCATTTTAGTTTTAATTAAGAAAAATGCCTCCCACTTAATGTTAGAGTTTTAGAGAATTTTGAGAAAGGAACCTCTAGACAGGTAACAGACAGGCTCACATGTTTTGCTATGCTGTTGTATAAATTAAAACCCTGCAGCTCTCCAGTTAGTCTTCACCCCCAGTTGAACATAGAGCGATTTTTCTTTTATCTGTATTCACCACATGTACTTACTGCTCCTGCCTGTGCTCCCCTTGAGACCTTGATCTGCAGTGGTGAGTTTCTTTGCTGGTGAGGGAGAGAAGGGAGAAGAATCAGGTGCTGACAGAGGAGAGAGCTGTCTGCAGCAGAGCTGCAGAGGACTTCGCTTGCCCTCAGCTGCTGCTCTCTGCCAGGTATTTAGCAGTTGCAGACACCCTGTTGATGGGCTGCGTTCAAAAGATAAGAGCTGCACATCCCTCAAGAGATGCCAGTTTGACTATCCACACCCTGTATCTAGCTGCAAATTGAACACAGATGGAGTTGAGCTCATCTAAAATGACCTTCTGTATGAATTAGATGCTAGACCACCCTGAACAGTAGGGTAAATCTATGAACTAAGTGTTTTTGAAGAGTATCCAGTCTTACTGTTAAAAAAAAAATATGCAAATGCAGTAAACCTAAGCCAGCCACTGTTACTGTTCAAATGTTGATGACCCTCACTGCTCAAAACTTTACATGGCTTTTACACTCTGGCTAGTTAGTTTCAGATTGTGGCAAGTTGTCTTCTCGTGTGTGCTAGAAGGGAGTTCTTAACAACTCTGTTTTACAGAAGTATTTGATATTTATTTATACCATTATGCATTTGTTGTAAATAATCAGTAATTGCTGTGTGTGTATGAAGCTTCAAAATATACATACATGGATGCTTTTATATACCATCAACCTTTTGGCAGTTGAGGAACTCTTTGAACAGAAGTTGCGTGTGGACTGCTGCTGGAAACATGCACAGATGGATGGACACATTTGCCATTAATTTCTGTAATCTTGGTTTAAAAGCCATTTGTACTTTTGGCCTCTGCTACATCCTGTAACAATGAGTCCCACAGTTTGATTAGATGGAAAAGGAACTTCCTTTTGTTTAAACCTACTGCCTGGTGATTTCAGTGTCTCCTAGACTGTGTTGTGAAAACATTTTTTTTCCTCCCAGTAGTTTAAAGGTTTTAAAAGTCTGACATTTGCTGCCACACATTTTCCAGCTGATGCTGCTTCCCTCCTAAACTGAGGAATTGTCTTTGTAGTGTTTCTTCAGATGGGTTTTTGGGTTATTCCTGCATACTTCTGTGCAGCTTTTCTGGTCCTCTTTAGGGTAAAGCAACCAGAATTACAGCTTGTAATGTACAAGTACGTAATGAGTTTGTGTGCTGGCATAGTCACGTATTCTGTGTGGCCTTTCCCTCTCTAGTGATTTATGACACTGCAGTTGACTCTGCTGTGCTGAGATTATGTTCTCAGGAGAACAGCCATATTTATTACTTTTTTTTCCCTAAAGTGATACTCTCTAGTTTAAAAAACATCACTGTGTATAAGGAGAAGTTTTATTTTTTTCCCCAGAGAGTATTCCTTTAATCTTTGTTAAATTTCACCTGCTATTTTGTTGTCCAGGCATTTGCTGTTGTTTTCTCTCTCTGCACTCAGGGCTAGGATGGATTATTCAATGTATTTCAGTATTACATGTGAACATTGTCACTTTAAAGTTCATCCCCTCTTCCCAGGTCCCATGGGGTTCCACATTTTTCACTGAAAGGAGGTTAGTTTGTTGTAATGAAATTCCTATTGCCATTTATTATTTTGTTTGCCTGTTCCACTACTTGAAAGTAAACTCTCTGCTTAAAATGTTTTATACTTACAATTTCTTTTGCATTAAAATGTAATGCCTTGAGTAAATTTTATTAAATTTTTATCACATTAGAGAAAATGACATGCAGTGACTCCCCAAGGCTTCCTAACACCTGGCACAGACTCGGGAACAACACAGAAGTTCCTAGATTGGAGTCCTGACTTTGTCCTTTTCCTCAGTGAAAATAGAAAAAGGGAGTGGTCTGAGGAGCCACGGTGTTGCCAAATTGTATTGTAAGCTATATAGGTAATAAGAAAGGCATAGATTATTTTTTCCCTGTTCAGTCCTATAGAAAGGGCCTTGAAAACATGGAGGAGAAGTGAAGATACCATCTTTTTCAGTTTAGTCTTCTGATACAGCAACATGAATGTTCCAGAGGTCTTTCACTGCTGACTTACTACACTCACATCCTGCTATTTCCAAGGTACACACCCATTGAAAGACAAAGCTGGTGACTACACCATTAAGGCTCCAGCTTCTACAGTGCAACCAGTAATAGCTCCATAGTACAGCCCTAGAGAAAAGTTGTCTTTGAATGAGTAAAACACTAAAACACTTCATTTTTTTTTTTCTTTCTTCTTCCTACCAAGTTTGGGTACAGATTTCTAGAGGGAGTGATGGAATTCTTTAGGACCTCAGTAGGGAACAGAATTTGGCAGTGATGGGAAGATGGAATCCTTTTGAGATTTCTCCCTTTCAAAACTCTCTTACACTTTTTCCATAATCTGCCCGATAGCAAGAAGAACTGTCTTGGCTCGGGAACATTTAATTAAGCTTGTTGTTAAAGAGGAAGTAAATTCTTGTTTCCTAGGGTAATTTCCCATTGTCTTGCTGGTAGCTACATAGCATTGCTAGTATCGATCCTGAGGATAAAATACATTACAGAATTTCTACTGGCACTTCAGGGGTTGTGTGTGTGCTGAGCTGAGGACCAGTTGATACACTGGAGTGCAGAACTGCCTTTCTGGGAGCTCTGAACAGGCTGGGAGTAGCTGGCTTTGTGCAAGGCTGCTCTGTGAACATCTTATCTGGGAAACAGATTGTGTGAGCAGCCTTCTGCACGCAGTGACGGGTATGAGCACGATAGGACCGTGTTGTGCGCAGAGCGCTGGTTTTTCCCCCCCGTATTTTCGGTTGCAGTTCTGTGTGTTGACCTCTGATGTCTGAAATGTTTGTAGTGTGGTTGATTAAGGGGCCAGAGGACACAGGAAAGCAATTATAGCTGAAGCCTGATGCAGTGTATCTCAGTTGTCGTGCTTACAGCCTGATTTCATGGGGTTAGTAGCAGGGCAGTTGCAAATTAAAACCCATGCTGTGGAACTTCTCTCTTCATTTTTAAAGCACATGGTTGGCAGGCACCTCCGGCATGCACAGGTCCCTACTCATGCCTACTCTTTTTTCCTTCTGCTTCGCTTCTCTGGCTTAAAAATTTATTTTCCTTCTCTTTGGTTGCACATCTTAGGTAAGGTGAAAGCTTAGAGAAGATACAAAGTGGATTCTGCTATCTGTAGTATATTTAGTGTTAGAATACAGAGCTGTGTCCTACACATAACAGAAGCTATTTTCCTCCTTCTGGTAATGCTGCTCTTTCTTCTGCTTCTTTCTTCATCTTCCTTTTGTTTCACTGTACATTGTCAATTAGTATTTCTACTGTTGTTGCTTAAGATGATGTGGAATTCATATCCTTGAGTTGTTGCAGGGTGTTTGCAGACTGAGGCAGTTTGTTGTTTTATGATCTTGCACTTCGTTAGTCAAAACTGAAGCTAAAGACAGGCTTTGAAAAATAAAACTTGAGCTCTGCAAGTCTTGCATGTAGGCTGCATAAATGTGTCCTATGGCATATTTGTTGTGGTCTGACAAGACTCCTCTGATCAAGGACAGTAGTGCTAATCTCTGCAGTCTCACCCGTGAGTACTGCACACTCTAAAGCCCTGATTCTCCTTTGGTTTACCAGCAAAGTTCCTGGCAATAGGATTTTTAGGGACATGCAAACAAAACCTTCCTGCAGAAACATGAGAGAATAAGGTGTGCATGTCCTGTCTTGCAATCCATCATTTCTAGGCAGGATGTGAAACACCATACTCCTGTTTTTACTAAATGTAGTGCTTTGAAGAAGTTTGAAAAGCGTGTGAGTACTGGCTGCATGCTAACTCAGCTGGTGTTAGGTTTTCTAACTCTGTGTAGGCATTTGTGGAGAGAGGACATGGTTCCATGTTGTTCTGAATGCCTTGAAAAGAAAAAAAAAGTCTCTGACGAGTTCAGAGAGGCTTTCTTACTGCCATCAGGTTCGATACACTGTGGCTTCTTGGCTTACATCATTACTTTGTGTGGAATTTGGGTTCTGCCACCTTCTCATTTTTAGAGTGGAAAACTTAGAGTTTGAGGTTTCACATTGTTCTTCTAATTGTGGTGTTTTAAGTGGTAGCAATGTTGATTGATGAGAACCTTCACAGCATCAATGATCCTTGGGGTCCCTTCCAACCTGGTCTACTATGATACTGTAACAGGGTGGGTTTTGGTGGTTGTTCACAGAAAAGGGTTGATCTATAGAGAAAGCGTACTTGTCTTTTATGACCGGTGGATAATTTGATGAATATATAAAACATTGTTATTGAAATAGTGGGAAGGAGGAAAGTAGGTAACTTGTTTTTTGCCTTGAGTGGTTCTCGAAACAATGATTTGGAAGAAACCAGATGGGTTCCTTTTAATCAGTTGATGATTGTTAATGCAGCACATTTTCTTCTTCCCAAGATGTGCAGGTGATTATTTTTTTTCCATAATGCTGTTTTTTTAGGGGCATAAGCTTTTTGTGACCATTGGAGAGAACACCTGTTGGAACATTATCAAGATGCTCTGCAGGTGGAGGAGGCTTTTCTGTGGGCTGGGTGAGAAAGGGAGGCTTCACAGAATCATAAAATTGTTAAACTTAGGACCTTTAAGATCACAGAGTACAACTATTAACCCAGCTGTCCCAAGGCCACCACTAAACTGTGTTCCTAAGATCCAGATATACATGACTTTGAAAACACATCCAGAGATGATGATTCAATCCCCTCCCTAGGAGGTTTTGTCAGGTGTTTCTCTCTGACTGAAGTACATTCAGATCTTTCTGGTGCTCGTGTGGCCATGTACTCCTAAAGTAAATACATCATGTTCCTGAGCCACCCTCCTCTAGGAGCTTCACTGAGACGGTATGAACTTCTATCTTTGACATGGAATAAATGACTGGATCTGTTGGGACATAAATGGAAAGTGGAGGTGGGTTTTATAGTAACTTTTCTCACTTTGTTGCAAACGTCAGCAGTCCTCCTCCTGGCATTTATGGTCAGCCTTCAACTCTGTGTGGCTGCAGCTGTTCCTCAAGGCTGTCCTCAGGCACTCGTGGGAGCCCAACACAGCTGCAGCACCAGTAGATTTGCATAATGCTGCTTATATTTGAACTGGAAACACCGGGTGATCTGGTTAAGACAAAAAACCCCTAAGTGCTGTTTATACCAGCTGGGAGAGAGGCTCTATTACAGTGTGGTGGTGGGACTGTAAAGAGGGACTTGGATAGAGACCATTTGTCTGTGAAAGCCCATAAAAAGCAGGATGGGCAGAGTCAACATTTCTTGGATTTAAATTGTAGGTGACTTAAAAGCATATTACAGGCTGCTTGTTGCTGTTTGGCTTTGCACTTTAGTTAGACTTCTGTGCAGAGCTAATATAAATTAAAGCAGCACTTTGGTGGTTGTTTTTGTAATTTATAAATAATTTCAAAGATATGTCTGTGCTCTGATAGTAGAAATTAATGTTGTAGTGTATGGTGTCAGGTTTGGATTCAGCTGTGGACATGCTGAATCATGCATGTCCCTTTGCAGATGTTTAAAACTATTAAAGTCATTCCTTAATGTGCTGTATACAGCAATAAGCTTTTCTGTGGTTAAAATCTAGAAGAGATGGCTGAAGCTTTGGCTTGAGTACCTCAGTAGGCGTTCGTGTAGATGCAGTGAACTAAAGTACACGAGTACCTCCAGTTATCTGGCTCACCACAGTACTAAGCGTGCAATCCTATTACAGTGCAGCTGCACAACGTGCAAATTTATATAATTTTTTAACATATCTTTATATAAAGGTTTCTTCCCTAGAAGCTAGATTTCAGCTGTATGATTATTTTGCTACTTAAAGCAGAAACTAAATTATGCTTTTAAAAGAATAACTAAAATAATTTTATAACTCCCAAGTACTTAGGAAAACTGTCACACACAGTTTCTTCCATAGGGCAGAAGTTCTAGGCTTCTCAGGATGTAAAGTTTTTGGGGAGAATGGTCCTGATGATGGTAAGAGAGATGTAAATGGCAAATCTCTTGGCCATTCACTTACACAGTGAGGTTTGATTTAAAAAATAAATCCAAAAAGCAACCACCTCTTGCCCATCCTTAAGACTTTTTCCTTTGCTGCTTATCTGGGTATTAAGCATAAAGTTTTCTAGCTTGAAGTTTGGGCTAGTGTGCTTTATTTTTAAGGTAGTAAGTTCAGTTTATCCAGTAGATCCAGCACAATTAAACAAATCCACCAATCATATGTAATAATCTTAAAATAGGTAACGGTGCTTTTTTACGTGTCATCCAGCGGTGGTGTCTGGTTATGTCATGTGGTTGGCTCTGGAAATCCCGTGTGCACAGACTGCTGCCAGAGTATATTTTAAGTGATCTAGCTGAATGAGATTTTGACTTCTTACTGGTTTAGTGCACTGCTGTAATTACTATTAGCGTTGTGTTATTTTTAGTTCTTAGATGTTGCTCTGTTCTTTCTGGATGGTTAGTTATGAAACTAGTAAGTCAATTAGTCTCATGCAAGAGCAAAACATTCTGCCCCATTCCTGTGTGATCTGTAGGTGATCCTGTTCCAGCAGGGGAGTTGCACTAGGTGATCTCCAGAGTACCCTTCCAACCACTACCAGTCTGTGATTCTTCATGTGGTCTTGAAGGGGGGAAAAAATTTCAAAGTACTTATTTTCCAAATGATTTATTCATGTCAAAGCATTTGTGGTGTTAAATTAAAAGCAGACTCTTAACATTTGTGTTGACTGACTTACTCCTCTGTCAAATCCTCACAAGGCACCAAAACACTGAGTCACCAGTCTGCTTCTCTTGGAGGGAATGGGGAGTTATCCATGGAGGGCAGCCAATCCTACAGACACATTTTATATTATTCAACAGTTCTTTGAATCTGAAATGGACAACTTAATCGTAATGTAGACAGATTTAGGCTGACACAAATCAGAGTACGCTTTAAACCCGGGTTTAAACCTATCTCAGCTGCGAAGTCGAGTGTCATGTTTGCTCCTTGGCTTCTTGGACAACTTTCTGCCTCTGTTGAAGTTGCTTTTCATCTGTCTTTTTTGGGAAGCCTCACTTAGGTGTATCTGGGGGGGGGTGGGGGGGTGTGTTTATTTGTTCCAGGTTATTAACTTCTTTTAAAGGTTGTAGTAGACTTTGAAATCAAAACTATTATTGTGATGTTGAGCATTAGGAGACCTGTTTGAACTTTGAAGCGATGACATAGCTTGGATATGCTCATATTAAATTGTTTTTTGGGGAATGCAGGTGGTTTAGGCTTGAAGATATTGTTTATATTTAGAAGTGCATTGGATAAACTTCATTCTCTGTTTTTAGATACCCTGTTTAAGCCAATCCACAAGTTAGATACGTTTTTAGACTTGAATCCACTTTTATTTTCCAAGTATATTTTCCTAAAAAGCTATTAGAGTAAATTAATAGAAGCCAGATCTTTGTAAGATTGAAGGACCGCAAGGGTGTCTGCACCAGTTTCACTGGTTTAATTTTAAAGCAGCGCCTTTTTTTTTTAAACAGGCACAGTTTTGATAATAGGCATGTCCTACCTGACTTGGCTAGTGGTCTGGGAAGCCACTGTGTTAACTGTTAAGGATGATACAATCTTTATTTTTTTCCCCTCAAGCTTGTAAGCTGGCTTGGCGATCTCTTTGCCTTTGGAAAGTCAAGACTTGAAACCTTACAAGTTTAGGTACAGGAGAGTAGAGAGAACCTTGTTAATGTTTAAATATTATCTTGGGTTGGTAGTGGTGGGGGCTGCAGGACTTGAGTTAGGAAGTGTATTTTAGTTCTTCCTGTTATGTCTGTCTGTAACACAAGTTGTTTTCTGTGGCTCATCGGTTCAGCTATTGAGTTGTCTCTTGAATTGCCCTGTTTTCCCCTGGGCTCAGTCAGAGCTTCTAGATGCTTTGTCTTCACTTCAAGAATCTCCACCATCTTCCACACGTTAATGGCTCAAGTTTGATAGCCTCATGAGAGCTTCTCTATTGTATCTAAGTTTTTTATTCATTACTCTATTCATTGAAGTGTGAGCGCATCCCACATTCACAGTAATTTTCTGAATATGAGACTTAAGCAACTGCAGTTCTGTGTTTTCTCTCCTGTGCCATTTGGAAGGATGGATGAGTTATCCAGATGTGTAGGCACATTTATTGAGTGATTCAAGGGCTCATGAACATTTCTTAGAAACTGTGCACATTCGTGAAGGAAAGGAATTCTGTTTGGAAATGAACTTTGCCTGATCTTGCTTCTGAACACAATTGGAATTGACTAGAAATGGGTTTGTACCAAACTTAATGTAGCGACAGCAAAAAAACAAACCCGTGAGCATGTTTGTTGAAGGACTCCCTGGTTACATTGGAAATGTTCATTTCTTAGAAGTGCATGGAAGACGTAATTCGTGTACCTAGCCATGTGCTGATTCTCCGTGTAGCAGCTCTGTCAGCTCTCAGTTTTTCCTTTCTCCTTTCTATCTGAGTTAATTTTTCATTTGTCTTCTGAGTTTGCTTTCCAGCTCCACAGCTGGCAGTTCTGCCAAGTCTACTTTCCAGTTAAAACTTAGGCTGCTGCCTTCAGCAGCCACAGGAGAGGTGATGACCCCTGCGTGTTGTTCTTGCCTGGAGTTGTTTTTTTTCCTGGAATAGCAGCGTACTCTGCTTGACAGAAAATGACCCAAATAGCTGGTGTTTGAAGTAATCAGGAGGTTTTGAGGTTGTTTGGTTTAGGGGTTTTTACTCTCCACATAGGTGTTTTACCCTGTCTGCAGAGAAAAAGGCAGTAAGGCATAATAGCTTATGATCCTTTGGTAATACAAGTCGAATGGCTGCAGTGGTAACTTCAGGCTCTCTCCTAATACTAAACGATTCAAAGTTGCTGCAGTGTGTGAGTTGCAAGTCCATTCTCTATGTTAGCTTCTAACTCAGACTGACAGATTCTCGTTCTAGGGATGTGTGAACTACTGCTTTATTAATTTTTTTAAGCCCATAAGTAGGAGTTTGCATTCCTCCTGCAGGTTTCCCATTGATGGTGATTGCACGGCACGGTATTTTAGTGAGGGAACCTTTGCAGGGCCTCATATTGTCTCCCAGCTTTTCCAGCTTCTGTGTTGACTTGTGTGAAGACTCACATTCTCTAGCCTCATGTACTAGATCATGATGGATGTCAGCATAAAGTTGTACTCACAGGAAAGTTAAAGTGGAAGTTCTTGGATTAGCTGTGTCACAGAAAGTTTATTTTACCCCTTCCAGTTTCCTCTGTTTTGGATAAGGCTGTGACGGAACTTTTTCCCCATTGATACTTTATTTCTGTTGCAAGTTGCTGTGTCTTACGTAGAGTCTACGGAAGAGTTATGAATCCAAAGAAAGTTCTACCACATTAGCATGTTTAAGTTAGTGATCTTGATGCTTCTCACACAAGGTGTACCAAGAGTCATTTTCATCCTTCAGTTTGTCATTTTCTACAGCTTGTGGAAAAGATGAGCTTGACATGTCCTTAAACCAGTTAAGGATGTGTTTCCTCAGGATTGTTGTTTGTCAAGGATGAGTAAACTCTTGAACTGGAAGTACCAAACAGGGACAGGCCAGATTTGTACTTTTTGGCACTTCTTTGGTTCTTAAGTCCTGTGGTGTGTGGATGTGGGACTCTTTTTTTCATTGAGTAATCTGTCAGATGACCAATGCCAAAGATTTCCAGTGAAGTCTTTGTGAGAGCATCTGATAAATTTTGGTAGGAAGTCATCGGTCTTGTGTTTAGACATCTTGTTTTGCTCACTGAGATTTGCAGTTCCTTCAGCAAACAGCAGAAGTGACACTTTTCTCACCGATTCAAATTTCTTTAATCTGAGTTAAGCAGTAGATTTATTTTACATTGATATGCTCATATGATATAACTTGCATTTTCTTCTCGTTTTGTTTATGGTTTGGTATTTTTTTTTCCTCTTTAGGATTTTTGTCATCATCTAACTGGTGTTTTTCCCCTCTTTCCTGAAAGCTGGCCATTGCTTCCTTTTTTTTTTTGTCTTTGAGGAGCAATATTGAAACTTGCAGATACCCAGCTGTGAAAGGAATGGAGAGGACAGAGGAAAAGCTTCAGTCTGTTTACCTGAGAGTCTTCCTTCTTTAAATGTAGGTGAGGCTGTCATAGTCTTCTGTGAAAGGAGGACAAAGCTACTCCCAAATGAAACCACATTTCCAGCTGCACCAATGTGCAGTACCTCCCAGGGTTGAATGTCTTAGCTGGTGCCTCTTTACGTAGTGAACAAAACCATGTGGGCTATGGATTATTCCCTCTGAAGTTACCTTTGTGTGTGTGTTAATTAGAGCAAAGACTGACACACAAAGAGTGCTGATGCTCAGCAAAAAACAGTTGTGGTTTCACTTAATTCTTCTGTTAACAGCTTAATGGGACTGATGGCCTAAAGTTAATTTTTCAGAACTTTTCTTCTTGCAATATTTGCAAGAAGAACATGTGGATGTGAATGAGGATGCAGCAGCTTCTTAAGCATGTGAGAACTTGGGTTAGATAGACACGCTGAGCGGGTGGTGGAGCTCTGAGGGTGCTTTCATGCTTTTGTGATTACTCATGAATTCCAGAGGGTATCTTAGGACAGTGCTTGTGTGCTAGACATGAGTGCTCAGACTAAGAGAGCATGCTGCTGGGGTAAAAACGTTTTAATGTTTAATGTGTTTGGAAAGGAATCCAGTGGGTGAACAAATCCAGATTAATGAATGCTTAAGAATTTTACTGCCCAGGGAGCACAAAAGGGGAGACCTCCTAGTCTAGAATGTCCTAGAATGGTTTAGGTTGGAAGGGATCTCGAAATCATCTAGTTCCAATCCCCCTGCCATGGACAGAGATACCTCTCACTAGACCAGGTTGCCTAGAGCCCTATCCAGCCTGACCTTGAACACTTCCAGGGAGGGGGCATAAATAAAATAAACATGAGATGCCTTAGATTGAACTAATCAATTACTTTTACAGGAGAACTGATGAAGACAGGTAACTCTTTATTTGGAGAGTGAACAACTTTATTGTTCATAGTCTAAAATGTTAAGGAATCATAGAATCATAGAACCATTAGGGATTGGAAGTGACCTCGAAAGATCATGTAGTCCAGTCCCCCTGCAACAGCAGGATCACCTAGACCAAGTCACACAGGAACACATCCAGGTGGGTTTTAAACATCTCCAGTGAGGGAGACTCCACAACCGCCCTGGCAGCCTGTTCCAGTGCTCCGTCACCTTCAGGGTGAAGAAGTTCCTTCTCATATTGATATGGAACCGAATCTTGGACTGCTGTTCAATACCTGGCTGTCTAAACTGCCGTAACAGTGGGGTTTCTATAAAGAAAAAAGCTGCAAATTTCCTTTTTGCTTGGCATCCATGTAATTTGCTTATTGATATCCTCAAATATGAAGATGACAATGAAAATACGTAATTTCATTTTTTACCTGGATAGCAGGACCAAGAAACTGTCGTTTCATCGTGCATACTCGTACCATATGGCCATTTGATATAAGCTCAGTTCGTATTGTTTCACAAAGCCATGCATTTCCTGTGTCCTGTAAACTGTTTTGTGGCTTTCCTTATTGTAGCTTGACTGGGGAGACCAAATTGTCACGCTCGCTGGCAAAAGCGATGTATATTACTCTACACGGGCCAGTTCACAAATTTGTTTGCTTTCCAATTTGCCGCTGAAGGCTGAGTCATTCGTACTGTTATAACAAATATGTATTAGATAAGCTATCACAGCAAAACTGTTTCTCCTCTCTTGCAGTTGATGATAGCAGAAGTTTCAGACTCTAAATTAAAAAAAAAAGGGCTGTTTGGGTTTTTTTTGGCAGTATTTTAGACTCTAACGTTTCCATGCAGTGCTTCTAACAGTGAATGTGGCTGCTCTTTATGACAACTGGTGTTACCCCAGACTTCCAAAAAAGTGCTGCTGGTCCTCTTTTTCTTCAGCAACTCTGATGTTAAAAATTCCTTTCTTGATTTCCATTCAGCAAAGGGAACAAGTAACTGTTTCAGTACCTCACAAAGGAAACTGTAGCAATAGGATGCAAATTTATGCTTCTCTAATGGCAAAATTATCTTTTTGAGGAACAGATGGCAACCAAGTGTGGCCTTGAAAAAACCCCTGTATTGGCCAGAGAGGTCTGGGAAGTGTCCTAAACTTGTAATACCAGGTTTTTTAGCTCAGTCTCAAGTATTTAGGTCATTTGCATGCCTGAAGACCTTTTCATACCCGAGTCTAACTTGTGATTTCAAGTGAGAATTGACATTTCTTTAGCTGCTCAGTCTCAATGTTTTGCTTGTTCTGGGTGAGTTTTAGCTGCGGTTTCATGGACATATTGAGCAACAACTAACGTCAGGGTTTGCATAAAGTGAAACTTCGGAGCTAAATCCCTTACATTAAAACTTTCCTGTTATTAGGAATGCTGTTACAGTGTTGGACCCAGATCTACTTTCAGCACTGTTTGTGCTCCTTGAACTTTTCTGTAGTGCAAGGAACTTGTTCAAAGGGGTTGACTTTTGGTGGAAACCAGATACCTTCCTCTTGCAGCCCAGCTTTGCTTCTGTTTTGTTCCTTTTTTCTCTGTAAGAAAGGGAATTACAGAACTCTTAGTGCAATATTTGGTATCTTTCACTAACTGTTTTGATTTCTGTGGGTTTATCTTCCTGAAGCAAAACCGATAAGTAATGACTTTGCCAAATATTACGTATATCAAATAATGTGACCTCATATGTTTACATAATGAGACCTTTAGTGATGACTGCACTGTGATTACAGTAAGGGGGTTGAGAACCTGAAGTGCCTAACCTCAAAATTGCAAAGTAAAGGTGAATGTTGTAGTTTTGAGTATTTTTCCTGTGCTGTGGTCTATTCTGTCTCGTGTGAATGAAGTCTGGCTTAATGTTTGTAACGGGGCTACTATTTGGCGAATGATACGTCCTGGTTTCTGCCTGGAAGGAGCTACCAAACAACTGCTTCTTCCCTTAGTTAGAGAACGTATAGTAATAAAGGTTTGAAAATGTTCCATTCTACCTAAATGTGATACAGAAATATTTCACTGATGGAACTGCAGCTGTTTTTCAGACTGCGGAAAAATTTGTTGCAAGCACCTCAAACTGTGGAAAGCTTTATTTTCTAACATTTTAAAAAAGGAGGGGGAAAGTTAAAATTATCAGTGTAAAGCAAAAAATACGCCAAAACTGTTGATTTGAAAAACCTTTAATCTGATGAGTTGCGTATTCAGTTAATGCTTTATTGGGAAAACTGTTTTGAGGTGGAGGAGTGTGCAATCCTAAGGTCTAACCAGGTTGAAACTAGACAAGAATGATTGTGTCTAAGAGTTTGTAGGGAGGGTTTTTGTTGCCCTTGTTTTGGTTTTGGTTTGGTTTTTGGTTGGTTGTTTTTTTTAGACAGGAGGTATTTACTGAGATATTAACAGTGTTTGGGATTGTTAGTAGAAACTCACTTCCTTGCCTTTATTTTAAATTCATGTTATGACTTCTAGTAGACAGGATATTGTCACCGTAGACATCCAGGTACCATGGTGGCCGCGGGTTACTTGTTCTAGAATACCCTTTGATAAACCTGAAATTATGACTATTTCCAGCAAATGTGTAAAGATGATACAGGGATGTGCTGTACAACAAACTGGCTGTGTGAACAGAGAGCTAATCAAGATAATCAAGCCATCCATTAGCAGGACAACCAGTTTGTTTCACACACACATCCGCATGTCTGAGGGCTCAGAAATGAAGGCACCTTCCATGGGTCTTTCAAGTCAGCTGAGCTAAGTGCAGCTTGGGGAGTTAAATACTGTTTGATGTCAGAAGGTTACTGCCAATTACTGTTTGGTGTCTGCTTTCAGTTTCTCACTTTTTGACTCAAAAGGATGTTTTTGTTGTACATGTAGGCTTGTTTCAACAAAGGTTCAAAGACCTCCTATGTACAGGACAAAACACAAACCCAGGAATGCGCTTCGAGTGATTGAGTGAGATGGGCTAATGGTCTTGACTAAAATGTCTGCTAAAAACTAAAGATTGACACTGCTTCTTGAGGAGGGATTGGAAACAGATTAGAAAAAAGACGATAGCTGGCTGTGAATTTGAGACTGAAAAACAAGTGTTTTTATCACAAGGAGAAGCACAGGCTATATAATTAGACACAAATTTTTCATCTCTTTTATTTCATCGAAGGGGCAATCTGAAGGATTATTAACAACATGGGAGCTGCCCTCTCACCTTCTGTACCTTAAAAACAGTGTTTGTCTCAATGAGTTTCATGCCTTTGTAGACACCTCTGTTCAAAACCAGTTTGTAACCAGAAAGAAAACACAGGTAAAAGAATTATTTTCCCATTATTTCTGACTCAATTTATTGGTTGGCCGTGTTTGAATTACTTAGGAATTAATACAAGTAAAATTTAGATTTTTTTTTTTTTAAATAAAATCCCCCCTGCCCCCGATAAAATTAATTACCATGTGTCATGCTTTGACTTTAGGCTATGGTGGCTTGTTATCCAGGCAATGGAACGGGATACGTGCGCCATGTTGATAATCCAAATGGAGATGGAAGATGTGTTACGTGTATATATTATCTTAATAAAGACTGGGATGCTAAGGTATGTTATAATTTCTTTCCATAACTTCATTTTTACATAGCCCTAGACATGCAGACCTTTGCTACAGGTCTTTGTTTGTGCCCTTGTTTCTGTGCCTTAGTTGTGTTCTTAAATTATGCTGGAGCTTGGGAGCAGTTTCATATAAGCCAAGCGTTGTTTTAGTTATTGCTATATATCCGTAGAGTTCAAAGCAACACAACTCTTTGTACTGTAGATGCAGAGTGTAGGATAGATAAGGATTCATAAACCATCTTAGGTGGTCTAAGAATTTACTACCAATGACTCGACTCTCCATACATGCAATGACTATTATAAAGGAACTTTTGATTAAGGGTTTTCCTGGCAATTCAGCGGGATTACGTAGACTTGAAGAACGGATGTAGCCAGCTGGCTGTATAGAAAGTGTGAAAGGATAATGCAAAGATAGTTTTATTTACTCCTTGATAGCTCTGCAGTTAGCTGTGGAGAACTTTATTCACATTGTATGAGTTAAAAAAAAAAGGATACAACTCCTGGTACTTCTGTCATACTTAGAGTTACAGAATGCTTTCAGTTGGAAAAGACCTTCAAGATCCATACAATGAGACCTTGAGTCATTAACCTGACTGTACAACCTTATAAAGCAGTGTGTGGACGAGCACGTAGGCAATCAGTTTCTGTGAATTGCATGCACCCTATTTGGATAACACAGGCTGCAGCTGAAAGTTTTTGTGGTTTTGGTATTTTCTTTTTTCTTGAGTGCTGGCTCTGAGAGTTGGATAAGACAGCAAGGCTGATAACATACATAAAGCTAGTGGTTTGGAAAACCAAGTCAGACGTGGATGCACTTGAAGCTTTATGTTTGGCTTGCTCCTAAAAATGTTAAATTTAATCTTTTGATTATTAAACAAATTACTAGCTTTTTGTTTTGTTTTGCATGGTAGCTTCTTGCATATAAGTGCACTAGTTAGGTAGAACATCTTAAAATGCAGCTTTGGGACTTTTGTACATGATTTGATTTCTCTCGTGGGGAAAAAAACCCAAACATGTCAGACTGTAGAAGTAAAGTAAATTGCATTTTCACAGTGACTGAGAAAAATATACTATCTTGGTATTTGATTTATGAGTGGAGATAATTTACTTCCTGCCAAATCTATTTTAAAGTACAAATGAGTACGTTACCGAGCTATATTGGCTAGCAAAGAAAGGAGCTCAAACTTTCTTTTGGAGAACAGATTGAGCTGAATCGGTTTGGGTTTTGTTTGTTTGCTGACTTAGATCCCAGTTACAATTGATATAAAAAACTGGTTTTTATCTGTATACCTTGTTAGTACTTGCACTGTTACGGCTTCTCCATTAAGCCTACAGTGGCTTTCTGTAGTTAGATTTAACAACATGAAAGCCATAGAGTCATCATTTCTGTAGCATTTCTGTTAAAGGTTTTTATTTCAGTTCCAAGTTTCTGAAGTGTTTTCACATGTGATACTCAGTGCTTTTGAATTCAATTACACATTGTTTTCAAGCTCTGGATTAAAAGTTAATATAATAGTAATTTCAGATATTGAATTTATAGGTAAGTGGAGGCATCCTTCGGATATTTCCAGAAGGTAAAGCCCAATTTGCTGATATTGAACCCAAATTCGATAGACTGCTATTCTTCTGGTCTGATCGCCGCAACCCTCATGAAGTACAGCCAGCATTTGCTACAAGGTAGGACTGATGTGTTCTGTATATTGCATGATGCCTCTTTTATCAATAAATGAGCACATCCTCAGCAAAAATGAGTGACAGTATGAATTATGACCAGATCCAAGGTCTTCCCATGTATGGTTTCAGTTTTAATATGACAAGAAGGAGTGTTTTTCCTAATTTGCTGCAGTGTTTATACCAGTATCTGATGTCTTTATTTTGGAGAAAATATCATTGTGAGTGGGCAAGAGGGAAGACCAGAAACACCGTAAGTTTCAAGCATGTGCAGAGCTGGATAGGAGCACACAGAGCCATAAGCAGACCCCACCTTAACCAAGGAGTGTTGTTTGCATAATTTCCCTGTCATAGCTTTACACTCTCCTCCTGTCCCTTCGTCCTTAGCACCTCAATATGATATTGGAAGTTTAACTAGGTACTTCAGTTTTATATCCTCTCTTACTGGGAGGGAGTTGTTAGAAAATAGTCCAAGTAAGTTGCCACATCCTAGTTTGGAAATTGGCAGAGAGCTATGGGACAAAACCACAAAGTTTTTCTTTCTCTGGTCCTTCAGGGTAGGGCAGTGGATAATGCTAAAGGTACCTGCATTCACTAGCCCCCACACGTTGAGTGGCATCTCCAGATAGCATTAATAGGTAGATTTACCTATTATTATTATTATTATAGGTGAATTTACCTATTGACCCAGACATCCTGTTTTCCATGTCACAGCTGGATTTTGGATTTCCAGAGAACTGAACTGGAACTGAGAGATAATTCCAGTACCTTTGCAAGAAGTAACTTGAACTGCCATCAGCACGTCCTCTTGCAGCCTTTTGGGAGGCTGTACTCTTTTCCCCTGAACTTTGTGCTCTGAGCAGAGTCAGAATGTGAAATGCCATTCACTAAAGCTCCTTAAAGTCTTTTCTCAATTGCTGGAATTTCATATTTAAATCCTCCTTGGGCAGTGAAAAAAGAGAGGAGCTGTGTAAGAAGAGGTAGTTAATTTTTCCTATGGCAAACGTCCAAAAAAGGGTTCTTGCAGCGTGACTCGGTGATGGACTTGACTTGACCAAGTAAGTAAATTAAAAGATGAGGTCACAGGACATGGTGATCTGGACAGAGACCATATTACAGCTTCTGGGCAAGAATCATAATAGCAACTCATCAGGAAAAGGAAGTGTAAACTTACGGCATCGGTGTCACCCTTTCAGTGACTGTTCAATCAATACCTGCTAACAGAGAAAAAGCCAAACACCTTGCCTTGTCCTTTGTGAATTGCTTCTTCCATTGGGCTGCAGCACTCTCATTTCATTTAGGTTGTGTTTTATGTAAAGTGCCTCACTGTATTTTTTTTCTTCATAGTTCAGGAGTTCTTTTTCCATCTGTTTCCCTAGGTACGCAATAACAGTGTGGTATTTTGATGCAGATGAAAGAGCACGAGCTAAAGTAAAATATCTAACAGGTAATTGCTTGTAAATATTTTCTGTGTTTGCTTTTTTGTTTGTGGGTTTGTTTTGGTTTTTTTTCTGGAAGAATAGCTAGCTAACCCAGCCTCAGTCCTCTGGCCCACCATGCACACAAAAAGGAGGAGAAATACTGTATAACTTGGAGTCAGGATTTATAGGGAAGGTGATCCAGCAGTTTTTCTGCTAGGCAGTGACTTAGGAAATCCAGGTCAACATCTTGTCCTGCTCACACTTCCTCTGAGACCTGAGACTGCATAGTGGGGGTACAGCTTCTGTCTAGTCTCTCTTCTTTGGTGGGTGTGGAGGATAAATACACTAGAGGCTGCAAGGCACTGTGGAACTGAAAGCCCCAGAACAGTGCTGACTGAATATAAAGATTTGGCAAGTGATTGCAACTTGACTAAAATCTCTGTATTGGAAAAACAAAAGCCTAAAAGTAAAATCTGGAATCAAAGAATGGAGGTACTTCCTCCATTTCCAATTCCACGTATCTAGCATCTGTTTTCCTTTTCTGGCTTCTCCCTCAAGAGGAAGTTGATCTAATTTTCCTGTTCAAATTAGCATTATAAGGAGAAATGGCTGGCCTAGAACTTCTGTCATGATTGTAGTTGCCATCACAATTTTGTGTTTGTTACAGTAGTTTAAAATCAGGCGAACTGCAAGTGCACGCATGCACAGGGACAGTTTCCTCATGGCTTGATCGAGAGCTCTGAAACTGGTGATGCTGAAGACATGTGCCAGTTATTTCCTAACAGAATTAAATGTCATTCTTTGCTGTCTGTCTGCAGCAAAAATCATGCCAGACATTTTTTTATTTTCTACTGACAAATTATGGGATAAAATGTCATAAATTAGGAAATTACTACTATTAATTTTTGATGTAGTGTCAGTCTAAAGCCACGCAGAACATGCATGATGTTTTCCTGAATATGAGATACCTTGTCTGTTTTGATAGTCAAACTGTTACACAGACTTTCCTAAAATTATCTAAGTCAAATTTTAGAAACAAGAGCAGACGGGGTGTGGGTTGGCTGGTAGTTTTGTTTTGTTGAGTTTTCACATTTTTTAGCAGCCATCCAAGTGGGTTGTTGTGTTTTAAAAATCTCTTAAAGTTTCTTTACAAAAAGGACCTTTTCACGGGGAACTCTGGGTATTCTAATATGTAACAGTTGTCCATACCCTCAGATTCAAGGTTGGCCATTCTTAAAGCTTGTCTTTATAAAGGCTGAGATTATGACGTTCAGAACCACTAGGCAATCTTCAAAGTACTTTTTAATCTGGAAATTGATGTAGCAGTTCTGTAGACTGTGCTGTGATAAATGCTGAAAAATAATACTGATTGCCTTTTCCTGTTTCTGCAGGTGAAAAAGGTGTGAGGGTTGAACTCAATAAACCTTCTGACTCAGTTGGGAAAGACGTTTTATAAGCCTTTGATTTAGCAACTCCCCTTGCTCTTCTCCCTGATAAATCTTGATGCTATCTATTAACTTCTGAATGTGAATAACAAGATAAAGGAAAATCAACAACAAACCAACGTTTAAATAAAGAAGCAAACAGTGTTTCAATGTTGCATCAAATAGAGGGTTCTTTGACTGCTGAAGCATTGTACTGTGTGATTGTGACTCCAGGCCTGTGACTGCTTATGTGAAGAAGATAAGCAATCAGTAAGAAACAACATATGCATCTGGACATAAATAAGTGCCCTACATAGAATTTGTTCATCCTTATATTTTGCCAGACCTGTCATCCAGCTGAACCCAATTCATCTCTCCCTTTTTTTATATGGTAAAAGTTTGAATTTTGGGTAATTTTTGTATGACCAGGTACAGTTTATCAAAATTGAGTCTTAAAAAAAAAAAGAAAAAACTGTAAAAAAAAAAGAAAAAAATTGCAGTATTCTCCAAAATAACATGGATCTATTTTTGTAAAACTGTTCATACTGTTCTCCTCTGCCATGAAAGACCTAATTTAATGTAAGGGTTGCCAGTAACTGATAATCACTTTAATTTTCTTTACACCTTAAGTCAGAAAAGGAGCACTTTAATTACCAGCTAAAAACCTGATTGTTTTATATCATATCTCACACTAATCTTAAATTTAAAGATTGCTGCTGTATTGTTTGTTGTTTTGGTTTTTTTTTTTTTTTACTATGTTCTCTTGAACCTTATTAACAGAAGCAAATCAGTATCTCGCTATTAGTAACATTCAGTTTGTGGTTTTGTATGTTGAATTCAGAGGGGAAGTTTCTGTCTCTTCTTTGTTTTTTGGTTTGGGATTTTTTTTGTTTGTTTGTTTGTTGGGGTTTTTTTTAAGTGACTGGCACTAAGTGAACTTGACACTATCGGTTGCTGTCATTGGCTTTGGGGACCTAGTAAATACCATCAACTTACAAGAACATACAAGGGCTTTCCTAGGCTATTTGAGGTACCCAAAACCTCCTTACGTACTTGACAGAAGTTTATTTTTTTCTTTCTCCCTTATCTAAAGAATTCTTGCCACCCTCCTTCCCTTTGTATATAAGTTAATAGAATATCTGAAATTCGCTTTTATTTCCTTTTCAAATGTTGGTGTCCCATGCAGTCTGTAAAGTGACACCTAGGTCTATTATATCAAGGAGATGGTCAGCACACTGAAGCTGAAGTGCATCACTGTAGGCTCCTTGTGCAATACATCTTTAGGTTTCCATTTGCTGAAGGATTTCCCCCAAAAGGCACAGGCCTCTGATCAATACTGAGGTGTATTTTTAGCAAGATAACTTCACTTTCTTTTACATTGTTTTCATTTTATCAAGGAGAGGGGACATCACAGAATACAAGTGAGATGTGCAGAAACGTTGATGTTGATAGGAAACTGATGTTTTCAACACTGATTTATTTTCTTCTTCTTTTTTTTTCCCCCCTGAGCTTTAGAAGCTTCAGAAAGCAAAAGCAAACCTATAAAAGAGCATTCTTATTTACAGGAGTTTGGGGGTTGATTGACTTACCCACTTCAGTTTTCTGTCTGTCCCTTGTTTCCTTACTTAGCCAAAACAATGTGAGTGTACAGAAATATTTCTGTATATATTACAACTTGTGACAATTTTAACATCTGTATAGTTTGTATTCAATTAGAGACCTTTTCTATGGAAAGCTCAGTAATTTTTTATTAAAAAGATTACTATTCTTCATGTAAAACATGAAAAAGCTAATTGTTTAGTAACAAACTGACAGAAAGGGGAAAAGTAATTCCGTTTTGGTATATCATTTAGGAGAACCAAGAGAAATCCCAGTTCCATTTTGATTTTGCTTTTCCTTTTCTTAGTGAGTTCTTGCCCTTTACAGTTACCTTCCTCTTTCCTCTTTTCTCCCCGGAAAAACAGACAGGATACCTTTACTGTAAGTGCCTCTGCCAACCTGGCCAAGGAGTGCAAATCTTTGTTACTGTCTGGTCTGCAGTGCATTTAGGCTACCAGAGAAACAAGCAAAAAAACAAAAAAGCCACCTCTTCTACTGCATCTTCTTTAGTACTACTTTAACAGGGGTTTGGTTGGTTTTGTTTTGGAAATGTAAGCAAAAGCCTTTAAACTCATTTCAGTCCCTCTGTAATTCAAACTTCTACACAGCGTATCAAATTCTAATCACACTGTAGGTTTGTGCTTGCCAGACAGGTTTAAAAAGTGCTTAAGTTTTTTCACTCCACGTAAGTCATTACCGTAGGGTCAACCAATCAGGTCAGCCATTTCTTCCATGTCCTTTAGAAACTGTTCGTTTCATGTCGGTTGAGTATTCAGTCTCGAGCATCACCAAGCAGGTCCTTGTTTTAAAACTTATTTTTTAAACTGTCTTATGATCTGTATGTGTCTAGTCCTGGTTAAGGATAAAGCTTCATAATGCTATTTTTATTCATGATGTTAGCTGGCTGTGAAATACGAGACCTTTATCTATAGCAGGCAAAGAAATTCAGGATTCATTTACAGGTTGCCTATAAAGTTGTGTAATTTGAAAAGCAGTGTTCATTATGAAAGAGCTCTCAAGTTGCTTGTAAAGCTAATCTAATTAAAAAAGATGATGTATAAAGGTTCTTGAAAACCATGTGGTTATTTCTAGTTCTTGTTACTTTTGAAATTACTTGGTAGCAGCTAATTTCTAAGTTAGTTGATAAAGGGGGTATGTGGATTTGTGGGGCTGTTTTCTGGATATTTGAAATTTTTTAATATCAGAAATGTTTTTGCTCTGAAGAAGGATCTTTTCAGGGTTGTTTACTTCTTAGACTGCCTCCAATTAATTGGGTGTGCTATTAATTTTCCTTGTGGATTTCTCCTTTTAAAAACAGCACCAAGTTTAGGCTCGTTGAAGAGTGATGATGGATGTAGACACGGCTTTAGTTTTTTCACCACTTTGACAGGTATGTGAGGTGCAAAATCCTCTTCAAACAGGATTTGTAAGATTTTTGTGGAGCTCTTCAGTTTGATGCGTTTCCCAATGAATTACAAGCCCTTAGAAGATGGCAGAAGAATGGTAGAGTGTCTGGATGCCACCCTATACAAGATGCCACACAACTTCCTTGAGCTTTTTGATGAACTTCATAATGACTGTGGTGATAGTTAAAGTAACATCTGGCTGGCTGTGCTTCTGCCATTGCTCTAACTGGTGAAGCCTCTCTGCGTGTGCTTACCTGGATCTCCAGTCTTAGTGCACCTCTTGTGCGACTGTTGTCCTCCATTCTCCTATAAGGTGATTGTCCTTGTCAGTGTGTTGGGCTGATACCCAAGTGGAGCCGTACTGAGCCCATCCAAAAGTGCTTGGAGGCTTTTTCCATGCCTGAGTGCTGTATTGCTTCTTACATGTTGTCTGCCTTCCCCATCCTTGCTTCACAGTGAACAAGGAAGGACACTCGCTAGCACTTGCAGCCATCCAGACCTAGTAGCAAAGTCAAAGTCTTAAAACTCTGTAAGTCTAGCCAGTGTGCCTTGGCCACAGACATGCAGGTATGCAGAGAGCTGCATGCACCTGTAAATGCCTAGTGGGATTTCCTGAGTATTCACCAGCAAAGACATTGAAGAAATTCATGGTATTTAACTGGATTTGGGTCTTGTCTGTGTTTTTCAGGTGAAGGTGTATATGGAACTAAAAAAAAAGTGGATCTCTAGCATCAGCTTTAGTATAAAATATCTCTTTTGGAAATGTAAAGCCTTAAGTAATTACTGTAAATGCTTGGAAGTCTGTTTGTGCTGTTACACTGCTGTGAGAGCCAGTGCTCACTTTGGAGTCTCTGCTGAATCTGAGTTGCTGGAGCTGGTCTGTTGGGGGTGGGTAGCAGCTTACCAGAAACAGGTTCAAGGTCCTCTGGCCTACCAGACAAAACCAGTTTCAGAGAATTTGCTCTGTTGACTTTTCCTACCATCAGGCCTTTTCCCCATAGCTTTGAAGTTGACTGAATATACAGGACAGTCCTCCTTTTCTGGAAGTAAGAATTAAAAAAATAGAAAGCACATAGCTCTCAAGTGGATGAGCCAGGTACTAAGAGTTGGCTCTGAAAGTGGAAGTGGCACATAAGATAGAAATCACCAACCCACTGGGGATGGACTGAAAGTCCTTAGCAGGACAGGAAGGAAGGAATAAAGTAGGATGAGAAGGGACTAATGCAGGAGATCAAGCATGGGGGGGTGAGTATGAGGAATAAAGGACATGCCAAGTTAAAATATGCTATAGGTGTCTGCTTTGGGGAGGAATGTGAAGTTTGAGGAGAATGAACACACTGTTTGCCACAGGAAAGGCAGTTGTTGATAATGTCTTATGCATCCTTTCTGTTAATGAGTGTGTTGCATTTATCTCCGAAGGTGAGAGGTTCATAACTTTCTGCTGATTTCCTTGTCCATCTGATGGTGATAGCTTGTTGGACTGTGGATATTCTTACCCTTCTTAGTAAATGTGAAGCTCGGGATTGATCTGCTATTGATAATAGTTTCTAGGTTCTGCTGGGGAACATACTACAGCTACCTTGTGTATAGCATGGTGATAAATGCTGGACCGGGTGACCAGCTCATTTAGTCTGTCAGCCAAACATCAGCATCCTCAGAAGACTAAAAGTTTGCAGGGCAAGGCTCATATCACTGGGAAGGGGTGTGAAATGCACAGATGGACAAACACCAGCATCACACTGAGCTGACTCACTTCTTCAGGGCAGTGTCTAAACTGGAAACCTGTTGTTACTTTCAAATGCTGTTGGAGTTGGGAAGTAAAACTTAGTTTCTGAATATTCACCATGTGGATCCAGTGCTCTCCTTGGGCCAGTCTGTGTCATTGTGGTTTGCCAGGGTGGAACCAGTTCCTCTCCTTGGCTTGTTTCAAGGCCTGATGTGCTTCAATGTTATTTTTGCTTTTCAATAGAAGATGAACCCAGAACAACTAACATGCCAAGATTTGACTCCTGCTTCCAAACCAAAAGCCTGACACCTGAATGTTGTATTGGTTTGTAAGCTGCTGTTTCACTGCCTAAAGAAACCAAGGGTCAACCAAAAAGCTAAGGCAAATAAATTACCAGCAATATCTTGAGGTAAGCCTGTCAAGTTGTAAATGAACCTTGCTTCCGTTACTGTATGTTTTGTAAAGCTGTTCATAAAGATTGTTATAGCAGAGGGCATAGTGGCAGATCTGAGACATAAGGAGACTGGAATTTTGGGGCTTGATTAATTGCTGCTCCAGTCCTGAGAAGTTTTTCTATTCAGCAGAAAGGAGAGCAAATGTGTGTGGGGGGAAAAAAACCCCAACAAACCACCAGCCAGCAGCAAACTAAATGCCACTGCTGCTAAACCTCTGAACTGCAGTCTTGGTTGTTGGTGCGCGCAGGATCTTGGGTCACTGGAAGATATTTTAGCAGAACTGTTAAGAGTGTTTGGCAACATCTTTGGATGTCGAGGAGAAAAAAGTTCTCCCAAGAAAATGTGATAGTGGACACTGCTAAGGTTTGGTAAAGGGAGTTGGGGCCATGAGGAATAACAGAATCTGTTTTCTAAGATCAGAGGCCAGTTGACGATGGCGTTTCCAATGGCATGGAGCAAGGTTTGAGCTGTCAGACTGGGCGTATTTATCCCTTCACTTCCCCTTCCCCAGACAACCTGCTATTGAGTAATGCGTGTTCTGGGTGCATGGCCTGCGCAGCTGTATTTCAGTGATCAAGCAAAGATGGGATTAAGTTAACTCTCCTACGTTTCTGTTATGTGTAGAACTCTTTAGTGGGATGTAGGTGGCAATTTCTGAACTTCATCTTTGATTATTTCAACAGAAGCAAGAGTGAGTGGCTGGGTCCCCCTGGTGTCCTGCCCAGGACTCCTTTCCCTAAAGTCTTACCCTAAGAGCAGTGAAACCTGTTCTTGGTGTCCTAGAGATCACAAAATCCAAGTAGCTTTATTTTTGTTTGAGGAGAAACAAAAATAACTTTTAACTTGAAACAACCCAAGAATGTGTGTTTTGGTTGGGAGGGGTTTTTTGTTGATTATGATGGTGTAAGCTCTTGTTTAAATACTCGTGACACAGCTTTATCTGAGACTAGCCATCCTCTTGTGGAGGGATGAAGGAGTAGGGGCAGTGGGAGGAGGTTGTGGTTACACCTCCAGAACTTAAATAGTTTGCAAATCTGCTCTAGTTTTCTGAGGCAAGAGTGCATAGACAGCAACAACTGCTTCCTACTTCCCTGGGATGTTACCTTGCCATTTCTGCTCCCAGTGTGTGTGTGGGCTTCTCCTGCCACTTGCTAACTCAGCACTCTTGCATCCTTTCAGGCTGCATTAGCTCCTCAAGGGCTGGCTCATGTGCTGTCAGCACAAAAGTTCTTGGCTGTGCTACACCCTTCTGTGGGTGTTGGACTAAATTATTAAACCCACAGTGTCCTGGCCAGCAGATGTAGGAAGGTGATGTTCCTCTTCCACTCTAGTGAGACCTCACCTGGAGTACTCCTTCCAGCAGTATCAGAAAGCTGAAGTTCCTCTGCTATGAGGACAGGTTGAGAGTTGGAGAAATCTTGGAGAAGAAAGGGCTCTAGGGGAGCCCAACTGCAACCTTTAAGTACTTAAAGGGGGCTACAGGAAAGATAGTGAAAGACTCTTTATCAGGGGGGCATAGTGATAGGATGTGGGATAGGTTTCAAATGGATTTAGATGAGTTCTTAGGAAGAAATTCCTCCTTGTGAGGGTGCTGAGGCACTGGAATAGGTTGCTCAGGGAGGTTGTGGCCAGGTTGGAAGGAGCTCTGGGCAACCTGGTCTGGTCCCTGCCCATGGCAGAGGGGTTAGAACTGGATGATCTCTCAGGTCCCTTCCAACCTAAACCAGTTTATGATTAAAAACTTGATGGTTTGTTATTAATCATTTTTTTTCCCTTGTTACCTTTATTTGAGCAGTGTATTAGCCTTGCTTTCTTTTTCATCCTATGGAAATACTTGGCTGAGGAAATATTTTATTTCCTCTGTGATGAAGGCTGGCAGCAGCCTGATGCTGCCTTTGCAGGTGGTTAGGGGCTACCTAAGCCCTTGGGCCACGTGTTTGCTTTGACAAAACTGCATTTAAAGACCCAAGCGTCAGCCCAAACATTAGCAGGAGGACCTCTTGGGTGGTGTCCTCTTAACTCTGCCAAACTACCTGGGAACCGTTGCCAGCTAGCTTGAATAGTCTTTTAGAGTTCTGCAGTGCCTGAAATACCTCGTGTTTCCTGTCATCGGATGCTTTTCCTGCCTTCTAAATCTCTCATAGGTACATTCAGAGTCAGTGACAGCTGAGCTTTAATTCACTCCATCTGCAGGGCTGATAATCTTCCCCACCCCAGCATGGCTTGGAGAGGAAGCAGCCATTAAAACTTGCCTTTCCAGGACAGGCCATGAGAGGTGGTGACCCAGCTACCTGCTCCTCTGCCCAGCTTGACAAGACAGAGCTTCCTCGTCCTTGAGTCATGGCATGTGCCTGGCTCCTGCCTCAAGTCCTCCAGTCTCTGATGCCTGGGATGTGGGACTTAAACCTCATGGACACGGTCTGGTTGGTTACAGTGACAAGAGCTGCTTGTGCCAAGCCTTACTGGAATTGAAAGAACATAGGGCTGGAAAAAACCTCATGGTTAGAGGTGGTGTGAGCTCTCTTGCACTCTAGCAGTGCAGGGACAAGCAGGTGGATGTTAACCACCTTCAGCTATAATTTCAGTGTGTCCTGAAGTGCCTCAGGGTTGTTAGGTAGAAATCCAGTGCTGCAGAGGTGAAAAGGGGTTCTTGGAGATGGTCTGGTGGAGCTCCCCTGCCCTTGAGCCATGTAACCCAGAGCTAGCCATCCATGTCCAGCTGGGGTTTGAGTATCTTCAAAGATAATACTCCAAAGGGGTTGCCTCAGAAGCTCTCTAGGCAACCTGTTCCCATGTTCAGCCACCCTCTCTATAACAAAGTTGTTTCCTAAGCTTAGTTTAAACTTCTCATGTTGGTACTGCTCAATACAATCAAAAGGAATAACCTAAAAATTAGTTCTGCAGAAGACAGCAGATTGAAGACTCATGTCACCTACTTGCAGCCTTCTGTATCCCACACAGTACAGGTGTAGCGCTCTCTGACGCCCACTCTGAAGCCCCTGGGGTGTTTTATCCTCAAACTGACTTTTCCCTTTGGACATGTTTCTGTTTGTCACTTGCCAGAGCAGCCCAGACTTTGTATGGTTTCCTTCCACGGCCATGTTAACTGGAGCAGCTTGTGCCAAGCTCTGTGGTCCTGTCACACTAGGCTTCTGAGGATAAAGAAGCAGGTGAAATGATGTGAACAACGGGAGCTGGGTGGGACAGTGACAAGGTGAGCTATTTAGGCCAAGCTGCTGCACCTTCTTAGAAACTTAATCTGGTTTTAAAGCAGCCTGGCCTGGCAGAAGCTAAAAGGGAACAGAGGGATTAAGGCCATGCCCATGTCCCTTTTCTAACTTTCACACCTGCAGTACACAGTGCCCTGCCCTCAGCCTCTCCTGCCCTACCAGCTCTCCAGAGCAGCCGAGGCACCAGAGTTCTGTGTTTTATAAACTGCTGTGACTTCCCACAGCTCCATCCTGCCTCTCTCGTGGAGCTGGTCTGATGCCAAATGGTGACAGGAAAGCAGAGCTCACTGCAGTGGAAGTAAGAGCTGTGGTTATGTGTAGACCACAGAAGGCTGCTGTTGGAGTTACTCACTGAACCCACTAGTAAAAGAAGCCACTGCCTCATCTTCCAAGTCCTTCTCACAGCAAACTCCCAGAAAAGCCAGTTAGTTGTAATCCTACCTCTCATCTTGGATAGTTATAGACCTCCCCAAACGCCTCATTCCTCTTCCTTTTAACTTGTTTGTGTGTTTCAGTCTGGGCTCCTGCTGATGCATATTCAGCCTGGAAAGCAGGTGTAGGTGAAGACCAGCCTAATGCTGCCCTCTCTGCTCTTTCCCGATCCAGGGGGAGAGGAAGGAAGCATTCCTGAAGAGCAAGGAGTGCCACCTAACGGCCGTTGGGAGAACCGCAGAGCTCCACGCAGCTCCTGGTGCCTTCCCACACCACGTACAGGTTTTCTTCACAGCCTTCTCTACCCCTAAGCTGCACTGGCAGGGTAATTCGATGGACACTTTTGACACTCATATACAAACAGCAGGTTCCTTAAGTTCAAGATTTCAGAAGAGCTGTAGTAACCCAGATGTAAGAGCACTCTGCATCATCCCTTGTTGCTGCGAAGTGCTCTGACCACTTTAGAAGAAAAGCCCACCTTGCTTTTTCTCAGAAACACACTGGTTGTTCGTTCTTGCTTTACTCTAAGGGTACAAAGGGGTGCTGTGTATGGAAATGCCATAGAACTGAGTGGCTTCAGCAAAACACAAGAGGACAGTCCTTCCAGGCCACATCTGCTTCTGCAGCCAGAGAAGTCTGGGGGTGGAATTGCTACTTTGCATTTCAGGAATTCTTCACTAGCCATCCAGTTACAATCTGCCCTCCTCTAGCCTTTGGTTTTGTAAAATACGAGTACCTGGGTTACCTGGGATCCTTTATTGCTAGGGCTGGTCCAGGAGCAGGTAGCACAGCCTGTTACAAACATTCTGCAGTTCTCCTGAAAAGGATGACACCTAGTGGGATGCACATTGTTGCTCCTAGAAGATCACAGAATCTCAGGAACATGAAAATTGGAAGGGTCTTCCAAGAGCATGAAGTCTGACAGTCGACCTAACACCACCATGCCCACTAAACCATGTTTCCAAGTGCCAGACCTACTTGTTTTTGAACACATTAGATGGTGACTCCACCACTGCCCTGGGCAACCTGTTCCAATAATTTAGCACTGTTTCAGTGAAGAATTTTTCCTGAAAAGGTATTATTTCTACTACTCATCTGCTTCCAAGTTACTAGTTAATTTTTTTTAGTCTCCAGAAAAATTCTACTTCCCACTCATCAAGTATTATAAAACTTTCTAGATAATCTTTCCATAAAGTTAAAAAATACTTGATCTTGGAGATTTCTTGCCTGATAACCACTTTCAACGCAACTTAAGAACAGCTTGAACAGTGAAGTAACCCCCACTTTGGAAGTTCAACCTTCTGTTCAACAGAAACATTACTGTATGCATCATATGCCAGAGGTAGTGGGATCAGTGTCCGCACTGTTTTGAATTCTTTTGGGGGGCTATGGTTTTGTTTAGTATCTTTATTAATGATCTTGATGACTGGATAGTGTCTCCTCATTTCTATTAACCCATCTTAGGTTTTATGATCCTGCTTGAGCAGGGGGGTTGGACTTGAGGGCTCCTGGAGGTCCTTTCCAACACCTAATCATCTCTGTGTGTGTGTATTCTGAGCAATTCCAGTAGGCCACCACCAAGGCAACACTGCCTTTGCCTTCAGTTTGCAGAACCATTTATTATTGAGGAGTACCACACACACACATTCCATCTGTATCCTAGCTCATTTGTCTAGGAAATCCAGTATATTAAGTTTTTCCTGACTGGAATTCTGAAGGAAAAAGTGTTAAGAAGAAACAAAGGGTAAACCAGGTGGTTGTTACACAGGAGAGCCCAGTGGTAGCAGCAGGTGACCACAACTGCCATGCGAAACCCAGACTAAATGACTACTCAAAATAGCAACTTTATTCAGAAAATGCCAAAACAATCTGCTCAATGTTGAACATCTGTGGCACCAGCATTTGAAAACAACTGCACTAGTGTTTCAAGAGTTAAAGTACCAGCTGCCAAATTTCACTGCCGATCATTTTATTTCTCAATTTCCAAAAGCAGCATGGAATTGATTCTGTGAAGGCAAACAATCCTGCACAGGAGGCTAATACAGCCAGTTACAGTTGTAGTAACAATGTGTGGAATAGGACAGTTTTTCTACATTTTTAAGCAAAAAGTATTTATCATGTTGACAAGCAAGGAAGCACCTTGTTAACTGCGTAACCAGAAAAACACTTCTAGTGCAGCAAGAGGACTGTGAACTCTTCGGGGAGTTTTCTACCTAAACCCATCTGCTCAGCTTTCCTAACCTGTCACAGCACAATGCTTTTAGTACTCAACTAACTGGTTTGTTGGACACAACCAGCACCAAGCTGGATGGCTTCCAGAAGTGGTGAAATAAAGACTGTCAGCCAATACCATTTTAAAGCCATTTTTGACTGCTGGAAGTTTAACTGAAAAATCTGCAAAGGCTTTTACAACAGGGCCAGGAACAGACTTTACCCGAGTTGCTACTGATACTCCTCACAACTTCTACTTACTAGAGCCAGGATATGGCAATCTGTTACTCACCTAATACCTACATCCCACTAAGCCAGTGACCTTTGAACACAGTTTGTGCAAACCAGCAGAAAAAGCAGGTGGAGAATCTAGCTTGGATCCTTGACCAAAAGACGTTAAGAATGAAGGTAGTTTTCTTCCAAGTGACACTACAACTTTTAACAGCACTTTAAATCCTTTTTAAAAACAAGCTCCTCAAAATGTATTAATTTTTAGTTCAGCCCTTAAGCAGCAAGTCTTCATCTACCAGCTATCCTGCGCTTGATTTCCAAGCACCTTCATCACTCTTCTGCACTTGGACTTTTCCTGCTTCGATTGACTCGCTAAACTTGAATGGACACTTTGGATTATATGTTTTCGATACCAATTCTCCTCCCATCTTTGCCCAAAGCCTTTAAGATTCTCACTCTCTTCTTTTCAAAAAGATCACAGGTGAGAAGGACCTGCTGAAACTAAAGGTGCCTTAGCAAAACACTATTTAAAAGGACATGCCACTTAAGGGCTTACAGGAAACAGAGGCTGACTTAAAAAAGCAGCCCAAACAACTTCAGCAACACAAAGAGATCTCGTGAACAAAGATAAATTAGCAGCATTAAAAATGTGTTAAAACTTGTCAAAATAGTGAGATTGGCAAGTATCTGCCTTCCCTTGTTCTACCCAGATTCTGCAGCAAGAACATTGGCTCCTACCCAGTACAAGTTGAACATTGACTCTTTACAACACAAGTAGCAGCTCCTTCTTTAGCTTCACAGCTTATGTGCAACTCCACGCAATTTGTTCAGTTCTGAACAGGCACCGAGGGAAGTCCCTGGATCTAAACAAACCCTGAGCAAGATATTTTCAAGCAACATCTTCAGCCCTGATTTATCTTTCTGAGGCAGCTCTCTGAAAGGCTCATGCAAGACAAGCATCGAGGTGTTCATTTATTTTAGACTCCAAAACCTCAGTCTGGCAAACAGGACAACGGACTTTTTCATCCGGCCTTACAGCAGTGCTGGAACTTGCAGAAGGCACTGTAGGTTGTGCTTTGGGTTTCATAGGTGTCTTTACACTTGAAGTGACATCAGTGCTCCCACGTTTAATGAAATAGTTTTCAAAGGTAGTTCTGTCTTCAGTTTTTGGCCATTGCTGCTGGATACTGGGAGACTTGGGGATTTTTTTCTCAGCTGCAACCTGAGTAGCTACTGTCTGCTCAAAACAAAGTTGCTTCAGTGGCTTCTTGCAGTTTGCAGAGCCTTGGGTTGACTTTTCTTCTGCAACACGAGCAATTTTAACAGGTGATCCACTGAGATTCTTGTAAGCTTTTGTATTAGCAACAGAGAGCTTAGGAAACTCACGCTTTGAGGCCAAGTTGATTTTCTCACTGACATCACCAGTGTTAAGTGGAAATAAGATGCCACTGCGGGGTGATTTCTCAAATTTGATCTCGTTTTTAGGGATTGGTATTGCTCTGGAATGATGCTGTGAACCAGATGTTTCACTGTTTCTAACACAGCTGCTGGAATCTGTGGTTTTTATCGAGACTCTGCTGTTGCCATCCCCAAGCCGATATCCCTTCCCACTGAAGGGCACCACACTGTTTGTAGTGTGTGTTTCTGTCTTGCCTACAAAATGAGAAGAAAATAAGTAAAGTTAGTAACTTCATGCATAAAAATAATGGGCTTAGCATGAGCTGGCAGCATGCTTCCGCAGCCCAGGACAACTGTATCCCAGGATGCACCAAAAGTGTGGCCAGCAGAGCAACAGAGGCGATTCTCTCCCTTTCATCTGCTCTTGCGAGACCCCACCTTGAATACGGTGTCAATACGGGTGTCCCAAACACAAGAAGGACACAGAACTGTTGGTGAGAGTCCAAGGGAGGCCACAAAGGGCTGGAGCACCTTTACTATGAGGATAGGCTGAGGGAGTTAGTAGTTCAGCCTAGGGAAGAGAAGGCTTCAGGAAGGCCTTGTAGCTGCCTTACAGTGTGTGAAGGGAACCTACAGGAAGGCTGGAGAGCACCTTTCCCAAGGATATCTAGTGACAGGACAAGGGTAAATGGTTGTAAACTGAAAGAGATCAAGTTTAACCTAGATCTTCAGAAGTTCTTCAGTACAAGAGTGGTGTTGTACTGGTGAGTTCAAGTACAATACTGGAACAGGTTGCCCAGGGAGCCTGTGGATGCTCCCTCCCTGGAGGGGTTCAAGGTCAGATCAGATGAAACCTTGAGCAACGAAGTTGAGTTGAGAAGTGTCCCTGCCCATGGTAGGGAGGTTGGAGTAGATGGTCTCTAAAGTCCCCTCCAACCAGAGCAATTCTATGATTTATGTGCTTCACTCCAAAAATCTGCAGTGTGATTATAGTGCAGCAAACAAAACCTGATGCAAACAATGACTTTGAGAAGGGGCCTAGAAAATCACAAATAAAATGGGCCCTGCCTCTTTGCTCCATAAACCAAGTGGTTGAACTCTGTTTGAGGAAATGTTTGGGCAAAAACAGATTGGAAAAGCAAAAAACCAAAAATTGAGAATTATTTTAAATACCTCTGTTACTTGACTCAGAAGTGGGAAGTTTTGCTGGCTGAGTTTTCTCCTTGGGTTTCTTAGAGAAGTTCTCTGGCTCCTTCACTTTTGTGAATGTACCTCCACACGTCTGTTGATGCTCAGCCCACCAAAAGTCCCGCGCAGAGGGTGCTCTGTTCATGGAACGTTTCACATACCCAAAGTAAGGTTTTCTGTTTCGACAGGGGCCATTGCACCGCCACCAGTGCTGGCGGTACGAATCCACCTCGTTGTGAAAGCTGTGATAGATCTAGGTTTAAAAAAGAAATCAAATAGTAGAACCACAGTCAAAGTGTTTTGTTGATATCACTAGCTGTACAATATTTTTAAAAAATACATTACCACTTCATTCCTTCCATTGCCACTGTGATTTTTACGTTAACAGCTAAAAGGCTGAGCCCGGCTTAAATCCGGTCAAAACTCAGCTACCGTTAAAACCAAGCTTTTGAAAAAAGACAGGGTACATGCTGGCTATCTTGAACCGCAGGAAAAGTTCCACCCTACATGACATATTGCTTAGAATACTTTGTAAACCAAACCAGCGGTGCATTCTCCCTCCACCTATTATCTTCAGCAAGATATTTAAAAACACTGGTTTGAAATGTCACCGTTCCATTAGTGCTTACTGATATAAAACCCAATTACATCAGACTGCTTTTCCCTGAACATTTTGAACATGGAGCTCTTGTGTCTCTGGGTGTCTCAACTATTTTAAGGTGTTTAAAACAGGAAATTATTTTAAAATATTTTTCTTTTATGACTACTGACTCACGTCTTCCTCAACCTGTTGCCACCACCAACCCCTATGAAGTAACTATGGGATGGGCACACACCTAGATGCAAATTTATACTGGTACCAACTGTGTGGTGTCCAGTAAGAACAAGTATTTCACTCATGCCACACTGAAAAACCACCAGACCAGGAAGAAAGCTCTATTAAATTAGGTTAAGTGGATAATTCTTACTGTGACATTGGCTCCAGTCAAGCGATTAATGCGGCGCATGTGTTTGCAGAACTCCGGTCCGTGAGATTCGCGGTCTTTGTCATTGTGAGTAACAAAAAGCAGGGCATGGATCATTTCATGCAACAGCGTCTGAAACGATGCGAGACAGCAGCTATTTACTGGAGAGTGTTAAGTGTAACTTCACAATTCAGCTGGAGGTATTTTACTCCTCTACATTTATTTTGGCACTGATCTCATTTTCACGCATTCAGGTGTTCAGTCTGGACCATAAAACCACAATCGCTCTGTCAAATCAAATCGCCTCTATTCCCGTAGCCACCCAAACCTGCTGGGGAGGATTGCTACTGCAGCAAGCAACACCCCAAGACAGAGAAATAACCCTCAAACCTAGGTCAGGTTTAAAAGAGATTCTCTCAGCCACAACTCAAAAAAGGCACTTGTGAGAAGGCTGGAACTCCACAGCGCTAACCAAACCCAAATGTTGAGCCAACTCAGAGCAGCAGCTGTGCCAGAGGCACAAGCAGCAACACAAAGTTATTTCTGAGGTCATATCCTCGATCCTTGTTTTCTGTTGTTGGCCTTTTGACACAAAAGATGAAACTACAGCCATTTTCTGTTTGCGCTTTTGGTCCCTGTTGGCTTTTACTGTTAGAGGATCATTCAGGAATAAAAAAAGCTGGATTTAAAAAAAATAAATCAGTAAACACATGGCTTTAGACTCCGACTCAGAGTTGCTCATTTAAAAACTCAAAACTGAACCGTCACCCTGGTCTTGCAACACAACCTGCACAAACATAAACAAAGCCACCAGTATTTTATGAAGTGCAAGTCGCAGTACAAAAGAACCCCACTGTGGAGTGTGAAATGTTTGTAGAGAGCCCAGGTGAGGCAAGATGCATTTTATTACTTTATGTGGAGGCTCACAAGTAACGATCAAATACCTCAACAAGATCCTTCCTTGGCCGCAACTTTAGAAGCGGCTCACTCAGACGAATGGAGCACATCCCACCTCTGCCTTCGTAACGGCATATCCCGGCACAGCTGAAAGGCAGGCAGAAAGAAAATATGAAAAACTACTTCTTTCTGTAGCACAGGGGGAAAAAAAATTGAGAGTTGGAAATTAAAATGCCAGCCCCTTTCAACATAAGCCCTGGTCTGATGAAAGGAGTCCCTGCCCATGGCACGGAGGTGGAACTAAACCATCTCTGAGGTCTCTTCCAACCTAAACCATTCTATGATTCTAAGCCAGGTGACTTGGAACATGAAGAAACACTCTGAGTAGTTACTTGAAAAACTAGACACCGTCAAGCAAAAACAGCCAAACAAAACCAGAAGTCCCCAAGTTCCTTACAATCAGCTGCGACTGAGCTAGGATGAGTGAAACTGTCATTAAGTAGATGTCTTACAATCACTTCATTCAATGAAATCCTGAAGAGTGAAAAATCACCACAGGCTGATACGAGCTAACCTCAGGGCCAGGAGGCAGAAGTCTCTTTCCATCACAACTCCTGGTGGACTGAAACATGTAACAGAGGTTGGAGATTTCACAGCTGCCAATGCAGACTTAAATGCTGGTTGTCATGTCAGTGGGCACCACCAAGAAGAGCCTGGTCCCATCATCCTGACACTCGGTCTCTGGACATTGATCAGTATTGATGTGAGATCGCCCCTCAGTCTCCTCCTCTCCAGACTGACCAGCCCCAATTCTCTCAGCTTCTCCTCATAAAGAAGATGCTCCAGCCCCCTCATCAACATAATGGCTCTGTGCTGGACTCTCCAGTATCTCCCCATCCTTCTTGAACTGCTGAGCCCAGGATCTAAATCTACTACAAAAGATGAGAATGGCAGCAATATAAGCACATTATTTTAAGTTCATACACATGCAGTTAAAGACAGAGCTATTTATTTCACTTTAACTTCCCTCCAGTTTTGCCCACACCACAGGAAAAGCCATTTAGAGCTGCCAAGGACCACGAATGAAAGAAAAACAATGACGGTAACAACCTGGCGTATGGGATTCAAATGCCTGGAAGAGAAGCAGCAGCACCAGGACACTGGGCCTGAAGCCACAGCAGGGAGCTGCTCACATGGACAAGGGGGAAGGGTTTCAAGCATAAAGAGGGGAGATTTACATTAGATCTGAGCAAGAAATTCCTCCCTCTGAGGGTGCTGAGGCACTGGAACAGGTTGCCCAGGAAGGTTGTGGCTGCTCCATCCCTGGAAGTGTTCAAGGCCAGGTTGGATCCAGCTCTGGGCAACCTGCTTTGGTGAGAGGCGTCTCTGCCCATGCCAGAGGAGCTGGAACTAGATGATCTCTGAGGTCCCTTCCAACTTAAACTGTTCTATGATTCAATGACAAGTAGCAGCTCATCCTCCCCCTCCCCGAAACCCAGAGTGACCCGATGAGCTGAGATACTGTCCACAGCCCATCCGACAGCTCCCGGAATCTGAGGCCGGTGCTCGGGAGGTACCAGCTTCACCCCTCGCCCCCCGAACCCGCGATGCCGTACAGGGTCATGCGGGGACTCCAGGACACCTCGACGGCTGCCAGTCTTCCCCAGAACAGCGTCTCGTTGAACTGCATGAAGAGGCCGTGCACGTCGGGGCTGGGGTCCAGCAACTCCCAGGCCTCGTCCACCACCGACAGCGGGCGGTGGGGCGGGGGAACCGACGAAGCCTCAGCAGTCGCCGTCGCCGCCGCTTCTCTCTCCTCCGCTTCCCACTGCGCCTGCAACTGCAGCGCCAGTACGAAATCCTCTTCCTCGAGCTGCTTCTCCATCCCGCAGAGAAGCAGCAGCGGCAGCAAGGCCGCCCCGTGCAACCGCTGGACGCCAAAAACAGCGCGACGCCGCCTCCGCCGCCTTCCGGCTGCGCAAGAACCTGCCCCGCTCCGCCCGCCCCCTTATTTCCGGCCCCCTCTCCCACCCCACCGGTTCCCCCGGCCCCGCCCCGCGCAGCCGCTTCCGACGGAGCCCCTGCGCAGGCGCGTTAGGTTCTGCCGGTGCCGGCGCAGGGCGGGTAGCGACTCGCAGGGAAGCGGGTACTGGGCATCCGGGCTGCTGGGCCATGGCGCTGGCCCTGGGCGAAGGCGGCGGGAGCCGTCTGAGGCGACAGCTGGAATCCGGCGGGTTCGCGGCTTGCGAGTATGTGAAGCAGCTGTCTCAGCAGTCGGACGGCGACCGGGACCTGCAGGAGCACCGGCAGCGCATCCAGGCGCTGAGCGAGGAGACGGCGCAGAGCCTCAAGCGCAACGTCTACCAGAACTACCGGCAGTTCATCGAGACGGCGCGGGAGATCAGCTACCTGGAGAGCGAGATGTACCAGCTCAGCCACATCCTCACCGAGCAGAAGGGCATCATGGAGGCCGTCACCCAGGCCCTGCTCCTCCAGGCCGACCGTGATGACCCCGCCTTGGGCGCCCGTCGCGCCGCCACCACTGACCCCTTCCTGCCGCTGTCGGCCAAGGAGGCCGCGGCCAGCGAGGAGGGTCGGCACCGCACACTCACCACCCTCCTAGAGAAGGTGGAAGGCTGCCGCGACCTCCTGCCCGAGAGCCCCGGCAAGTATCTGGTCTACAACGGCGATCTGGTGGAGTACGACGCCGACCACATGGCGCAGATCCAGCGGGTTCATGCCTTCCTCATGAACGACTGCCTGCTTGTTGCCACCGCCCTGCCCAACCGCCGCGGTGCCTACCGCTACGATGCCCTCTACCCCCTCGATGGGCTGGCTGTGGTCAACGTCAAGGACAACCCACCCATGAAGGACATGTTCAAGCTGCTCATGTTCCCAGAGAGCCGCATCTTCCAGGCTGAGAATGCCAAGATCAAGAAGGAGTGGCTAGAGGTGCTAGAGGAGACCAAGCGTAACCGGGTTCTCAGTGAGAAACGGCGCCTGGAGCAAGAGGCTCTGCCTCGGCCTACCCCAGCACCCCCTGAATCTACCAACCCCTTTGAGGAGGATGAGAATGAGGAGGAGGAAGAGCCCTCTGCAGAGGAAGAGGTGGTTGACCTCTCACTTGAGTGGATCCAGGAGCTGCCTGAAGACCTGGATGTCTGTATTGCTCAGAGAGACTTTGAGGGGGCAGTGGACCTCTTGGACAAACTCAATGAGTACCTGGCGGACAAGCCCATGAGCCAGCCCGTGAAGGAGCTGCGGGCCAAGGTGGATGAACGGGTCCGGCAGCTCACAGATGTGCTGGTGTTTGAGCTGTCTCCAGACCGCTCACTGCGGGGAGGGCCACGGGCCACCCGCCGGGCTGTGTCCCAGCTCATACGCTTGGGCCAGTCCACCAAGGCATGTGAGCTCTTCCTGAAGAACCGGGCAGCTGCCGTGCAGACGGCCATCCGCCAACTGCGCATCGAGGGTGCCACGCTGCTCTACATCCACAAGCTCTGCCACGTCTTCTTCACCAGCCTTCTGGAGACAGCGAGAGAGTTTGAGACTGACTTTGCTGGCAACAATGGCTGCTACTCAGCCTTTGTCGTCTGGGCTCGCTCTTCCATGAGGATGTTCGTAGATGCCTTCAGCAAGCAAGTGTTTGATAGTAAGGAGAGCTTGTCTACTGCAGCAGAGTGTGTCAAGGTAAGAGGGTAGTGTAACCTGATAGCCAAAACAGTGGCCACAAAGTTTATAAATCCTCTTTTCTAACCCTAGTTTAGTTATTGACTCTTGTGTGGGTCTCCTGCATTGACTTGTTGGGTTGAGTTCTTTTTCCCGTTTAGCAGAGGAAAGCATCAGGTCAAAAATACACAGCAAGAAAACGCCCTGAATTCATCCCAAATGCAAAATGTGTTTATTCTTATTGTGCCCTGAACCAGTAGGAGAACATAACATTTAGATGACTACATCTCCAGAAGTGTCTACAAGACTTTCTCGGGTTATGTTTTTCTTTCAGCTGCTAACAGCAAGAGATAAAACCGTAGTGTGTATGAGGTGCAATCTAATTGTCCAGAGTATTTTTGACTGGGAGGTTTTAATCTTTCCGTTACTAATTTCTCATTTATAAGGGATTTCTTAAAGTGAGAGAAATAACTGAAGTCTATCACTTCCCTGTTTTCTGAGAGTGATAAATCTGGTAAATGTGAAGGACATGCGTGACCTGCCCACCAGTAACACCCTTTGCTTCTTGTTAAGGTGGCTAAAGATCACTGCAAGCAGCTTAGTGAGATCGGACTGGATCTCACCTTCATCATTCATGCCCTTCTGGTGAAGGATATCAAAGGTGCTTTACAGAGCTACAAGGATATCATCATTGAGGCCACCAAGCACCGCAACTCTGAGGAGATGTGGAGAAAAATGAACCTAATGACTCCAGAGGCACTGGGGAAACTCAAGGAGGAGATGAGGAGCTGTGGGGTAGGCAATTTTGACCAGTATACAGGTGATGACTGCTGGGTCAACCTTAGCTATACTGTAGTTGCTTTCACTAAGCAGACTATGGCCTTCTTGGAGGAAGCGTTAAAGCTTTACTTTCCAGAGCTGCACATGGTTCTTTTGGAGAGTCTCGTGGAAATCATCCTAGTGGCTGTCCAGCATGTTGACTACAGTTTACGGTGTGAGCAGGACCCTGAGAAGAAGGCCTTCATCAGGCAGAATGCATCCTTCCTCTATGAAACTGTCCTTCCTGTTGTGGAAAAAAGATTTGAGGAAGGAGTTGGAAAGCCAGCCAAGCAGCTACAGGATCTGAGAAATGCTTCAAGACTGATGCGTGTGAATCCGGAAAGTACCACCTCGGTGGTGTGAGGTGACCAGCCTGTTCTTACAGAGTGTGGAAGCACTTACTGAAGACCCTGAAACCCTGAAAAATGCAGAAGACTTGCTGGTGCGTTCCAGACCCTTGAAGACTTAGCAACCAAAGCCTGCAAGAATGCAACACTTCTCTTGGTTGATGTGGTGTAAGGGAGTGAGAAGCAAGGTTGCAGTCACATGTCCTTGGACAGCACATCCTGTGAGAACAAATTGTGTCTTGTTTGTGACTTGGGGAATAGTGTAATCTAAAAGGTTTTGGCCAGATGTTTGTGAAAGTCTTAGAACAGGCAGGAAAAGGTCACTCCTCATCGTGTCACTGTAGGATTTCTTTTTTAAGGCAATGTTCTGGTAGAAGGGGAAGTGCCGAAATGCTCCTGGGGTGTGGTGTTTGGTGAGGCACGTCCACCCAGCCATCTAGATGTGACTCAGCAATGCAGATAAACAACAGGGATTTGCACGGTCTGGTTTGCTTGGTGGCAGTGCAGGCTCTTGAGTTTCTCCAACATTGAAACTCATTTCATTCTTTTCAGAGGCAGAGATACAAGTTAAAAAACATTTTGTAGGTGTTTGTGTTTGGTTGAAGGGGCTGCTTCTGGTTAATGAACCAGCCTGTTGGCTTCAGTTACAGCTCTCTGAAAACAAAGCTGCTGTCAAAAAAAGTTCCCTTCAGAGAAGTGAGGTTCTCCCCTTCCCCTTCATGTTACCTTGTTTTCTCACAGACTTCTTCGGGGCCAAGTCCGTTCAGTGAATGGACTTGTGCTTGAGGCGCTGTAGTAAATGCATTATGGGCCATTGCCTAGTGGTAGAAACCACAGTGAGGAGGCACAAATGCTCTTGACATGTGCAGGGCAGGGAGCAGGTGGGAAGATCGGGACAAACCAGAAGGGTCATTTAGCTGTAGAGAAGCGGCACAGGATGAAGAGCCTGGGTGAGTGAGGCTTTTTGTAAATGATGCAGCCTCCAAAATACCCACTCTGTCCCTCCTGCATGTAGGAGTACTGTTTCCTGGAGTACAGCAGTAACCAAGAACGGACTTTTCAGAAGACACGGGGGCTGTATTTGGTTGGGGACTGATGTTGATGAGGAAAATGTCTGCTTGTCTGTTGGCATTGAATGCTGATGGCTATCCCAGTCGCTGTGTGTCTCTGAAATAATATAAGCTAAGCCTTGTATAAAGACTATAGACTGAAGGCTGTCAGCATTCTTTTCTAAGCTGTGTAAACCTCTTCCCCTTCAGTGCAGACTTTCTTAGTTGTGAGAAATCATGTTAGAGCCAAGCAACCTTGCGTTAGACTCACAGTGTTTGTCACTGGGAGAACTGGGTATCCGGTTCCTCGTGCACTTTCAGATGGGAGCTTTTGCAGTTTTCATCATGTTGGTTAACGCCTTGTGACTGCCCGATCAAACAGGAGATCCTACTAGTGAAACTTTCTACCCAACTGCTTCTCCTGGAGCTGCTTCATTTCTCCATGTTTATGCAGTGCTCGTTCCATGCAGTTGTAGTTTACACTAGTTCTTGTGCTCTTTGGGTGCTTTTTGAAGTGCCAGATCTTGCAGTGTCCTGCTGTCTCTCCTCGCTTGCTTTCCTGTGTTTAGGCCTTTTGCTAACAAATCACAGGGTGAGGAAAAATCCCACATGAGATGTTTTTGAAAGGTAACTCGTTGCTCTTGGCTAAAACTGATTGAAAAGCACTGAAATAGCTACAAATTTATTTTAACGTGCAAGGATATTGGAGGTTAGAATTGCTTGAAGGTGTTAGCTCCAAAGAAAGAAACACAGGTCTTCCTTCCCTGCTGAATTATTGATACCAGAACCCAGTGAACTGCATCGATATATTCTCTGTCATCTGTTTGAAGTGATCAGAGGCAGCAACTCAGCTTCACTTAATCTGAGATACACTTTCAAGTCAGTTATAAGTGAGAGCCCTCTGTGATGACAGGTGTACTGGCAGAGACAGAGAAGGAAGGGTTGTTTTTCCCTCTGAAGACAGGTATATTTTGTGGTCTTCTTGGCAGAATACAGACAAGCCTTAGGTTTTAGTGCTGGATTTTTTCCTGTACAAGAGAAGGGTCACCTGTGGGGCTGCAGCTCAAGACTGATTATAGTGGTGCTTGAGGATTTTGTGTAAGGAACTCAAGTGTACTTTCCAACTCTGGCATAAGATTGAATAGCAGGAAAGCCCTGTTCATGCTTCTGTTTTAGGCTGTTGTAACGCATCTTCTCCTCATCAGAGGATGAAATGTAGAATGTGATTCTGCTCTTTCACTGCTCCCTTCATCCATCTGTTTATGGCACACAGGCCCTACTCATTTTGTCTCTGCCATCATCTATAGAGCAGTGGGCTTACGTGATGTTGGTTTTAATGGATCAGGGAATCTGGCTGCTCACTTGGCTGATCTAGATCATGTTCACATGTCTGTCACAATTCAAAGACACCACCTGTGGATGCATGGAAACCACTGTAGGTACCATTGCTGGTTTTAACTTCTCCACCCATGCAAGTCATAATAAAAGGAAAACAACAGTGTAAGGAAAGTGGTGTGCAAGTACATCATGCACACTCTGAGGTTAACTCAGTTGACAAAGTCAGCATGTGCAGAGTACCCTAGTTTGGTGAGTCTCAGATTTGCAGGCAGTAGTTTGGAATCTCACTTTTCCTGAGCTGTGCACAAGTGAAGGGTGTTGCTCCAGTTGGGATTTGCAGTAACTAATGAGGAATATGACTGCAGTTTTGTTGATTTGGGAAAGAACTAGTTTGGGGTTTTTTTGATACAGTTGCATATAAAAAGTAGTTTCCTTTAGCCGCTGTGATGAAATTGTGATGTGTAAAGTGAAGGCTTGGGTTGTTTGGTTTTTTTTCAAATGAGTTGAATTTATGATTAGAGTTTAATGCAATAACTTTTCTGAACAGCAAGGACCATGTATTAAACCTTTTGGACATATAAACTAGTGGTGAACTTCTGGTTTTATTATATCATCGTTATCAGGAAGAGGATATTAGTTCAAAGTTCGGATCTGCTACTAAATTTCCAATGATGTCAGAGATCAATTGTTTGTGATGGAGATGTAAGAGGCAGATAGATGATGAAAGACAAGAGATGTCCCTTCAGTTACCTTCTTAACAAAGGCAGTGAGTGGCATAATCATAGAATGGTTTGGATTGGAAGATACCTCAAGATCACTTGCTTCCAAACCCCCCCACCATGGACAGGGACACCTCTCATCAAACCAGGTTGCCTAGAGCCCCATCCAGCCTGGCCTTGAGCATTTTGAAGGATGGAGCAGCCACAACCCCCCTAGGTAACCTGTTCCAGTGTGTCAGCACCCTCACAGAGAGGAATTTCTTCCTAAGATCTAATCTAAATCTGCCCTTTTTTTCCTCCTGAAACAATTCCCTCCTGTCCTCCCGAATCCCTCATAAAGAGTCCCTCTCCAGCTTTCCTGTAGCACCCTTCAGCCCGTCAGGAACTGGAAGGCTGCTGTAAAATCCCTCAGCCTGTCTTCATAACAAAGGTGTTCCAGCCTTGTGATTGTCCTTGTGTGCCTCCTCTGGACACATTCCAACAGCTCCACGTCCTTATATTGGGCACTTCAGAACTGGATGCAGTGTTCCAGGTGACGTCTCATGTGAGTTAGCAGAAAGTCTTTCCCAGTATTGCATCTGATTTAAATCAGACTGTAGTGTGGCAGGACTTTGGGTAGATGTGTGAGGCTTTAACAGCACCAGGGCACCATAACACTGTAGGGTTCCTTACTTTCCAGAGATTATTGCTGCTGGAGTCCTTCCGTGAGTGGGACACCGAATGTGCAGTGCAGCCCATCTCCTCACTAGGTGGAGTTGTGGCCATTCTAATCTCGGCAGTTGTGCCTGAGCGATGTTCTGCACTCCAGGCTCCTGTGGAGATGTGAAAAGTCACTTGTCCCACCTTAAGTCTAATGACCTCAATCTCTCAAAGTCAAGCTCGTGTGACCTCTTATCATTGGACTGAAATTCCAGTGGCAACTCATGATGCAGATCTGCTCCCCAGCACAATCATGCACTTAAGCTCTGTGCATTCCCTTTGCTCCACAGCTCTTACTTTTTCGTTGGGTTACCTTTTGCTTAAAAATATTAATAGTTTTGCAAGCTCCCACTGTGTTTTCTTAAAGAAAATCAAGTCCAGAGTGGATCTTAATTATGAATGAGTGTTATAACTGCTGCCTGTGAAGAGATCCTTTTCCTCAGAGGTCCAGGAGCTATCACACGCATTCTATCCATATGAACTTAGGTAGGTAGTGAGGAAACACCACAAACTGTGGAAAGAATGTTTCCCAGTCTTATGTAGTAGACTATTTCTGTGAACATGGATTTATACCCTTGATAATTACAAGGGATGCTGACAAGAAATAGATCAGACATTGATTGAGCCACTTCAGACACAGAGTAATCACCTTGTGAGTGATCAAGAAACTTAGCTAATACAACTCCAGTGGCCTTGATGTGCCCTGTAATGTGGTTCTCAGCTTCACGGTTACAGGCTGAACTAGATTCTTTGCTGCATCCTACTTCTCACCCAAGCAGATTATGTGGGAGGATGGAGAGAACCTGCTCCTGGAATTACTTGAAAAGAGTTGTGATGGCTCATGGTTACCAGTGGAGGTCTCACACGAACTCTGCACCGCTGATAGCACCCTGCATATGTTGTCATAGACCAAGACAAAGAAGACATGAAAGCTGAGATGTCAAACTTTTCATATAGAGGCATCGACTTAGATCCCCCAACATTTAATTTGACCCTGCAGCTGTTGGGAGTCTTGTTCAGCTGTGTTAATATGGTGCAGTGTGGTTATTAGCACTAGGGAGATGAACCAGGGAGAAAAGCAGGTAGCATTAACTTCCCTACTTGTGGGAACTCGTTGAAGATGTTTGCATTGATGGTGATTTCAAGCCAATAAAAGAAAAATAAAGTCATGCAGCTCAAGAACACATCAGATTCTTTCCCTGTCCTCCCAGAAAAATATCCAGTCAAAACCAACATTCTCATGAAGGTGAGAGTGAGCCAAATTCTTTCTTTTATGAGGGGTATGGATCCAAACACCTGCAAACCTGGGCAGAACCGAGATCTGAACCTCAGACACCCCCCAGCCTGACTGAGGGCTGAGGGAAAACTTTGTCTGAAGCACTTCCAGACTTCCAGTTCTTTGGGATTTGAGTTACTCTGAATGTTTCTAAAATGTTTCATGGACAACCCTCTGTGCCAGTCAGATGTGTTAAGGTTAACGTGTTTGGGTTTGGGTTTTTTGTTTTTGTTTTTTTTAAATTACAGTTTTACAGCACTGCTGCAGCCCAGGGAATTTTGCTGTCATGTCCATTCCCAGTTCTCCTGACCCAGTTTTCACTACAGAAAGGGGCCCAGCTCACTGCTCCAGCTCCTGCAGGATGGGCTTGTCAAAAGAGTACTTGAAGCTCTGCAGAGAATCCTTCTTTCCTCAGGATTAGGCGAATTTTTCTCTCAAAATGATAAGCAGCTCCCTCTCTGCTTTTTTTNAGACTGTAGTGTGGCAGGACTTTGGGTAGATGTGTGAGGCTTTAACAGCACCAGGGCACCATAACACTGTAGGGTTCCTTACTTTCCAGAGATTATTGCTGCTGGAGTCCTTCCGTGAGTGGGACACCGAATGTGCAGTGCAGCCCATCTCCTCACTAGGTGGAGTTGTGGCCATTCTAATCTCGGCAGTTGTGCCTGAGCGATGTTCTGCACTCCAGGCTCCTGTGGAGATGTGAAAAGTCACTTGTCCCACCTTAAGTCTAATGACCTCAATCTCTCAAAGTCAAGCTCGTGTGACCTCTTATCATTGGACTGAAATTCCAGTGGCAACTCATGATGCAGATCTGCTCCCCAGCACAATCATGCACTTAAGCTCTGTGCATTCCCTTTGCTCCACAGCTCTTACTTTTTCGTTGGGTTACCTTTTGCTTAAAAATATTAATAGTTTTGCAAGCTCCCACTGTGTTTTCTTAAAGAAAATCAAGTCCAGAGTGGATCTTAATTATGAATGAGTGTTATAACTGCTGCCTGTGAAGAGATCCTTTTCCTCAGAGGTCCAGGAGCTATCACACGCATTCTATCCATATGAACTTAGGTAGGTAGTGAGGAAACACCACAAACTGTGGAAAGAATGTTTCCCAGTCTTATGTAGTAGACTATTTCTGTGAACATGGATTTATACCCTTGATAATTACAAGGGATGCTGACAAGAAATAGATCAGACATTGATTGAGCCACTTCAGACACAGAGTAATCACCTTGTGAGTGATCAAGAAACTTAGCTAATACAACTCCAGTGGCCTTGATGTGCCCTGTAATGTGGTTCTCAGCTTCACGGTTACAGGCTGAACTAGATTCTTTGCTGCATCCTACTTCTCACCCAAGCAGATTATGTGGGAGGATGGAGAGAACCTGCTCCTGGAATTACTTGAAAAGAGTTGTGATGGCTCATGGTTACCAGTGGAGGTCTCACACGAACTCTGCACCGCTGATAGCACCCTGCATATGTTGTCATAGACCAAGACAAAGAAGACATGAAAGCTGAGATGTCAAACTTTTCATATAGAGGCATCGACTTAGATCCCCCAACATTTAATTTGACCCTGCAGCTGTTGGGAGTCTTGTTCAGCTGTGTTAATATGGTGCAGTGTGGTTATTAGCACTAGGGAGATGAACCAGGGAGAAAAGCAGGTAGCATTAACTTCCCTACTTGTGGGAACTCGTTGAAGATGTTTGCATTGATGGTGATTTCAAGCCAATAAAAGAAAAATAAAGTCATGCAGCTCAAGAACACATCAGATTCTTTCCCTGTCCTCCCAGAAAAATATCCAGTCAAAACCAACATTCTCATGAAGGTGAGAGTGAGCCAAATTCTTTCTTTTATGAGGGGTATGGATCCAAACACCTGCAAACCTGGGCAGAACCGAGATCTGAACCTCAGACACCCCCCAGCCTGACTGAGGGCTGAGGGAAAACTTTGTCTGAAGCACTTCCAGACTTCCAGTTCTTTGGGATTTGAGTTACTCTGAATGTTTCTAAAATGTTTCATGGACAACCCTCTGTGCCAGTCAGATGTGTTAAGGTTAACGTGTTTGGGTTTGGGTTTTTTGTTTTTGTTTTTTTTAAATTACAGTTTTACAGCACTGCTGCAGCCCAGGGAATTTTGCTGTCATGTCCATTCCCAGTTCTCCTGACCCAGTTTTCACTACAGAAAGGGGCCCAGCTCACTGCTCCAGCTCCTGCAGGATGGGCTTGTCAAAAGAGTACTTGAAGCTCTGCAGAGAATCCTTCTTTCCTCAGGATTAGGCGAATTTTTCTCTCAAAATGATAAGCAGCTCCCTCTCTGCTTTTTTTCCCCCCTCACTAACAATTGGCAGGATTGTTTGTTTTCCCACTCTGCAGTGTAACTTCTCAAGCAGAGCTGCCAGATTGGCTTTGCAGAGGAAGGAGAGGCCACACTCACACTAAATTACTGTGTGTGCGTCTGTCCTAAGGTAGCTAGGTCAAGTACCCTCCTTCCTGCTCTGCAAAGGACAGTGTGTGTGACAATGGGGGGATTGGGAGAGTTCCAGGGCTTCTGTCATGCCTCATTCTGATCTGGTGGCCTGTGACAGAAACCCACAACAGTGTCACCCATGCCAGCCTGCCCCTTGATGCGCACCCACAAACTCACAACTCTTTCTTCATCCACCCCTGGACAGAACTCAATATATTCCAGTTGTTCTCTCACGTAAAGAGCAACTCTACCACCCCACCTTGCTGACCTGTCCCTCCTGAAAAGGACGTAGCCATCCATGACCACATTCCAGTCACGCGAGCTGTCCCACCATGTCTCTGTAATTGCCACCAGATCATAATCACCTGACTGAACACAGACTTGTAACTCCTCCTGCTTGTTCCCCATGCTGCATGCACTGGTGTGCAGGCATTTCAGGGAGCACTCTGATTTCACTCTTGGACAGTGGGATGTGACCCCTCGAGTGTCGAAAAACCAGCTGGCAAAGACATAGCAGGTAGATACTAGAGCCACAGTGGTGTATGAGCAACCAAAGTGTGTGTTTCTGTGACACCTCAACTGTAGTGGTAACCAGCTGAGGTTCCAAAGAAAGCCATTCTCTTCTTCAGTGGGAGACACAGGCTCCACCAGTCAACAGCTGTGGCTTTCCAACAGACAACAGTGCTAGAACTGGACATGCAAAACCAAAGTTGCTTCTTTGCTTCTTCTGACCATGTTAGGGTGAAGGAAACACTGAGAAAACCAACAGTAATTAATGCAGGGTCTGCAATGCAGGTGAACAAGCTCTTCTCTGGGATGTGTCTCTACCTGGGCCTAGCACTTGTTCTGGCAACACTCTTCTACACTCCATACTTCCTTGTTTTATCCAAAACCAGCCTCTTCCAGTGTGAATACTTGCCTCATTCAGTCATCCTGGCCTCAGATAGGTCTCCTCCCTCCCAGTGGGATTAAATCCCATCTCATTTTCTTGGTGACAAGCAATGTGCACAGTAGGCAGAAGGCCCCTGCCAGCCTGGGCATCTTCACACCAGATAACCCCTCTCCTGGTGTGTCTGTAATCAGTCCCCATTTTTTTGTTTTCCCCAGGAGTTTATTACCATTTAAATAGCTTTCTAGCCTGAGGTGTCCTGGGGGTTTATAGCTGTCCTGCCTCAAGCCCTGTAAGGTTCTCACAGGAAAGTGGTACTGGGTCAACTAAACTGATGTGGAAACAGTTTTAAACCCACTCAAGACATAGAACAAGAGGAAATGGCCTCAAGGTGCACCAGGGGAATTTAGGTTTGACATGTGGAAAAAATTGTTTGTGGGAAGGGTCATCAGGCCTTGGAACAGGCTGCCCAGAGAGGAGGTTGAATCACCATCCCTGGACGTGTTTAAAAGCCATGTAGGTCTGGAGCTTAGGGACAGGGTTTAGTAGTGGCCTTGGGACAGTTGGACGAATGGTTGGACTCAATGATCTTCAGGTCTTTTACAACCTAAAAGACCTTCCATGGCCCTTTAGTTTTGACCAGAGTACTTTCTACCCACTTTCAACTTTGGCTTGGGGTGTAATGTGCTTAAACAGGAAAGTGTTTGTTCCCAACCAAAACTTGGGTACCAAATCCTGCTGCCTGGAGGAATGTCTTTGAGTACTGTGGGCAAAGTCCACATTTAACTCAACATGTGTTTCTAGACCTTGAAGATTTAAGGCTGCAAATGCCTTTATTCAGGAAGTAATGAATTGCACAAATTTCCTCCTGGCTCATCCAGGGAGTGCTCCCTGTGTGGCAGTGACTACTCCTGCCTGTGCACTACTTTATTACTGTATGTCTCTGCTAATTAGATCCTTTTGGACAGGCCAGGTTGCTACAGGGCACTCAGAGAAATTGGTGGCGACAACCTAAGGATAGCTTTAAGAAAAATAAATGGTTTGTTTTCCTGATGAGCTATTATTACTTACCAATACTGTTATTGTTATTGCTATTGTTATGTCTGAGGAAAACTCCTAAGCAGGATTAATGCTTTTGAAGAAAATGAGGATGGAAGGATTGAAGTTTGCAAGGGTTGTACCTCATTGTCAGCCAGGTTTAACTGGAGCTTTTCCCAGGCTGACCCAAGACCAATTCCAAGTAGGAAACACCCAGTTTGTCCATTTGTACCTCTCCTGCAAGGGTCACAGTCATAATTCTCCCTCAATAAGCAATGCTTAGCTTCACTTTGAGAGAGGAGCACATGGACCAGTGCAGGGGAGCTGGGGGGGATGTTTAGCCCTCACTGACAGTCCCTGAGGCATCAATTCCAGGATGCCTCATGAAATGGGAGGGCAAGGCTTCAGCTGCCCCTGTGCTGAGCATTCAGAGCCATTCCCATCCCTGCTAACACTGACACCAACCTCATTCACTCTTTCAAACAGTCCTTCCTGTCCTACGTGAAATGACAAACTCCCTCATCGCACTGTTGTGATAATTCACTAGCAGAAACCTTCCTCTCTGCACACACAAGTCTTCATAGAATCATGTTTGTCTACTATAATTGCATTTCCAGTTATAAATAACACATTAGCCTGGTTTATGTGTTCACGCAAGTCAAGTTGTAAACTGGCAGATGAATGAAATTAGCCATCTCCAGGATTCACATTCCTGTCACTTACTCAATTATTTGATCAACGTAATTGCTCAGAGCAAAAGCTAATTGGAAAATGACACGCGTTTACCCCCGTTACAGAGGTGGAACAGCTTATCAGGTGTTTTACTGCAGGCACTTTCATTATTCCTAATATTCTGCTAGGAACAAGGGCTTGAAAAGAGCTGGGCCAGATCACACAAATCTCATTTGCTAGCCAGATGCCTTCTCATCCTTAAAACAACTGCAGTATTTTGCAGTGCAAGGGCTTGGACCGGTTTGTAGTGTCAGGCACACACATCCCGTGGCACACCTGTATGGGAGCCACGAGCCAAGCTTTCCTCCTGGAGTCTGCAGCATCAGCTGTGTCCTGAAATGTGCTGCTTTGTATCTGTACTCACGCTGCTGCTGCAGCTTGGCGTGCTTGGGTCTGCCCATGACCGGCTTCCATCCCTGAGACTATCAGTCGGTTGAGGCAGAAGAGGAGGAGGAAAGGCAGAAAGGGATCTTTCTGTGGTTGCTGATATAGAAAAGACTGTCATTCCCCACCTTGCCAGCTGAAACTCTGCATCAAGGCCACAGTGTGAAACCCTGGTGTCTCTGGAATTATTTTTAGGTCCCTTACATCTCTCAGATGTTCTGGTTAACACTGCTAGTCTGTACTTAGACACAGTCACATGTCTGTGCACTTCACTATTAAGTGCAAGTCTAAGAAGTGGGTGCCTCTAGATTTGGAGCTGATCTGAGAACAGGAGGTGGGGGATGGAAAGGACCCGGAGACTCAAATCCTGCACCGGTCCCTGTTTCCATTCTTAGCTCCAGCATTGTTTGGGTTTGGAATATTTAATTTGTTTAAGAAAGAGACAAGCAAGCACTTTTCCAGCCTCTGGGGAACGGGGAGGAAGCTCATCTATCACTGCCAACAGTTTGCAACCTATTGTCTGCAGGCCCTAATATAGATAACCTGAGGGTTATCTATAGGAGAAGGGGAGCTAAGAAAATCAACCCTGTTGTCAATTCGTGACCGATGCACCACCGCTGAAAAATATTGAGGTCTGCAAATTAAACTTTGGAAAAAAACATTCTGTTTTCCCCTGGCTTTTTGTGAGCAGGTCCAGCACCAGGTTTTGGTGGCTTGAAAAAGGCTCTAAAAGTGTTCCAGGGAGCACATGAGGGCTGGGAGACACAATGTACTGGATCTCACCCTCTGTGCTCTAGCTGTGCTGCCAACACGGCACAAGTGGTACAGGACAGCTCTGGGACACTCACTGTGCTGCCAGCAGTGTCCTAGGGGCTGCTACTGTCTATATTTGATGAGAAGTAGTTAACTAGGTAATTATTTAGTTCATCCAAGATTAAGAAATTAGTGCATCAGATCCACTTGTCCTTATACCAGGACATTCCGGATAGCGGAAGGTTTTTAGGGTTGGAAGCATACTGTAAGAGACTAATATTCAGCCCCAGCATGAGGGGTACTTTTGTAACTGTCCCAGTGTTCTGTGGGGGAAGGAAAGTCTCATCCATTAAAATCCTGTAGTGAGTCCGGAGGAGGCCATGGGGATGATCAAAGTACTGGAGCACCTCTGTTATGAAGACAGGCTGAGGGAATTGGGGCTGTTCAGGGAGAAGAGAAGTCTCAAGGGGGACCTTATAGCAGTCTTCCAGTACCAGGAAAACTGGAGAGAGACTTGTTATGAGAGACTCTAGTCTAGGACAAGGGAAAATGGTTTCAGGCTAAAAGAAGGCAGATATAGATTAGATTTTAGGAAGAAATTCCTCTTTCTGAGGGTGGTGAGGCGCTAGAACAGATTGCCCAGGGACATGGTGGCTGCTCCATCCCTGGAAGTGTTCAAGGCCAGGTTGGATGGGGCTCTGGGCATCCTCGTCTGGTGAGAGGTCAGTAGTGGGTGGACACTAGATGATCTCTGAGGTCCATTTCCAACCCAAACCATTCTGTGACTCTCTGATTCTATGATTTTGCTGTGCTCCTTAATGGAGACACCCCACAGTTTGGAAAAGAGGGGTGCTGAGGACCCCAGTTACCATTCTTGATTGTAGCTCTGCTACGTTCACCACCACAAGCTGGCAGTGAGAACAATGCCAAGGTTTGGTGTCCTGTGAGTGACACCAGCCCTCCAGTGTGATGCTGTGACCACTAAGCCATGACTGATAGTATAAATAAGTGACCTGGTGGCATTGCGGGACATTTCACATGGGAAAGGCAGGCTCCTTTGTGGCCACCTTCAGGGAGATGCTGGAGACCACCGGCAACCAGCACCAACAGTAGAGCACAGCTGTGGTTGCCTCATCCTGCCCCGCATGCTGCTCCGCATCCTGGCGTCTCTGCCCAGACTGGAAGCTCTGCAAAACCGAAGCTCTGCAAAACCACATCTCCACCCACCCTCAGCCCCACAAGCCTCCAGCAGCTGCAGATTCCCACAGCTCAGTGTACCAGAGGTCCCACAGCAGACCTCCATCCAGCTATCCAGTTCTGTAGCCCCATCCAGACCCATCCTTGAATCTCAGCATCCTTGCAGCGCAGGAGTCCTGCAGAACTACAGCTGAACATCCCAGCATCCCCACAGCCCATCACTGCAATGTCATAGAATTGATTAGGTTAGAAAAGACAACCAAGACCATCAAGTCCAACCAGTAACCCAATTGTCCCAAGGCCACCACTAAACCGTGTCCCTAAACATGACTTTGAAACACATCTAAGGATGATGACTCAACCCCTTCACTGAGCATCCAAGCTGTAGAGCAGCCCCAAAGCTTTGCAGCTCAGCAGCCCAAGTACCTTAGCAGTCTAGCCCAGAACATTGAAGCAAGAGGACCTGGCATGGTCCTGTAGCTCATGAGTCTGACTTTTGTGCTTGCTTTTGCCCTCAAAACCAGTGACAGCTGTGACTATGGAGGTGGCTGCAGTTGTACTGAGGCTTTTTGCATTTTAGTGTTAGAAACATGTGGTAGAAACCAAGTGCTTTTGTTACACAGGGAAATTCAACTTGATGACTATGACTCAACGTGACTGCATTTCTGCAACTGGAAAATCCAACAAATACAAGCAGAAAAATGAATCACTGCCATTGTACTGCTGATTCCTGTCTACTTTCTTGTCCTACTGAGCCTCATGCTGGTGACTCCTTGCAGAAGACCTGGAGCGTTTTTGATCCGAGGGAGAAATCCTCTGTGCCTGGCTTGGAGCACGGTGTTGCTGTGTACCTGAAGGCATGGCACAGACTTGCTCTTGCTCTGAACGTATTTGGAAGGCACCTGAGGGCTGTCTTAGCTGCAACTTCACCCTGTTTTTCATTTGGTCACAAAAAATTTGGTTAGTATTTTTGATGGAGAGAAGGTACTTGGAATGGTGGAATTTCCTCAAGTCACAACATCAGATAGAAAATCAGCTCATGGAAAATACTTGCAGGCAAACAGTAAAAACACAGTTTGAGTCAATGGAAACGTTCCATCTTAGTACTTTGAAGTTGAGTTTTTTATCACTTAGAAGTAAAGTTCTTTAAACTTTAGAAGACATTTGGGTAAGGAAAGCATTATTCTAAATGTCAACAGTGGAAAAACTTCCACTAGTTTTTCCAGTAATTATTTTCAGTACCTGAAGGGGACTACAGAAAAGCTGGAGAGGGACTTCTTAGGAGGGACTCTAGTGATAGAACAAGGAGGAATGGTTTCAAGCGCAAGAAGGGCAGATATAGATTTGATCTCGGGAAGAAATTCCTCCCTGTGAGGGTGCTGAGGCTGTGGAACAGGTTGCCCAGGGAGGTTGTGGATGCTTCATCCCTGGAAGTGTTCAAGGCCAGGTTGGATGCAGCTCTGGGCAACCTGCTTTAGTGAGAGGTGTCCCTGTCCATGGCACGGGGTTGGAACGGGATGATCTTCCAACTTAAACCGTCCTGTGATTAAAAACGTGATGCATTGATATGATTTTTCTATCAAATCATGTATTTTTATAGGCTTTTTTCCCTTATTACTTTTATTTGAGAAATGTGTTAGCCTTGCTTTCTTTTGTAGCTCCCACAAGAAAAACACCAGTTTTAAGGAATTGGTATTTTTTCAATTAGAAAACATTTTGCTGATAACTCCTATCTGGAAATAAAAGCTGGGAATAGTTAGTGTGAAAAGTCTAGCAGGAAGCTTTTAGTTCCAGATGTGTTGTTCCACTTCCCCTGGTTTGACAGAGGTACTTACAATTAAAGTTCAAAGATGCAGCGCTGCTGGAACTAACTACATATTTCCTGACATTTGTGCCTGTCAGCACAGGGGAAGTTAGACCACTGTTTACCAGTCTGAACTTAGTTCATTCTCATTCCAAAGGGAGCAATCAAAACCCCAGCAATTCCCAGAGAGAAATGAGGGCTGGTGTTCCAGAGGTTTTGTCCCATTTTATTTCTGGCTGTGTCGTGTTTAGAAGGAAGATGCACGTAGCTGGTACAGTCCAATCCCAGCCCTCCTCTGGTGAGTCAGTGTCAGCTTCTTAGGTCTTATGGATCTCAAATCAGGAAGGAAGGGTGGTCATGTGGCTTAGGATAAGGACCACGAGACAGAGAGGGTTATTCTTTAAAAATGATGCTCCTTTCATTTATTGGCTGATGCCTCTAACCACCCTAAGCAAGTTGCTGCTAGAAAATTTCAGCTGTAGCAATTTTAAAGCTGAAGGGTATAAAAACAAAAATAAGTCAAATTGACATTTGATCATTTCCACAGCAATTTTTACATTTATCTATAACCAGTTGTCCTGATAGGAAAAGGACAAGCAGTGGGGTAGATACCAGAAATATCCTGATTTGGGTTTCAGGCTAGCTGAAAGCCCGTTGATTAAGCTGGGAATGTTGATTAAAGACCTCAAGCTGTGGCTCACAACAATTCAGCGAGGTTACTGCCACTGCTTAGCCAGGCTTGAGTTAAATTGGAAAGTGGAACAGAGCCTCAGCGAGTTTATCAGCTCAGAGCAGTGTGTTTCTAGGCAGATAACCTGCCAGTACCTCCCTGCTCAGCCCTCGGGTCTTATGGGGGCTTCAATAGGTTGTCTGTGTGCTAGTGGGAGATATTAAAGTCCTTCAGAAAAAGAATAATATTAAAAGTCAATCCAGCTTTGGACCAATTCCCTGGAAATCATTCGCTCAGTCCATACAGTTAATGATCAGTCAGTGGGTTAATGGCCAAACGTGGAGTCAGGGGTGATTAACGCTTAAAAAACCTACACGCTCTGCTCAGTGGCTGAAGTCAAAGACAATATCTTGTTATTTTTTGTTGATTTTTTTCTGTCTAGGCTCCATCAGAGGCTGACAAAGGACATTTTAACTTGCCAAGGCAATAGCACCATAGCAACGAACCCCTAAGAAACCCATCAGTTTGGGGCACAGGACCTGCTTTGCACAGCAGGGCTTTGATCTCCACCTGTCTTCAGCGTGGCCGTTTTTTTATGCGTGTGGTGGAAAGGTGGAGTAGGTCCCTTGTTTAGGCAAGGTGGTTGTTAGCTCTGGAAGGACAAGCCATGCAGAAGAACTCCAGTCAGGCCCTGAACACAAGAACCTTTACGCTTGGGTTACCAGGGAGGATAGTTGTTTGAGGGGCTGCAGAATCCAGTCCTCACTGCACTGGAAAAAAAATATGACCTTTTTATTTATTCATCTTCAGTTTATTTTTTCTCAGTTTAGCCACAGAAGAAATGTTAATTATTCAAACTGCAAAAGCTAATGCAGTAACGACAGGGCTTCTCCCTTCTGCTGTGTGCCACGGCAACAAGAGTGTCAGGCAGACTGGCTGAACAACCTACGATGCCACCAGCTGCTGTGGGAAGTGGAAGGAATTCAGACCAGTTTTGAGGGCACCAGCTGAGTTTGTTGATCCAGCAGGGAAGGAAAGAGGAATCACTGCAAACCAAGTGGGAGCTTGTCCAGCAAGACTGTGCAGAGATGGCTTGATATAGGTAAAAGATACACCATAGGTAAGAACAGCTGCTGCTTCCAAACACTAAACTGAGAGGTAAGTGTCGTGTTTTATTTCTGTGGTCTTTTTCTGGTGGATCACAATCTGAAGTCCAGGACACACAGTATCTGATAGGGTCATAGAATACTATGGAATACTTTGGAAGGGACCCCAGAGACCATCTAATTCCAAACCCTCTACCATGTGCAGAGACACCTCTCCCTAGACCCGGTTGTCCACTGCCCCATCTGGCTGTACATCTGACAGCTCTTAACTACATCTTCTCACAGGCTTCGTGGGCAGGATCCCTCACTCAGAGAGACAAGCAGTCCTCTGGCCAAAGACAGTGCCTGGTGAGGGGCATCTGGCCACACTTGCACGGTGAAGGCACCTGAAAGGGCTTCCTTTGTTCTTCAGGCTGTGCTTTAGGGTCACACCAATGGGTGCACAGGGCAAGAGGAGCCAGTGGGCAGAGTAGCTAGGGGAAAAGTGAACGGAACAGGCTCATCTACTTCCATACATGCAAACTATGTGAACAATGGTGAGGAGCAGGAGCACTAAAATGTATCCTAGGCTTTGTCTGGTTTCGTTTGGAAGGGACCTTAAAGATCCCCACTTGACAGTTCTTGGATTGTTTTCCAAAAGCACAGTTAGAAGAGTAACCGTCAGGAAACATCAGCATAACCCAGCTCCCTAGAAATAAAATCAGCTGTCCACAGCCACTCCTGACAACCCTGGGAGTCTCACCTTGCTGGAGATGCCTCAGCTCCCAGAGCCAACTGCAACAGGCAACTGTCCATCCAGTCACAAAGTTTGTCCCGCCATCTATACCGAGCTCTCTGTCCTGCAATTTGAGCTCATTAGGTCTTGTTTACCTCCACTTTCTGCAGAGAACAGATTATTCCCTTTCTCTTTGATGTGGCAGAGACCAATTGTTTTCAGCTCCCTGTAGCTCATAGGGCCCTTTCGTGGGAGCAGCCCACCCCTTCTCCAGCTTGCTGCCTGCTGGTAAGGCAGCAAGGACCAGTTTACCCTAGAGCAGTCCATTAACAGCCCTCTGCATGGCTTTCTTCTGCTGCTGTACTGGTTTTATTCAGTGCTGTCTTCTCAGCCTCAACCACCTGATGGATTTGCTGTAGTTCTGAGCCCTTTATGGTCCCTCACTCATTCCTGCCTGAGCTGTATTTCCCAGGAGCAGCCAAAGTGCAGTTAAAAAAGGAGCTCTGTGTAGTACCTGGAGCTAAACAGAGACATTTTACTCTCCTTATTTTTTGTTAATTGTTGCCCTGAACATTTTTGTTTTATCAGATGGCGAATGACACTTGAGACCTAAATAATTTGTCCTTCCTGTCAATGGCTCTTTGTTTTCTTTCAGTTGGTTGGGCTTTTTTTTTCCCTTTTATTTTTTCCCCTAACCCTATAATAATTTCTTTGTTCCCTTTGGTAATATAGCCTCTTGGGTCATGATATTCTTGCAAGACAGGCCTGTCTTCTTGAGTTGGGAAGCTGGGCTCCCTCTGACAATCAAAACACAGCTCCAGAGTGACCAGGGCAGAAGAGATGGCACTCTGCACGAGACAGCACATTTTTCTTACAAAATCAGATTAAATGCTTTGGACATTTCCTATGTAGGTGCTTTATGGCCCCTGCTTATGGCAGGTTCTCTGTCCACACTAGTGTAGGCTAGCAGCAAGCTACTAACTGATAAGTGAGGGTGGCAGGGCACTGGAACGTGCTGCCCAGGGGGGTTGTGGAGTCTCCTTCTCTGGAGACATTTAAAAGCCACCTGGATGTGTTCCTGTGTGACTTGGTCTAGGTGATCCTGCTGTGGCAGGGAGATTGGACTAGATGATCTTTCAAGGTCCCTTCCAATCCCTGATGTTCTGTGATTCCGTGACAAACCAGAAGCAGGGCACAAGCCCAGACAGTTGCCTATGCAGTTATATGCTTGGCGTTGTCCTTGCATGAATTTGTCCCAGACCAAGAAAATAACCTTGCAGCCAGTTCCCTGGCATGTTTCAGGAGCTGGTGTGTGCCAGGATGTGTTCTCAGCAGGTGGCTGGGCACAGCTCTACTGCTTTGGCGGGACAAGAGCTTATCCCTCTGGGGATGGCTGGGCATGCTGATGGGTCTTGGGGCTGGAAAACTTTCCCTGGCCTGTCTTGTCTTATTAATTTATGTAGCTGCAGCCTTGCTGTCTTGACACAACACAGGTTTTAATAGATTTACTCATTCCTATATCCCTGTGGGATGGACATGCTGCTCAGCCTCTGGGTCTACAGGTAGGTAGGGACACTGAAAGGGCCACCAGAGAAAGCCTGATGCCCTGCAGCCTGTTTAGCACAGCACAGCTAAACCCACTGAAACCTGCAGCTGGGCTGCCTTCTGGAAGAACTGGCTGGGTGATCTTTGCCTGTTTGTTTTCAGTGACATGTTTCTGAGGAAGACAGTAGCATTTAAAGCCCCACACATACAGCCAAAATGGCCTGTGGACTTTTCCCTCCTCCTCTCCAGCAAATACTTTGCTGCCTGTTTTACAATGCCATCACTATTGACGTAAAGTGAAGATAAGGAGTGTTTGCCCTGCTGCCTCGCTCCGTTTTCCGTGTGTAGCTTCTGGCTGACTTGCCATGTGTCCCTGCTGAGGTCTTGATCCACTTTCAACTGAGAGAGTCCCGATCCTTGCTTGGTTTATCTTGCCAACACAGCTGGAAACCTATTAATCTCCTGCCCCCAGTGTCTTAACTTCAGTGGGAAAGCTCTGGTGCCTTTCAGTGGTTTGTATTTGTAGCTAGTAGAGACTGGTGCTCAAAGCCCCTAGGCCACCTCTTGGGAAAAGGTCACTCCTTAACCACTGAAGTACAGGGAAGTTCAGCATTTTCATCCCTCTTACTCTGACACTCTGTTTCAAGCTATGGAGAGCCTTAATGCAGCAGGAGAAGAGGGTCTGAAGTGAGGATCATCCACATCTTTAATCAGAGGACTTCAAAACATGAAGCAGAATCTTCTCACTGGTTGGCTGCGGCTCAGTTTTCACTCTACATAAGTTTTCTTGTAGAGCTCTGTTTTAGGAACATGAATTCTGCCTTTTCCCTCACTGCTTTTCAGACTTTAACCAACTGAAAACACACAACCTAAACTGTCCAGAGGCAATCAGCACAGATCCACAGGCTGGGGCAAGCTTTACTGGGGAAGGCAGGTGCAGAATGGAGTGCATGGGTGTCCCTGCAGAGTAGACAGGTCTCTCTGCCCCCATCACCTCCCAGCACTGCTGACAGAAGTTAAGTCCCCTAAGGAGCTGCTCTCATGCCTCTTGAAACATGGGCTCCTCTTTTGAGTGCTGGCTGCTCTGTCTGTGGCTCCTCTGAAACATGTGTCCAAACTGAGCTGTCATTTCTCTAGCCAGCTCTCTCCTCTGCCAGTCTCACTAGTCCCACCAATGTGCAGCACGTTGCCCAAATACGTTTCCTTCTCCTCCACCGCAGTAATTTGAGCTTCTTTCCAGGTTGTCTGTGTAACCTGGAGCTCCAGGGGCACAAACAGCATGGCAGGTTATAAATCCCAGTGAGCAGGGTTAGTTCCTTCATTCAGATGTTAGGCAAAACTGGCATCTTTGTTGTTTTCCTCACTTAGACATTTACCTGCCACCATCAAGATGCTACTCTGTGTGTCTCCAGCAGCACCCAGGCAAACTGCTGGGAAAACTGCTCTGTCCCTGCTCAAACTCAGCAGGAAGAGCCCTAGGAAGACAGACCAGAATCCTACTCCATGCCCATGGAGGTGTGAGAGGCTTCAGAACAAGCAGGCAAACTGGTGGCCATCACACAAAATACAGGACTTTTCAGCAGCTGTGACCTAAGATCAGCTCAATAGGATTTTGAAAGCGAGATAAAGAGCTGGCCTCCCATGGGGTTCCCCCGCAGAGGCACTGCAGACAGGAGGTTAGGGTTAATTTGTTTTCTGAATTAACCAGGAATTTGGGAGGCTTGAAGCAACTGCACTTTGTTTTGGGCTTTTTTTTTCAGGTTTATCTCAGTAATCATTTTTGCCTGTGAGTTTTTGGTAGGCTCTTCTAAATCAGAGCTTGGCTGAAAGTGTGGGGAGATTTTACTGTGTTAATAATATCTGCCTTTGCTTACTGGTTTCTTTACCCAGGTAGTTAAAACTTCCCCAAGTATCTTGGGTGATGAAAATGCTCTTTAACAAAAGCCCTAGTGAAAAAAAAATAATAAATGGGGACTTGTTAATTACAAATGAAAAGTATAATAAAAGCAGCCGTATCTTGTACTTCTCTAGCCCTTTTCCCTCCAAGTTCTCAAAGGGTCTCTCCAAGTCTCTCCAGCTTCTCTGGAGCCAGAGCAGTCAAAGCTATCCTTTACACAAGCTGCCTTTCTGCCTTCTCTTTTCCAGGTTGTTGCCATGGTTTTGCTCCCTCATGCTTCCTCTTTCTTTTCTCTTCAACTCCGCTGCAACCGTCCTGCTCAGCCACGTCTCCACAGTTCTTCTCTGGAAAATGAAGGAGTGCATCTCAGATGGGTTTTTCCAGTCTTTGGGGTTGCTTTTCTTGACAAAGGACAGGATCTTAGTGACAGCCCTGCAAATCAGGCTGTACCCTTCCCTTGCACAAGCAGCTGTGCATCACGTCATGCTCGGAGTGCGTCGCCTCGCTCCTTTGCCTCTCTCGGTGTCAGGCTTGTCAAGTTTCTACAAGAAAAAGCCAGCTAGAAAGCTTTCGTTCTACAAAGCCAGCATCCAGATCATATTGTTTCTATCACAGGGAAAATGATAGGCCAGGATACAACAATGACCTACTTCACATCCTGATAAAATAATTTCCTCTCTCTGTCGTTTTTCTCAAAGAATAATATTTGACTAACGCAAGCGTGTAAGATATAGCAAGAGCTGTTCTGTGAACTGGCTGATAATGTGCCAGATTCAGCCCGGAGACAGACAACTGCCACCCTCTTGACCTACGGTGGAGTTAAGCCTGTTTATCCCCCAGCTTAGAGCTCTGAAAACAATTGGGTTCAAACATGTAAGATGTGTGCATGTGATAGGGTTGAAGCCAAAAGCTTTGGGGGCAGCAGCTATCTGTTTGAGCATCCCTCCACCAGTTCTTCCCCAGCCCACCACCAGCTCAGCAGGCCAGGAGCTTGCAGACTCACTGATGTGGTGCACATGGGCCCCCCCACTCTGCAAAACAACTGGTTAGATCATCCTCTTACACAAAAGGCTACTGTATTTGGTGGGTACATTACACTATAGGGCAACCATGCAGCTCCGCGTCCACTCACGCTGCCCTTCGCGAGCAGAGGAACAATGCAGCCCGTTATAGCCACCTCGCTGGAGCCCACTTAGCTCAATGCATTGACTGTGGCTGCCAAAGGGGTTTAAAAATGTGCATGTGGCATTTTTTGCTCGTGGCATTTGCACGAAGGGCTTTCTCACATCATATTTAGACAACACTCAAACATGCTGTCACCCAGTGGATATTGTCCACCTTCTTATCGCCCACCCACATGAGTTTTCCTTGTAGTTGTCTATCTTTTAATGGGCTCTCATTGCAGCACTGATGTGGGCCATGCATTTGCCATGTGTCACTGCAGGTGACATGGCCCAAGCATCTTCCTGTCTTCAGTTGAGTTACGTTCCCTATTGGCATCACAGTATATCTGCTCACCTTGCCTTGGCATGGACAGAAGCTCATCTGCAGTCCTGACTTCAGCGTGCCATGGCACTCTGGCCAAGATGGCCAAAGCCAGCCAGTAACCAACCATATGGTGTTTACTGTCAGCACATGCCATTCCGCAGTGCTAACTAGGTACATGAGTTATGGGATGTTGCTGAGACTAAAATATGGTTAAAATTTAATTATCGTTCTTCTTCCTTGCATAAATGTGGTATGAACCTGGTCTGGTCCACTGATTTTTCTCCAACATCTTGTTGCTCTGGGTTTCTAGAGATGGAAAACTACTGACTGCTGGGCTCTGGCATGAGAACAGTAATAAGCATCTGGGCATGGAGATGGAGATTCCTCCTGACAGCTCTGCTCCTCAAGCACAACAGGCCTTCCTTTCAAAGCTCCTGTATGCGGGAAACAACTTTCTTTGGTGCTGCTTGGAGGAAACATGTCAGAGGGAACTATGGCCTTAAAAGCCATGCCTTGTCCCATGTGCCTTTCATGAGTGTTGCCTTGTCCTGTGGAGAGATGCAGCTCCATAAGCACTCAGAACCATGCAGAATGAAAATTAAACATGGGCTGCAAATGGGGCTCTGCCTTCAGCACACAGCAGCAGGGAGCAAATACTTCAGATGTAAAGTATCCAGTCTCCATGCAGGTCTTCAGACATGTCTGAAGATGTTATTGCTTGTCTTCAGCAGATCCTGCCTACCTTCAAAGTTGCGCTGAAAAGATCTACTTGCAAGTCAGAAGAAGGGACACAAGTCTCTGTGCAACTCACCATTTCCCTCTTGTCTCAGTTGAAAGACAAGAAGGATCTGTACTAGCAAGGTACTGGGTTTGGTACCTCGTTTTGATCAGGGACATGATTTGTCACCCGTATCACTCCTACACTAAGCTATATGCAATAGCATTGGTGGTCAAGGAGTTACCACACTACATGTAATTCTGAGACACGTCAACCCTTACAGCAGAAAAGCCACACACAGGCTTCTTGCCCTTTCCAGGGAAACACTGAATTAAGCCTTGGAACAGGCTGCCCAGGTTGAATCACCATCCTTGGGTGTGTTTAAAAGTAATATAGATCTGGACCTCAGGGGCATGGTTTAGCAATGGCCTTGAGACAGTTGGGTTAATGGTTGAACTCAATGACCTTAAAGGTCTTTTCCAACCAAAACTGTTCTGTGATTCTAAATGCCATGAGTTTGCAGCCAGGTGGCTGTGGAACATGCAAGCTGCAGGGCTCTGCTATGGAGGGAGCAATGTCCAGAACAAGTGTGGCAGCAGGCTGCGTGGTGGCACCCTGCAATGGCTGCAGCAAAGCAAGTCCGCACCTACGCACGTAATGTTTTTCCCTTTTCTGACAATAAGCCATATTATCCTGTACTCTGAGGAGTTAGCTGCAATGGTATTGTTCAAGCAATTCAGCTTTGCTAGGTAGACAGGCTATAATTACACTAAATTAAAATAGAATGCTTTTGTTCTCACCTAGGCAGCCCCAGGAGGACTTGCACCAAAATAACCAAAGGTGTGGATTAAGCCATTTTTGTTATTTCAGTACATGCTTGAGTGCTCCAGTCCTTCTGGCTGTCGACACCTGGTCAGCTGTCTGTGTGGTGTCCTCAGGCTTCATCACAAGGGGCTCCAGATATGAAACCACCCTATGGGGAAATACTTCTTGGTAGTAGCTGGGTGCCCTGTGATGTCTCTCTCTGGTGCTAACTCCTCTAAGTGTCAGCACTGTCATTGTTCATTCAGGGGAAGGTAATTGTGCAGGACTTGAGTGTCCCACAGGAGGCTCAGTGGTCCCCGTGGCTCTTAAGTGTGAGTGTCACACTGAGCGACTCTGGTCCTTGCCTGGTTGTACTGCCTGAAGGGTGTGGGTGGGTGCTCACATCCCAGCGCAGGGCTCCAGGGAGCTGTTTCTTCCCCAAGCCGCCAACTGCACGCAAAGAGCATCCAACCTGGGGTCTTCCCAGTTGCCTTCATCCAGGGAAGACCTTGGCTCTGGCACTGCTTTGGAGTGACCAGAATGTTGTCCAAGTGCACAAGCACCACAACTCCATGGAGAGGCAAAGTGGCTGTTCCATGGAAGAGGCCAGGGCACATAGAAAAGAAAGATCAGCTGTACTGAGTGTTTGCTTCCATAAGGCATGAGATTTGGCAGGACCTTCATTTGTGAGACCACAGAGCTCCAAATTCTATAGAAGCAGGAGGATGACAGCCCCATAGGCCTAACATTTCCAATGACCATAGGAGAGACACTTGGGTCAACACAGGCAGCTGTAGCACACACTGGAGTACAGAACCAGCCGCATCAAGTGAGTTTTCATTTCGGTGAGGGAAATGGGGAAACAGCACTCCAGGCTACACCAGGAACAAAACCATGCTGAAAACAGTAAACTGAAACACCAGCTCTGACATGGACTTATCAGCACTGATTTGAGACACTTCTACTTGCTGTCTGTAAAATCAATCATAGAATCATTACATTTGGAAGGCAACTCCAAGATCATCAAGTCCGACTGTCAACCCAAAGACACTAACATCCATATCCATGATTCTCCAAGTCTCTTCTCCTGAATAGCAAGCAATAGGACAAGAGGAAATGGCCTCAAGTTGCACCAGTGGAAGTTTACATTGGACATGAGCAAAAACTTCTTCATGGAAAGAGTCATTAGGTCTTGGACAGGTTGTCCAGGGAGAGGGCAAGAATGGCCATCCTTTGGTGTGTTTAAAAGTTATGTAGATCTGGAGCTTAGGGACATGGTTTAGCTGTGTCCTTGGGACAGCTGGGTTAATGGTTGGACTTGATGATCTTAAAGGTCTTTTCCAACCTGAATGATTCTATGACTCATGTTTGCTCAGTGCTGTCAAGGTCCCTGGAAGAAACCTGTGCATAACACTCCCAGTTACTGCAGAGGCAGACGTTTCCGCAGCCTTTCATTCTCTGTGTACAACTACAAAACTGATCGTGGTGCTAAAAACGTCGCCAGACCCCCTTTCCCACGGTACATGGGCCCCCGTTCCGCTCGCGAGTCTCGCAGGCAGGCGCTGACTGAGCAGCCACTGGTCTCAGCACACCCACCTAGACTGAAGTGCGATTCATTAGCGGGATGTCCCATCGGTGTCACTGTGCTGAGCAGCTGACAGGCACAGACCCCACACCCTGCACCTCGCTGCATCGAGGTCCTGCTGGGCGCGCTCCCGCGGGCGCGGCGCGGGCAGAACCCGACCACCGACAGCACCGCCCCCGACCACCATCGGGGCGGTCGGCGCGCCCCCGACCAGCCAGCCAATGAGCGGCCGCGCCAGGGAGAGAGCTGACCAATGAGGAGGCGTGTACGAGGCGGTGCGGAGCGCTGTGGCGCCCCCTGGCGGGCGGCGCTGTGCTGCGCCGGCTCCTCCCCGCACGGCAGTATGTCACGCGGCGGCGCGGGGTAGGCAGCAGGGACTCGGTAGAGCGGGGCGAGGCGAGCACAGTCTCAGCCGGATCCGGGAGCTGCCCTCAGCGCCGCCCGCTCTCTCGCTCCCGGGAGAANGCGGCCGGAGCAGGGGCTGCGGCAGGGGCTGAGCCGCGGCGAAGCATCAAGTGCGTGTTGGTGGGGGACGGAGCGGTGGGGAAGACGAGCCTGGTGGTGAGTTACACCACGAACGGGTACCCCACCGAGTACATCCCCACCGCCTTCGACAACTTCTCCGGTAAGTAGCGCTGGGGAGCGCGGCCGTGGCGGGGCTGCTCGGGGAGCAGGGTTAGGGGTGTCCAGCCTGGGTTACTTGGTGACGGGTTTACTCGGGTGCGGAACTGGAGCACTGGAAGTGCCTGCGGCAGCACCGCGGGATCGCCGGTGCCCCGGAGCCAAGCTGGCCGCCGGTGTCCGGCCAGCGCCGGGCTAGGGCTGTAAAGTCTCCCAGGTGCAACTCGCAGCTTTCTCCAGCGAGGAAGGATCGAGTAACTGCCCGCCCTGCCGCTCCGTGGCAATGGGGAGCTTCTGGCTCTGCTCCCCGCTTCAGCGGCGGCCGCTGTGTCCCGGGTGGGTTGAAGAGGCCCAGGATAATCCCTGGGAATCTCTTGCAGTGAAATGCATTTCCTCTTCTCTTTTTTTTTATTGAATGGAAAACGTGTAACGTGGGACTCACCACAATTTCCCCCTTCCCTCCCTCCGCCTCTCTCCCCAAAGCTGTCGTGTCTGTGGATGGCAAGCCGGTGAGACTGCAGCTCTGCGACACAGCTGGTCAGGTCAGTGAAGCCACTTACTTGATTTAAGTGACAGCGGGAGCGGGAGGGGGGAGAAGTTGTGTGAAGCAGCCCCCCTGATGACTTCATGGATTTGAAAGGATTCCCAGTATTTGATTATCTTATTAAACCGCCGTCATTTTCAGTGCCGCTTCACCCACTGCTTTTCCCGGCGTCTGTTGAGTGGTGGGGGATGTATATGGACTGGACACAGCCTGACTAGAAAGTCTGAACATATTGGGGCTTCAAGGGCCACCTGGTTTTCTCTTTGAGCAGTTGTCACTGTCTTTATTTGAGCTAAATAACAGCAGGCTTAAGAGTTAGTGTTTGAGATGTACACGTGCAAAGCATCCAGAGTGTTTGGATATAGAGAATGTGCTTTTGAAGGTACAGAAGCTTAAGGGGAGGAAAAAGTCCTAGTGGGTGTTGTCCATGGAGACTTTGTCATTCACTCTGAATCATTTGGGTTGGAAAAGACCCTTGAGGTCATAAAGTCCAACTGTTGACCCAGCACTGCAAGGTCACGGCTAAACCACGTCCCTTAGTACTAGATCTACACATCTTTTAATTACCTCCAGGCTTGGTGGTTCCTGGGCAGCCTGTTCCAATGTTGATAATGCTTCCTAATATCTAATCTAAATCTCCCCCTGGCACATTTCCCACCATCTTAAAAGTACTGCTGCACTGAATCTCAGGTTTGCTGTAATCAAAGTTGAAGAGTTGGGGATGGCTGTTGCCTCTCACTCAGCTCCTGATACGTAAAAAGATCCCATTTCTTTACCACCTTATTTCTGACTAGTACCACCCTGAGCTGCTCAAGGACTGCTTGCCAGGGGTTGAGTCTGGAGAGATAAAAGTAGCCAGAAGCATTTTCCTACCTAGCTAGTGTTTGAGGGCAATGGGAGTTGGGATCCTCTGCATCTGAAAAATCTCAGTGGCCTTAACATACAAACCTATTTAGATGAGTTGTAACTGGGTGCCCTACTTAGGAAAGGGATTTGAAGTGCTGTGCAGTCCTTGACAGCAGTGTGGGAGTCTCACATGCCCTACAAACCAAAGCTGAAATCCTACAAGCAGCCTACAAGATAAAAGAGCAGAACTGTCCCATGTTTTCATGTGCTGCTGAAGAGGTGGGGTGGTGTCACAGCAGCCTTGGCTGTGTGTGTGCTAAGTGTGGCAGGTGAAATTGCCAGCTGGTGACAGCCTACAGTGCCTGTGGAAACACAGCAGCAGGCTGCAGAAGGGATGGGCAGGCTCAGTCACCTCTTGCTTCTGCTGTCTTTACTGGTTACGGTGTTTGCTCTGGGTGCCCAAGTTCATGTGGAAATGGGTACTCACTGCCTTAGAAATGAATGTGACAGGAGTCGCTCTGAATAGGACACCTAGCCAGGCACTTTGGTGAAGCTGCTGCTGTGAGATGGCTGCAGAAATCTACAGCTAAAAGGGCAATCCAGGCAGAGAGAGGGACATTGTATGTCAGCATCGCCAGCCCAAAGCATTGCAGAGTCCCTGCAGGTCGGGTACCCACCACTGGAACTGCAGGAGTGTGCTTGGGATATAAAGGGCACTACTTCATCTCAGTAGCAACCCTTAAGATGTGGTTTTGGCTTTCAAACCCCTTGAATCTAGAGCCCTTTTGAGGTTTCTCACATAGCAAGAGAGGCAGCTTGGTGGCAAGGTGCCTCTTGGTAACCAGCCCCATCGTTCAGAGGAAAAGCTCTTGGTAAATGTGGGGTGGTGAGAGCCTGGTTTCCTCTGAGGCTTAATCTGAGAATCGAGAGAGCTAATGAAGCTTGCCGTCTTGACTCGTGTTCTCTAAATCACTTTCTCTCTCAGAGATACTACTAGAAGGAATTCATTCAAGCGGAACAAGACTCCTCAGGCTTCCAAGGGGCTTTAAACTGTAGACCTTGGGCCTCGGGAGGCTTGAAAGCGAAATTTCACATTTTGAAAATTCACGCAGGTCTCACAATTCTCGGGTAAACCCCGCTGCGTGACGGATGCTGGTGGCAGGGTGTGTTCTCTGCTTTCTAAATTCAGAGCTTTTGCGAACACGGTCCGTTTTAATTAAAATGTCAGTGCTGCTGAAGCAAATCCTACCTGTTCAGGCTCCTAGTGTTACCTTGCTTTCATCCTGCTGTCAGCGTCAAAGCAGCCTGCCTGTAATTAACCCTTGCTTATGCTGTGCTCTTTGCTGAGGATCACCTCGCTTTTGTTGCCATAAGAAGAATTTCTTCACCAAAAGGCTTATCAAACATGGAACAGACTGGCCAGGGCAGTGGTGGAGTCTCCACCCACGGAGGTATTTAAAAGGTCCATGTGCTGAGGGACATGGTATAGTGAGACCTGGCAGTGCTGGATGGAAGGTTGGACTTGATAATCTTAAAGGTCTCTTTCAGCCAAAGAGATTCTCTGAGTCTGTGATTTGGCTTTCTTGTGGCTAGTTCCTGAAGCTGAAAAGGAACCTGGTTTGGCTGAAGTTTGCACTGAAAAGGAGAGGAAAAAAATAAAGCGGGTAAAAAAACCCCACAAAACCAAAAAAACTCCACAATGTTGCACTGGGAGGCCAGTTTGTAGTTGGTTTGATGTGGCGTAGGTGGGAGAGAAAGGTACAGCTCTTACTCTGTGCTACTGGCGCGTTAAACCTGCACGTTGTCAGTCATTGCTGCCATCAGATTTAAATCCCTGGGCACAGTGGTGGAGGAATTATTCCAGTATCCTGTAGGATGTCCTGAAGTAGTCAACCAGTTTAAAAGCCTGTTCCTGGAGAGGTAACTTCACTTATCTGCTCTTGACCCTACCTTGAGGTGGGGTGTCGGAAGAGCAGCTTAGAGGTATGTGGGTGCCTCTTATCAGAGCTCACCGACTCTCCCCTGCGCAAGGAGGACCCGTAGAAAGAACCTCCTCTCTCTCCCCGTTTGATTTCGGGCTTTGTCACTTGCATTGCTCATTTGCTGAAGTAGGTAGGGCACAGGGTCTGTTTACAGAGAGAAGGAAATATTGAAGCACTTGAAAGAAGCTGCGGCATTAGAAAATCTCAGCTATGTGGGGAAGCCACCACCTTGATCCTGTGTGCACCACCATGGCCAGGTGCCCCCTGGGCTGCAGCCATGTAGGAGGAGACCTCTGGCTGGGGACAGGTGGTTTCCAGTGTGGTGTGGTCCGAGTGCTGATGTCAGATGCCTCTCAAGAAGGGAGTAGCAGGTGTCCCCAAAGGTCAGTGGCAGGTTAGAGCTGGGAGTGTATCAGGCTGTCCTCCTGGGCTGACATGCTCTTCCTGCTGGGTGCTAACGTGTTCTTATCTGTGCAGGATGAATTCGACAAGCTCAGGCCTCTGTGCTACACCAACACGGACATCTTCTTGCTGTGCTTCAGCGTGGTGAGCCCCTCATCCTTCCAAAATGTGAGCGAGAAGTGGGTTCCGGAAATCCGATGCCACTGCCCCAAGGCTCCCATTATCCTGGTTGGGACACAGTCGGACCTCCGTGAGGATGTCAAAGTTCTCATCGAGCTGGACAAGTGCAAAGAAAAGCCGGTGGCGGAGGAGGCTGCGAAGCTCTGTGCCGAGGAAATAAAAGCCGCGTCCTACATCGAGTGCTCTGCTTTGACTCAGAAAAACCTCAAGGAGGTCTTTGATGCAGCCATCGTGGCCGGTATTCAGTACTCAGATACCCAGCAGCAACCAAAGAAATCCAAGTGTAGGACTCCGGACAAGATGAAAAACCTCTCCAAATCCTGGTGGAAAAAATACTGCTGTTTTGTATAGGGGCTGTGAGGAACTGAGTGCTGCTCTGAGCAAGTCAAATAGAAGCTATATTAGCTGAAACCTCATTCTGTGTCATCCCGAGTGTATAGTGTAGATCTGTATGTATGTGTATATGTTGCTACTGGGTATCTGGGTTGCCCTTTTGAAGGTGACAGAAGGATTCTTGGTTAAATAATTGCTATAAATCAGATCTGGCATCCAGTTTTGTGACTGAAACCTCTCGTTAAGGAAGAAGAGCACCATGTGTCTGTGTGGGTAGAAGGATTTGTCCAAAGGATTCGACCTCTCGCGTTGTAAGGTGTGTGTGTGATGGGGAGGAACACACCAGAGGCCTTTGCTGCCAGGGCTTCACAGGAGGAACAAGCCAGCAACGGTGGAAGTGTAGAGCTCTGTGCATGGACTGTCAAAGGGAAAAATAACACTGTGCCTCCTAACTGACATTTGTAGCTTTAAAACCCCACTCCTGCGCTGTCTGTGTCTTCCCAGACCCAGGTTCTTAGGGATGGCTTCTGTGAAGGGGGTGTGAGAGGTGTAATCCAAACACAAATGCCACGTTGGTGAGATCACGAGTGTACCTTCGGCATACGGTGAGGGAACCTAATCCCTTACAGAGCTGACATCTCTTCTGTCACATCCTGACGTTGTGAAAGTCCTTTTTGTCCTCTTCAGGAAGCCGAGTGGAAGCCCAAGAAAGTGACCAAGCTTTAAGTCGCTGCCTAGAGCCATGGTGATGTCCTCTGTGCTCTTGCAGACGTGAGCACAGTTCATCCATTTCAGCTGAATGTACATGCTGTTGTGTTGGGGGGGTTAATTATTTTTGTTTCTTGAGAGACGTAACAAATACCTGAGCAGCACCGTGCAAACCGCATCTGACTTCAAGTCTACAGCCAAGAATGTCAAGATGCCCCTCCTTACCTTTTAAGGCTGCTGCACAAATAGCAAATCGGGACAGATGAAGATTTGTAACAAACCAGACGCTAGAAACTGGGGCTACTGTGTCCTCTTGACGATGATGTTTTCAGCCCAGTTAATTGTTCCCTTTTAAAGGCTGCTCGTGCTTGAATCTTGTCCAAGCTCATAGTCGTGCAACTGGCTGGAGCCACTCTAGAAGTTTCACTGACTTTTACACGTCTTTTATTTTTCCCCCAGATCAGTCCAGCAGTAACTGAGATGTGCCTGAAGTGTAGCTGAGTGAGCAGCGTAGCGCTGAGCTGAGTGTGACCTTTTCTCTGACTAACTCTGGCTCTTGCTAAACTCAGCCTCATTCCATCCCTGCTGAGTTTGAGAGACCTGAGGGATAATGTGACTCTCTGCAGGAGTCAGTATTTTGACTTGTGCTGCAGAGGACGTTTAGTTTGTGCTGTCTGACTGCCTTTTTATGGCCCTGACTACTTTCTTTTTTCCTAGATATTTCCAGATCAGGTTTTTTTTTTTCCTTTTAATTTTTTTTCCCCTTCAGCCATAGCCTTGAAGTGACCTTTTCATAGTCTTTAACTAAACTGCAGTGACAGAAAGCCAGAACCTCTTTTTAAATGAATCAATGCCTGATGTAAAGAAGGGCTGTGGAAGCCACGTGAGTTGATAAAGCTGACCACAGATCACCTCCTGGCCCGTTAAAGAAAATGACACTGTGTAAGTGGATTCTGTGCTGTGTTGGCATCGGCTCCGCAGACGGTATTTTTAACTCCTCTGCAACAAAATGAGTGCAGAATGGGTAATGTTCCATCACTCAGGACTTGAAAATGGGATGGAAATCTTTACCTAGGGCCTGATTCAATAAAAATGTGTTGGCTTCTGCACTGGAACAGCCTGGAAAAAACAGTTTCTGCAGCACAGAAGCTGGATGCATTTAACTTGATTGCCTCTGGTTGGTTGGTAATGGTTTAATGTTTACTGGTCATGAAGTTACCATCTGAGCCCTTCTATTTCTTACTCGAGTGCTCTGACAGGAGCTCGGAGATTCAGTCATACAGTCATCTTGGAGAAAACACAAAGCCAGCTTTCCCTTGGGTGCTTCGCTTCTCTGTGAAACGGTCTCAGCCGATGAAAAATGGGGCTTTGGAGAGGAGACAGGCTTGGATCTGAGCCGCTTGCCTTTGCAAAAATAACTCCACTTGTTCCGCGAGATCGCACTGCTTTGCGCCGCGCTGGAAGCAGTGGGTTGTGTTTTATAAGCAGCCTGTTCCGTAGTCTGGAGTAGCGTTACTTTTCGGTGTAGCCAGCTGTGACTGTTTCTGAACGTGTGATGTGTTATACAGCTCGTTGTAGCCCTTTACTAGGTGTGTGTCAGCTGAGGACTAGTAACTTTACGAACGCCGCTCTGCACAGGGCTACGTGGGGTGTAGGTTTTAGACGTGTTACTTGGAAAATCACCGGGATTTGTGAGCGCAGGCGAGGGGGAGATGGCTCTGTGTAGTCTGTAATCTGATGTGCCTTATGAGAAACCCACCTCTTCTGTTTTCTAAGTGTAGGCTATATTCGGAAAGAAATATTTCATGTGCAGATGATATAAATGAGGTATTTGGAAATAAACTCTGACGTGTATGTGTCTGCCTCTGCTGCCGGCTCTGGGAGGCTGGAGGGCAGCTCCTGCATGAGGTACCCCTGGTATCCAGCGAACGACCTCTAATGTCTCCCTGTGCTGCCCTGTTGATGCCAGCAGGCTGGGCGGGAAGGATGCGATGGGCTTCTGACTCCCTAGTAGTGCAGCAGCCTCTTGGTGCAAGTCCTGCTGTGCCTGATCCCTGAAGATGAGGTGAGTGGCAGGAGGAGCACAGCCTGCGCAGGAGTAGCTGGAGGGACACAGACTGGTGATGTGGTGTTTCAGGTGCCACATGATGCCCAGTGTGTTGGCCCAGAGGATATTTCTGGAAGAGCACCAAGGGTGTTGTCACCCCCTCCCTGGGTCTGCCCCTCCTGCTAGGGCTGAGGTGTGTGAAGCTGGAGGTTGGTTGTGCCCAGCGACTGAGTGTCCCTGCCCTTTGGTGCTGCGGTGGCTGACCTGTGGCAGTGTTATCTGAGTGTGGACATCCTCTAGACCCCTCAGTGTCCTCACAGAGCAAGTGGTCCTGCTGTGAAAACACTCCAGAGAAGGAGCTCCTCTCTGCACCAAGGTTTGTAAACTCTTGCTGTTGTTTTTCTGGCAGCCTAGTGGAGCTGGGGGTGTACTCAGATGCCCTCCATTGACACCCAACTCCTAGGTTCTGAGGCAAATGTGTTTTTAATAATCAAAACCTGTGCAACCTGCAGGAGGTAGGGGAAGGAGATCGATGTGCTGATCCTTCTTCCCTGTGGTTGGTTCATCACTGACACAAGGCTTGAAGGACATGCTGTGGACTGCCACAAGGCTTGTTCACCCCTGTTCAAGTGTCTGACTGACCAGCTGGCTCCTTTCTGTTGAGTACTTGGTGTTGAATCACCTGATGTTGAGGCACCTTTGCTAGTGCCTTTGAATAGTCGCTGCCACTGGACTTGGCCACAAGGCACCCTCTGCAGGACATGGGGCTGGGCTAGCTGAGAGCCCAGAATCCCCACCGCCAAAGGGCAAAGATTCCTCTGCTACCTGCAGGATGTTGCCTTTCTGCTGTGTTACACATCCTGGCATCTGGACAGGGCTAAGGCAGTTCAGGTCATCCTTTACAGGAGTCTAACTTTGTGCATGTGTGTTCTGCTGGGATAAAAAGGCTCCTTCAGCTGCCCCCTCCTTCAGATATGGGATGGACTGGCAGATGAGCTGATAAGATCATACTGAGGTGAAGCCACTATACATAAGGCTTTCCAGGAATGCTGGAATCCAACTGCCACTTTGTGATGGATGGAAGTTCCCAAGAGAGGATTTTGTTCTCTTTCCTATCAAATTAGAGTGGCCTATGAAAAACTGAAAGTCATCTTCTCAATGGGAAAAACCCCACCCTTACAATTTCTTCCCGTGTGCTTTGTGTGCTGGACATGCCCCTAGGGTATGACTGAGGATTGACTAGAGCTGAGGCCTTGACAGACAGTGTCAGTTTTGGGAGAGGGTGCCTCTAAGGAATTCTTACTTGGCTTTTTATTTTCATCCAAGGCATCAGTTACTGAGGACAGAGACGGAAACACTGGCCTTTTTGTGTGACCACACGCAGCTGACCTAATGTTGTCACATACATTATACTTCAACACGCTGAAGCGTGTGAGTCCCCTTGCAGTTGAGCAACCTTTCTGAGCTCTAGTGGATAATGGATCTGCTTGGAGGTTTGTGCAGGAGGGATCTGCCAGCTTCCACCCTTGGCGTTGCCCTGGCACCCAGCAAGGTGGTGGGAGAGGGAGAAAAGCTACTGGGGAAAGAGTGAGACCTTGTAACCCTCAGAAGAACTCAGAACCCTCAGAACAAAGGGACTCCGAGGCAATGGGGACTGATGGAAACTACTTTTGCTGAATTTAGCCACAACCTGATTAAAAGTCCAATTAGAGAAATGCATGGGGAAAACGAGCAGCCCCAAGGAGGGCTGTTAGGTACAAAACCACAGCATTTTCTTCAGGGAAGTAGCTGGACTCTGGAGGAACTATCACTGCCTTTGCTGAGTTCTTAGGCTCACCAAGCGTCTGCACTGGATAGGGATGGGGTGTGAGTTGAGATGGACTTTTGTCAACAACAAGCATGACCGTCCCAAAGCATTTAATGTTTTTGAGAGAGCAGGATAGGTTTCAGGACCCCAAGATCCAGTTGGACCTTCTGAAGCTTTAGCTTCCCACAGTGCTGGCAGCCAGTGGGAAGATGTAACATGATGAGGGTTCTTCATCAGTCGTGCAGCGCAGTCCTCCGTGGTGTAACTTGGGAAACAAGCAGTTGTGTAACACGATGAGTGTTGCCATCTGAGACAGTTTTCTGCAGTTACTGATTTGTTTCCCCACTTCATCTCAAAGGGATGGATAAATCAGTGCTGTGTATGAAAAAGGGCATCAAGCCCCATGTGGATCAACTGTTGTAATTAGTCCAAATATTTTGAATTCAGCAATGGAAATGTGTCCAGAGAAGGAAGCTTGAGAAGCAGCCCTGCTCCTCTGCAGAGGTCTGCACTGACATCCTCAGGAGCTCCCCTGGCTCCAGTGCAGAGCACAACACCTGTTCTGATGCCAGCGGTGAGTGCAAGTGTCCCCAGGTGTCTGCTGTTCTTTCAGTCTGTGCATTTGAAGTTGGATCCTCATCTTATTATTTGGAGGCAAAGGAGGAATCATTTCATCAAGGTCAGCAGAGCTGCAGACCAGCAAAGCTTTATGTAGCATGAAAAAAACTCAAGCAGGGATCCCCGCTTTGCTTCTGTAGCTGCAGTTGGGGATGGTGATTCTAGCAGCAGTGGCCTAACGGGGTTATCCTGGAAGGGATGAACATGACATGGGGTAAAGCAGGGTCCTTGTCCAGACAGCTGCTGCTTTTCCCATCACAGTGGGATGTCTCTGGCTGTGTGTGTGCCGTAGGTCCTCTGTGTTCAGCTTGCCTCTGTCCCTTATGCTGGCCCCTGCAGTGATGCTACTTGTTAGTGGTGGCAGAAAATAAGTTCCAGGTGGAAATGTGATGTTTTTTCTATTTTCAAGTTGCTGGTGGAGGGAAACCTGCACCCACAGAGTCTTGTCCTTTGTCCTGGTGGCTACATGGCCTTCCATGGCTCAGTGGGGTAATGACAGCATGGAACAGCTCTGCTACTCTCCTCTCCCTCCACACACCTCATAGTCTCAAACTATATTTATCAGAGGGCAGTGCTTGAACAATATCTCCCCCAGTCTTCCTCAGTTCCCAGGACAGCCTCTCCCTCCACTTTCCCCCCTCTGTAGGCAATTCTCTGATTTCTTTTAAGTTTAATGCTCAGCATTTCGCTGCTGCCCTTATCCCATCTTTTGAGCTCTGTCACAGCCTTTCCACATTGTCAAGACAAGCTCAGAAAGCTTCAGCCTTCCTTGGTCCTTTCCCCTGTAATCTGCCACAAGCCACTACGGAAAACCAAAGGCAGAGCAAAGGCTGGAGATGGGGTGGCCATAGCAGGGGAGTAAAGTCCCAGCGGTGGTGGCAGCAGTGATAAGGCGGCGGGCGAGGAACGTCTGTGTGCAGGGCTGTTGGTGGCTTCTCTGGGCCAGGGTGCTGGATCTGCTGGGCTGCAGGCAGAGCCCTGGCCCTTTTCAAAGGGCTTTGAAGTACCCTGGGACAATCCTCTCTGGGAGATAAGAGGTTACAGGGAGAGGAAGGAGTTCCTGGAAACAGTCTGAGCGGCACGTATGTTTATCTAGGCTGGGTAAGCCAGAAGAAGGGTGAAAGCCAGGCCACCGACACCTGAGAGGACACAGAGATTCCAGCAGAAAGTGCCAAGGAGTGTGAAACATCAGGGTTTGAAAGGGTTTCTATCATCTGCCTCAAGCCTGCGGTTGTGTGAGGCAGACACTGGTGGGTACATCCCCGCCTGGTTGTTTCAGTGTCTGCATGAAGCTGTTACTCCCGAATTTGCCTTCTCCCTCCCTCGCCGACGCCAAGCGCTCGCAGCAGCCAGCCTCCACGTGGAGAAGTGTTTGCTCTCCTTTGCTTTCAATGGAGCTCACTTTCATCCCAGTGAGTGCACCCTAACCCCTGCACTGTGGGAGGGGATGAAGAGCAGTGCACAGGTAAGTAGGTGGCCAGGTGACCAGCTAAATGACAGCGTGATGTTGTCTACTGCTTCGTCTGCTTCGCAGACCACTGTCGTGTGTGCTGTTTGCCACCCCACCTGAAAACTTAAGCTGGTTTTTAGTATCTCCTCACAGGAGCATCACTCCATCCCCTCAACAATTTCTGTGCCTCTGAGTCTCCCGTATCTCCACCATCCACTCCTGAGGGCTGGAGAACAGAGCCACAGGCAAAGCCTGTGCCCTGAGAGTTCTTCCTGGTGATGCCCAGCATCTTACTGGTGGTATGTCAACAAGCTGGGCTCTTGAAAGGCACCCAAAGCTTCCTGTAAGTCCAGCCTTATCTCCCCTCTAGGTTCGAGGAGGGCTGGGGTAGTTGATGGGCGAGCACCAGTGGGTCAGAGCTCTGGTCATAATGAAAACCAGGTGGCCTCTCGCTGTCCTAGAGTGAAATGGGAGCGCTCAGCTGGCTCCCTGAAATGCCTGCACACCAGTGCATGCAGCATGGGGAACAAGCAGGAGGAGTTAGAAGTCTGTGTCCAGTCAGGGGATCATGATCTGGTGGCAATTACAGTCACTTGGCGGAACAGCTCGTGTGACTGGAATGTGGTCATGGATGGCTACGTCCTTTTCAGGAGGGGCCGCTCAGCAAGGAAAGGTGGTAGAGTAGCTCTTTACATGAGAGAGCAACTGAGTTCTGTCCAGGGGCAGATGAAGAAAGTGTTGAGTTTGCTGGAGAAGGACTTTTTATGGGGGCCTCTAGTGATGGGACAAGAGGGAATGGTTTCAAACTGAAATAGGGCAGGTTTAGATTAGACCTGAGGAAGAAATTCCTCCCTGTGAGGGTACTGAGGCACTGAACAGGTTGCCCATGGAGGCTGTAGATGCTCCATCCCTGGAAGATGCTCCATCAAAGCCAGACTAGATGGGGCTCTGGGCAAGATCATCTGATGAGAGGAGTCCCTGCCCATGGCAGAGGGGTTGGAACTAGATGATCTCTGAGGTCCCTTCCAACCTAAACCATTCTATGATTATATGAAGGTGTCTCCATGGGCTTCTTTAAAGTGTAACTTACAACTGATTTTGACTCCCTGGACAAATAGTGTGTCAAACCTGTCATTTGCCCAGCTAGAACAAGAACACTCTAAATTTGATCAGAGTGTTCCCACATCAATTTCTTTGTGTGAATGACCCTTGTGTAACTGTAATGCTCATAATGGAATCACAGAGAACAGAGTTGGCGGGTTAGGATATTCCTGATTTTCAGTGAGTTTGAGACCCCAGGCTTTCAACTGTGCATGCCTGCCCTTCCTTGACCTGGGGCAGTAGGGACACGTGATGTACTCTTACTCCCTCCTGTTGCACTTGGAGCTTGTCAGGATGCAGGGGGCATTTTACCCCAGGGATCCAGAGAAGCAACTGTTACACTTGATGCTCTTGAGAGCAGTGACACCACAGTAATGATGAGACACTGACAGGAGGCCCTTGACAGGTGTGATGACAGAAGGATGCCTTGATGAGCACCTTTGTTGTTTGGGATCCAGTCCAGATATTTTGAGTTCTTCATCTAAAAGATCAGTTAAAGCAGCCACAAAACCTCTTTAAAGTGGCAGATTGGTCCTAATTGGGACCAGGTTGTTCTGACTGGAGGCTGCTTTTCCTGCTAAAGCTTTCTGGTATGAACCTGGCGGACCAGGGAGCAGCCCCAGTTCCTCATCGATCTACAGCAGTTCAAAGTGAATCAACATGTCACAGCAGTTTACTTATGGGTCCTTTGCATCACTTCTCTGTATAGATGAGAGTCTTAACATTTACAAGGCTTGAAATCTTGACCTTTGCTTCGAGAGAGGGGCACAGGGAGAGACATGCAAGTGGCAGTGGGCAGGTTTAGGGCTGCAACAGCAGTGCCTGGGGGCTGCTGGAGTTCTTTGCAGCCCTGACAGTTGTCATTTCTGTAATAAACAGGATAAACTGTTGTTTGGGGTTGGGGAGTGCTGGGTCCTAGGGCTCTGGTCTAACACAAGCTCCTGTTTGCTTTGTGGTCCTGTTGGCTTTATTCCTCCTCCATCACTTGGTATTTCTCACCCAGGCACTTCTGTTTCAGATTAATTAACAATCAAGGGGGCAAATGGATAAAACAATCTGGTGTTTACAAACAGCTTCGTCTCGATGGGTGGACCAGAGTGGAGGCTCTCAGGACATGTGTCCCATAGAATCCCTGTGATGGAAGGGGCTTGGGGTTGCTTTTTCTTTCCCCTTTTCTCACCCTGGTTGGTAGTGTTGCTCTCAAAAGTGCTGTCACTGGTTGATAACTCCCCCGGGTGCTGCAGTCTGGCTGGCACCTCTGCTTCACAGACTGTTCCGTTTGCTCACCTGTGTCCCACAGCCAACAATTCAGAAGTGAACACTGGAATGGGAAAATATGTGATCAATGGAACAGCAGCACTGCCGGAGCCCATCTGGAAAAGCAGATAAACTCCTTTGTTTGCACCTCCCTTGTGAGAAGAGGCTGAGGGAGCTGGGTCTCTTCAGCTTGGAGAAGAGGAGACTGAGGGGTGACCTCATTAATGTCTATAAATATTTGAAAGGTGGGTGTCAGGAGGATGGAGCCAGGCTCTTCTCAGTGTCATCTACTGATAGGACGAGGGGCAATGGGTGTGAGCTGGGATATAGGAGGTTCCACATCAACCTGAGAAGGAACTTCTTCACAGTGAGGGTGACAGAGCACTGGAACAGGCTGCCCGGGAAGGTTGTGGAGTCTCCTTCTCTGGAGATGTTTAAGACCCACCTGGATGTGTTCCTGTGTGACTTGGTCTATGTGATCCTGCTGTGGCAGGGGGATTGGACTAGATGATCTTTCGAGGTCCCTTCCAATCCCTAATGATTCTATGCTTCTATGTCAATGTGTGAAGCATCTGCAGTGTGTTTTGCTCGATAAAGCTGGCATTGGATTTGTCTCCATTGCCTAGAAAATCCCATCTAGTCAGTGAAACACCACCACTGTAATAAGAAGTCTATCACAGCTCGCATCGCTTTGCTTACTCCCCTCTGTTTTCTTGCTCTAGTGTGATGCCAGTTTGCAAATATTAAAGCCCTAAGCTTGTGTGAGGAGGAAAAGCATCACATAATGGGAAAAGGAAGAGAAGAAACAGAATTCATTGTGTAAATGTGCTTCCAGACACCTTTCAGTCAACACTGAAGTCTTGGGTTTGTTTCTCCTCCAGCAAACTTTGCACCCAGGTGGTTCAAGCCCTTCCCCTCCAGGTTTATAGCTGCTGCTAAGAACTAGATGTTGTGTGGTTCTTTGGGCTGTGGGTCTCTACACGAGTTACATAAAAAACATCTATCTCTGATCTATTTGGTGTGTCTGAAGGTGGGATTTTTCTGCCTGGGTAGCTCAGGAAGCTCTGTGTGCTTTTCCTAAACAGGCAGACGAGGCTGCTTAGGTGAAGAGCCGGACAGTTTTGAGTGAAATGGAGAGGGAGAAAGATGGGATTTTCCCTTTGCTGTCTGCTCTTTGGCTGGCAGAGTCTGGTCCCAGATCTGCTCCTGGTTACACAGCGTAACTCTAAAGTAGCTTGATTTACAACAGCCCGCTCTGGATTTAACTGCACATAATTGATAGCAGAGCCTGGTCCTTATTATTCATTCTGCACCTAAAGGGTCAGGGGAAATATCTGAGGAACAGAGCTGCCTTTGATCCTAGGTTTAATATTTCTGCTGCACTTTACATACACAAAGAGCTATCACGGCCTTTCACTAAGAAATGCTCTGCAAGGAGAGGTATGAGAAGTGGACCTTGTGGTGGTGAGGAAGCTTCCTGGGATGCGTGAAGCAGAAATGGGGGAGGGAGTGAGACGGATTTCTCCCTCTGTTACTCCCACTAGTAAGGCTGTTTGCAGGTAGAGGAAAAGAAAACATTTAGTGAATACGTGGCCTCTTCATTGAATCTTTCCATTCATGAGTGCTGGGTTGTGGTGTCACAGAGAACGATGTTGTGAACAGTTGCCAGCGCTGCCGTTGGAGGGGTAGGAGCACCCCAGGACTCGCGTTTGTTGACGTACACCCTGCCCTGTCCTGCCTGGTCGCTGTGCTAAGTGCAGTGTTCAACACAGCAGAAGATAAGCCATCTCCTCTGGCTGTTTGCACTTGCTGGATTTGTGACATCAGTGCTGATATTTAATTTCACCACAGTCCCAGCATGTAACAGGAAGAGTCGGGAGGGTTTCGGAGAGGTGAGACGTCTATCTGTGACATCTGTGCCGGATACTGACCGGGGCCCAGGTAATGAGTTGTATTTGACGCTCTCTGAGCATAACCTGCTTTTCTTCTTTGCTTTGCAAATCACCTGCAGCAAAACAATGGGATGGAGACTTGGGAGATGCTTTTCAACACCACTCAATAAGAGAAGCAATGCAGCGTGGCTTTCCCTGCGTGTCACCGACTTGGGTTTTCCTTTGGAGACGTGTCTCCTCCAAGTTATCAGCCATGCAGAGCAACCAGAAGGTCAGGAGTCATCCACAGGGACCATCCAGATAGGCCAGTAGGTCTCCAAGCTAGTCAGACTGTGGTAATGGCTGTGTGTTCCAGGGAGATCAAAGAGGAATGAAGACCTCTGTCAGAGCTGTTGGAGTTTGCTAAGCTGGGTGCAGCTTGAGCAAATGTATTTGTAATGGTCCAGGGGCTCAGCCCTCGACCATCCAGCTCTGAGTGAACGTGAGGTGAGAAGACAGCACACAGGATGATAGGTAGTGGAAAGGATAGGCTTGGGCTTCAGAAGTTTTGCCTTTACATCCCTACCTCTGGTTGAAGGAAAAATAACTTCCACTTTATGCTGAGGTATCTGAGCAGTGGTGAGGAGGGAACCTGCCTGCAAGGTGGTAGCATCTAGTTAAAAATAACATAGACTCATATAATTGTTCAGGTTGGAAACGACCTCCAAGATCACTGAATCCAACCATTAACCCAGCTGTCCCAAGACCACTGCTAAACCCTTTCCCCAGGCTCCAGATCTGCACAACTTTTAAACACGTTGAGGGATGGCAAATAAAACTCCTCCCTGGGCAACCTGTTCCAAGGCCTGATGACCTTTTCAGGGAAGAAGTTTTTCCTAATGTCTGATATGAGCAGATATTCTCAACAAATTCCTTGTGTTGAGACGCTCTTCAGAAAAGGAGACTGTCTTTTATAGACTGCTCCAGGCTTGAAGCTGGATGTGTCCAGGGGGTGAAGAGCCCTTCAGATTTGTACTGACATTTTACCCCGTGGCAAGTAAAGCTCTGCTGTCCGATGCCAGTTCAGCGTCGCTGCTGTGCGTGCGCAGACTTTGTCCACTTTTTTGCATATCGCTTCCCTGACTTGTTGATGTTCAAGCTGACGTTGTGGAAAAATTGGCTGTATGCACTTCACACAGGGAATTAATTACACTTTTGCCATTCTGACTTGCAGATCTCGTGCCAGATCATTTTCACATAAGATTAGGGGACCAGCAGACCTGCGAAAAGCCAAACAGCCCCACATCCCCCACCGTACTGAGAGACAGGCAGTAGGAAGCCAGTTAGAGTCCCCAGGAAGGTTGATAGGCTTTGGCCTGAGTCCAGGTGCAAACGTGATAATGACTGAAAAAACACAGTCTGTGGGCTGTGCCAACTTTTTAGCTTGAAGTCCATTTATTTTTCCATGTGTCATGGGGTGACAGGACATGCCCACGGACAGACCAGAGGGTCTCTGCTCACAGAGTGCTGGGTGAGCAGCAACAGCTCTGCCAGGGGAGCGGGATACCTGCAGCTCTGCTTGCTGATGTGTNGTCCCCTAATCATCCTCGTAGCCCTCCGCTGGACCAAATATTTAGCTGTCAGCAGGGTTTGCCCAGCTTCANTCCAGTGAAAACACACCCACCTGCTCAGCTCAGGATATTTAGCTGTCAGCAGGGTTTGCCCAGCTTCGCCTGCCTGGGTCCTTGGTTTGCAGTCACACAGAGGATGGGGATGAGCTTCCAAGATCCCCACTTCAGGTGTTGCCCCAGCTGCACCCAGACCCTGCAAGCACTGTGAGATGCAGGAACCCTCCGGGCTGTGCAGCGGCACACACCCTGCCCACACAGCCCAGGAGAAGAGGACTGCATTGCCTCACCTGGAAATACCTGAAATACCTGTAGGCTACACACATCCTCCCTCATTATGGGCTCGACAGTGACCTTCCCTCCTTGTGCTCCTGCTTTTGTCTCTTCTTCCTCACCTCTAGTTTTGCCTAAACTTGGCAGAGCAGAGGCTCAGCCCTGTCCTCCCCTCCCAGGGAACACACGTCCTCTCCTGGAGCATGCAAGGGTTTGGGTTTGGGCTGCAACTTTTCCTTCTGGGGCCAATCTACTCGTCTGGGAGTGGATTTTCCTTTCTGAGAATCTGCTCTCCAGTACAGGCACAGCTCAGATATTTCCTCTTGTGCTAAGTCCTTGAGCTTCAGGAAAAAATGCAGAGGTTTAAAGGGGAAGGGTTTTAAGAACTCTCACCGAAGCAAAGCATCCAGGCTGACCCTCGTTTTGGTTTTATGGTCTCAGCAGGGTCCAATCCTGCTTCCAATGGACCGTAACATGAAATTAAGTTTGTACCTCCATGCCTTGAGAATGTAACCCAGCCCTTCCTTCCCCTCACCAAACAGGAGGAGTTGAGGGTCAAAATCCTTCTCCTCCCTTCAGAGGGGGGAATTCTCTCTTCATTCTTGGGCAGCAGAGCCAGCTTGTTCTCAGAGATGGATGCTTAACCAAAGAGGAATCTGGGGTATAACCTTGAAGTGCTGTTCAGGAGAAAGACCAGTCATATGAGCAACATGTGAACAAGGCTTCTTCCTCCCATCCTAGACACCTTTTTTTTTAACTAAAAGAGCAACCTGAGGTCTATGACAGCTCTGAGAAAGCTTCATTTACCTTTTCAAAGACCTTAATATACCTTCCAAAGACTTGCATGACAGTTGAATCCGGAGACCTGAGCAGGATTCTTTTCCCCCAAAGCACAGTTCTCACAAGCATTTTGAACAGCCCTCCAGGAAAGGATCACAGTTCGCCACAGCTGACGTTCTGCCCGCAATGCAGACCTGCCCTGTACTGCTGGATTTCCATTTTCCTTTGTTTAATCCCAATGTCTGGCTGCTTGGGTCACCCCACCTCCTGGCCAGCAATGCCATGTGGCCACAGCATGAGCGTGTGGAGACTTTGCAGCCCTTTTCCCTTTGCAGCTGAATGTCTCTGTGATTGTCCCATCCCTGCATCACCTGGATGGTGCTCACAGCCCCTGCAGAGCCAAGTGCTCAAACTAGAAACAGCTGTTCCCTGGCATTTATTTCACTGAGCAAGGAGAAAACAGAGCTAGAACCTCCTGAGCAAGCACCGGTGATCGCACAAGTGAGGGACCTGTGCAGGAAAGTCTCCTCTGGCCCTGGCAGGCAGAAGGGGCCAGCAGTGATTTAAAGCTGTTGCTGCCACAACAAAGGAGATGATGGTTCCATTGCTCCTCACACAGCTCAAGCAGACCTTGCTTTCTGTCAGCAGGAACCACAGGGTCACTGGAGGATTCTGTTATTAAAGAAAATAAATTTGGGTAAGTTGAGCAGTTATTCTCCAGTGGGTGTTTGAGACTGATTGATTGGACCACAACTGGCACCGGGAGCAGGAGGGCTCTCTGACCGGCTGCTGCTTTTGCAGCCGCGTTTCTCCTTCTGTCCCCGATCCACTTTGTTTTCTTTAATAGACCAGAGGGAAATGCAGGTGAACTCTGTGAACTGCAAACAATGGGAGCTTACAGCTTCCTGAATCGAGACGCTCAGGGCAGAGCGGTATGTGCTTCGTGCTGGGAGGACTTCAGCTCCTCTGGAGGAAAGCGGGTGATGCGTGGGGAGACTCGGAGATCGCACAGCGTTGAGCAGAGTAAAGGAATTGAATGTGAGGGAAGGGGAAGAAGACTTTAAAAAAAGGAGGCAAAGAGTCGCAGGAGGTCTTGGATGCTGAGATGCTCAGTAGACCCATACCCTGGGTCAGGACTGATGGCTTTCAATGTCCAGGAAATGTCTGTGAGCTCTGGCTTCGGTGGCTGAGAGCAGGGAGGGGAAGTCGCCTTCTCCAGGCTTTGCTCAGTGGCTGCATCATGGCACAGCTTGGAAAGAGCTGAAAGCTGAGGAGCTGAGAGGGATGAGGCATGCAAGAGCTGAGGAGAGAAATAGAATTTGGATGCAGAAGAAGCAGGGCAGTAGGGAGAACGGTGTCTTCAGAAGCTGGTGTGCAAGGAGGGATGAGATCAACAAAAGGGAGGAAGACCTCTAGAAGTAAGCACAAGTTTACTGGGCAGAAAACATGTCAGTAACTGTGAAGCAGTGAGTTTCTGGATATAGGCCACAGGTTTAAGATAACTTTGACCAGTGAGGGGTGTCCCTGCTCATGGCAGTGGCTTGACACTATGGGGTCTGAGGTCCTTTCCAACCTAGGCCATCCCCATCCTATAACTTACAAGAGACTCAGTAGTATATGTAGGTAGAGAGGTTGACTGTGCTGACACAGCTTAGACATCATGTAGAGATGAAGAGATGCAGCAGCACAGTCCTACAATGGGGAAAAAAAGCAGTACAATGAAACAAGGGACTCAGGAATTTGTGTCCTACGTGAGCAGGAGAGCAGAGCAAAACAACTGAGAACAAATGCAAGTAGCATGGAAGAGGTTACAAGCACTTCTGTATGACAGGACACCTCCTGCTGCCCTGGGTGAGCCTGGCCCAGGGAACAAAGGTGAACTTTCAACAGGATGGAGCCTGAATTAATAGCAAGAACTGTTTGGACTCCAGTTTCCAGGCACAAACCACAGCAATCCAGCATGAAGAACAGCTCAGATGCCTTGTCACCCGCTGAGGGCTGAGAAGAGCGTCTCTATGTACAAAGTGTCAAGGAGGAGAAGGAAATATTTTCTATCCATTGTTCCCCTGGTTTAGAAAGGACACTTTTATGGCACTGGAGATGCCCTGCAGACTGTGGAAACTTGAGGAAGGGCACTATTGCTTCTGCCTCCTCTGAGCAAGGCAGGGTTTCAGTGCCCTGCCTGGGCGTTGGGCTGTGGAGCTCAGTGACCCCTGCAGCACCGGTCCCTTATGCCTTAACACCAGTGGTAACCACACATGATGTGTGATCTCCCAGTTGGTAAAAACTCATTTTATCTTTGTATCCCACATGTATTTTAGGGAAAATAGATATATTTCCACATTGCCTTGGGTATTACCACAGGATGGTTCATTCTGGTGATGCACAGGGAGTATTTTTCATGTGAGACAAAGTGCTGCTCTCCAGACACCAGGCAGGCTGCCTGGGGTGTGTTGAGCAGATAACATTTATCACCTTCTAAGGGAATGGCATGTGTGCTGAACCAGCTTCCAGCAGAAATCTGCTAGGGACGTAGGGGAGAAGAAGTCCTCAGTCACACAGTGAATGTGAAAGGCAGCTGTCACTGCAAAGTCACCGTTTGAGACTCAAGTGAAAGATGCAAAGCAGAGAATGACTCATTTTAGGCAAACAAGGTGGAAGAAACACTGGTAAAACTCAGAGGTGTACATCATCTAGGAAAGAGTTAATTCCTATAGGATTTCTCTCTGCACAGGAGCTGGGAACACTGACATCCCCCTCAGCAATGATCAGCCATTGAGATGTTTTCCTGGTGATGTAACACGTGAGACGTGACATCTTGCATACAGCTTCTGGCTGGGCTAGTTATCTGCAGAAGGAGGCTGCTCCTGTGCGTGGCTCTGGCAGTTGCTGTGATGCCATGAAAATCAGTTTAATTATCTTTACTTTTAATAAAATAAATTATTATTTTACTGACAGCTTCGTTATGCAGCACTTCAGGTCAAATTATTGTTTTTCAGCTATTCTAGCATGGAGACCATCTGTGTGAATGTGTAGGGTACACATTGGGGGTGTAAAGGAGGGAAGTTGTCCCAACTGTCCCCAAAACAGCAACCCTGATCTTGTTAGTAACAGGGTGGTGAATTTGGGATCCTTTGCCTGGTGTCCAGGTGACGTGCTGGAAGGACAGCTCATAAATCATAAAATAGATTGGTTCAGGTTGTAAGTGACACTAGAGATCATCTAGTTCCAGCACCCTGTGCCATGGGCAACGACACTTTCCACTTAGACCAGGTTGCCCAGAGCCTCATCCAATCCAGCCTTGAACGTTTCCAAGGATGGACCAGCCACAACATCCCTGGGCAACCTGTTCCTGTGCCTCAGCACCCTCACAGGGAAGAACCTCTAGTCTCCTGCAGGCTCCTGTGTGAATGTCTAAGACAAGATAGAGCAGTTCAAAAAGCACCGGGCACCTGAATCTTCCAACACATGCCAAGGGCTGAGCTGCTTTTCCAGATCACATTTGCAGTTTATGGAGGAAACGGTTGTTTTGTGATTGCTGTGAGCTATTTTAAGTATCTGCCCTGGGAGAAGAGGAACTGTTTCCTGTAAATGCCTGTTTATCTCTTAACTGAGCCCTGTGAGGGGCTGCAGGGGATGTGAGGAACGTAAATTGGTGGTTAGGGGAAGAGGGGGTAAGGAGATGGGCTTGTTTCAATGCACAGAAAGCTTTTCTCTTCTCTTGCACCTTCCAGCTAAAGGCATGCAGATGTTCACATCCTCACATCACCAGGGGCTGCTAGCTATTTCCACCTTCTACAACAGAAGCACCATTGTAAGAGAGCTCACTCAAAGCGAGGCAATGGCAATATTTGGAACAGAGCTAGAACTTCCAAGCCCTCATCCTCTCTTGGTTTTGTGGTTGTGTCACACATACTGGAAGATGAGGCTTTCAGACTGGGAAACATGGTTTAGTGGGGATGATAGTGTTGGGCTGATGGTCAGACTTTATGATCTTGGAGGTCTCTCCCAGCCTTAATGATTCTATGATAAGATAATATGACGTAGCATCGTGCACACCAAGACAGGTACAACTGAAGGAGGGCGTGAGGGTCAAAAACCACCTTAAAGCATTGCTTGTCTGGGGCAGCAGGAAGGTTGCTAAGGTGATCAGCAGTATTGAGGACATGTCCAGCGTGCACCATGGTTTGCAGTCACAATATGAAAATGCCCTTTTGAACAGGAATCTGTTTGATCTAAACAAAGGCCACCCACAGTACTGATAAAACTAGACAGAGTCATCATCAGCAACTTGGACTTCCTCAATGAGAGCCATCTTTTGGCACGTAAGTGCCTTAGCAGGCTTTCTTGGATGGAGACATCAATGCTGACGGCCAGTGGGAAAGTGAGGGGAGGAAACACCCATGTCTTTGACATTGTCACACCTTTGGTTTCTGATACTGAGATAGCTCAGAAAACACTGAGCTATCTGATTTCTGAGGTAGCTCAGAAAATGCTACAAAGCCTTGCAGTTGTTGCTGGGACAAAGACAGACAGAAGCCAAGAAGTCAGAGATGGTGTTTCTGGGTCAGGACCATGGGATCGCAGAATAAATCTGGTTGGGAGAACACTTTAGACCAACCCTTGCTCAAACCTGACCAGCTTTGAGGTCAAGTTTCTCAGAGCTTGTTCCAACTGGGGTTTGAAAGCCTCCAGGGATGGAGATGGCACAGCCTCTGCTTGTCTGGGTTGACTGTTGGGCGAGCATGGAGGCAGAGAGGGACCTAGCAGATGTGGCTCCATGTGAGAGAGGCATTAACAGGCCATAAGGCTGAAGGATTTCCTGCAGCCAAACTTCCACACCCAGTAAAGCCCTCTTGTCCCCAGTTTCCCTACAAGACCTGTGGTGCCGTGCCATGCAGCTTCAGAGTGTCTGTCTCAGCACAGAGCAATGGCTGGAAGATGTTCCCAGTGGATGTTGCAGGCTACCCCGACCTCACGCTGTCACTGTTAGACCTTGGTTTTATTAGCCTGCTATTAGAGCCACAAGTAATGTGGGTGTGCACTGCAGACCTGCCCTTAGAAAGAAATCAGGTAAATATTTAGAGAAGATATGCCCCTGGCTTCCCAGAGAACAGAAATGGCAAGTAGTGGAGCATGATGACAGTAAGGGAATCAAATGTTCTCTTTGGCTGCTTCTCTGCTTCGAGTTTTTGCCTCTTCCTAAGCAAAAGCCCAGAATATTAGGGATTTATTCTGCAGGAGACTGACATTCTCAGCTTAAAGCCCCGAAGACTTAAAAAGTTCAAACCCAGACGTTTGTCAAGCGAAGCGTTACGATCGGTTTGAAATCCAGCTGCAACGCTGCCTGCGCCATCCCGTTGGCTGGGCTGCCCCCAAATCCCATCGGAGCCGCGCGCTGCCTCGTGGATTATGATGGGTACTTACGGTGGCTGCTGACAACACTTGTAGTTGAACAGAGATCATCTTGTTCCGGGGAAGGGATGCTCTCAGACAGGACTGAGGGAAGGAAAAAGAAGACTGGGAGCAGCAGCGCATTTTGGGCTCGGCCTCTGCATCATCAACAGAGACCAGCACCTTCGTTTGTGACCAAAAGTCTTAAAATCATCATCCACAGAAGCTGCCCCATGGTACCAGGACTCACTGCCAGCCCCTGCCATCTCCCTTGCTACCACCTAAAATCAGCACTAGGCACGGGTGGGAACCCATGATATGTGGACTGTCAGCCCCTGTCCTTGTCAGGGGTGGCATACACTTCAGCAGACATTTAATGGCCTTCAGGATTCTGCAGTGGGAAGGTAGGTGTAGGAAAACATTTAAACTTGTCTGCCTCATTTTGTCCTTGCACCCAGAAGGCAACTGGCCTGACCCCCTAACAGTGCCCATGCCCATGGCTGGCAAACCCACACTTCCCTTGTGGTGAATCCCCTGCTGCATGCACACGGTGTTTCCTAAGTCTTTGAGCTCATTCACCTTCTTCACAAAGTCCAAGCAATGATCTTTTCGGGGTCTTTCAGGGTGTTCACAGAACATCAGGGCAGCCAGACCTGTTTCTCTAAACTCTCACATGGTTGTCTTTCCTGGGAACGAGTTGCCAGTTGATGTCCACAGAAAGGTGGGAAAGGAAATCTTCCTCTGGAAAGGTGGGAGCAGAGAATTAAGGGTTCGTTTTCTTCCTGACCTGTAGCATCTCCATAACCATAATTAGATTTAAATGAAGACAGATTTTGGTCTAAGGGCTCAAATTCCTAGTCAAGCTGATGTGACCTACTCTTCCTTCTGCAAGGATGAGCATATAAGCAATACCAATTTAGGATTATTAGAGTCCCTTAAGTCACATTTGCATGATCTTAAGCTCTGAGGTTCCTGCACTTCACCTCTAGCTTTGCCTTTCTCCTGGGTAGATGCTTGGAGTAGAACCAGGGGACTGTCAAAGGGAAACAGGGCAGGAAATGGTTTCATGGGCTAAAGAGAAACTGGAGAAGGTTAAAAATTAGCTGTCTGAATTCTCTACTGATATCAGTTGGCCTAGCATAATGAAGCTGCATTAATTCACTGTAGGAAACCATCTGACACTGCTCATTGTGCAGGACTGTGCTGACAGAATAGAAACCTGTCTAGGAGAGACGGGGAGGGCAACGGTGTCCCATTGGCACTGGCCCTTCAGCGCAGGCTGTTGCACAGAGCTCTGTCACGAGCACCGCAGCAAGAGCTGGTGAGTTCAGCACATGTGAAAAACATTAAGTGTGGTCGTAGGAAAAGCCTTTGGAGGTGTTAAGTCACAGCAAGTTTTCTTTAGCCACCCCTGAATGTGGCCCAGAGTTACTAAATAACTTAATGCTCTGTAGATTTACAGTGTTTGCTGCAAGCAGCTTGTACGAAACCTGAGCAGCTGAAATGGGGTCTGAGAATGTCTCCAGCTTGCAGAGCTGTCATTAAACATTAACGGCGAGTGGCTGGCTCTCCTGTGGATCACACAGGCTTGCACTCCTGTCTCTGCTGGCCACAGCGAGCTTCAGCAGGGCAGGGAAGAAAACACCCGGGCGTGTACAACCTGAACTGTGAGTGAGAGGAACAGAGGAGCGATGGGTTTAAGCTGGGACTGCCTATGTGAGGCTGCCATCCTCAAAACAAGAGGCTCAGTTAGACAGGGATGGAGTTGCCTCAGACACAGCTCTTCATTCTGCTGTACTTCACTGTCTGTGTGGCTTTCCCTGCTGCTCGGCATTGTCAGAGGAAGCAGAGGTTGTCAGGGGAACCAGCCTGTTCCAAAGCCTGATGACCCTTTCCATGGAGAAGCTTTTCCAATATCCAACCCAAAATTCCCTCGGCTGTTTCCTCTTGTCCTGTCACTTCTGAGAAGAAGACAGATCCCCACATTTCCACAACCTCATTTCAGGTAGTTTTACACAGCATTACAGTGTCCTTTCAGCCACCTGGAGGGGAGCTGCAGTTAGTTTAAATATCTTTTGATTGTGCCAGGTTCATGCAGCACCTCCCTTAGCTGAGGGGCAGCATGTCCATCCAGTACAGCCCAGCTTGTGACTAATTTTCTGTGGCTTGGCCAAAGGAAGAATCTCCTGGTATAGGATTTGTAGACTGATTTAACCTGAATTCTCCTTTCCAAGTGGGACCCCCCTAGATACCTGTGTCACATCCTTGCTCATTTAAAATGCAGATGATTTGCCTGTGTACATGCAGGAGCCACTTGAGGTAGCACCACTCGACTCCGTAGAATCAAACTGTGCTTGGCTCAGGATGCTCAAGCTCTGCATCAATCCCAGACACTGTGTCTATACAGGAGCCTGGCAACTGTCTTTCCAAAAGGCTTCTCTTTCCAAGTGGATTTTCAGAGTGTGGTGCCACAGCTGCATGTGTAGGCAGGCAATTTCAGCTGAAGGGATTGACAGACATGGCACTAAGTGCCATCACCCCTGCAACCCAGTGTGGCTTTGAAAATGTGGCTCAGAACTTGTCTTTCTCATTCTTTTTTTTTTTTTTTAATGTCTTGTAGGCTTTTTGGACTGGAAAACACATTTTTTTGTAGACTACTGTGTGTTTTGTGGGTGTTTTTCCAACCCAGGCTCAGCAGTGCTTTGCATTGGGGTGCACAGGGGAAGGCAAAGAAACAATACACAGGAAGCATTTAAAATACAGTATGAGAGTACTTGGGCTGATGAAATAATAATTGGAAGCTGCATTCATCAGGGTATTTGAGCATCTGCCTGATTCTGCCCAGAAATTGTTCCACTCTCTTCAGCAGGATCAATCAGGAGACTGCAAATTAATTCTTTGAAACATCCTGCAGAATCACAGCCTGAGCAAGCAAGGCACATTCACCCGAGTTTTCATTTCAGGGCTCTTCCTGTGCCTGCTGGACACTCTTGCAAGAGCCTGTTTCACTGGCACACCTGTAGATCACTCCAAAATCTTGCCCGAGGAGTCATGGAAAGCAGATTTTAAATGTGTATGTACTGGGTGCTTGAAGAGTCGATAAATCTGCTCTCCTTCAGGCTACTTCACCCACAGGGAAGCAGTGAAACGCTTCCCCACCCCACTAGCCACTCCATTCCCCTATTCCAAATGTATCCTCCATTTCAAAGCACTTTTCAAACGCTAATGAACTGGCCATGGCCTTGCCAGAAAGTGAAATAGTATCCTGTGCTGCACAGGTGAGGAAGACAAAGCCGTGAAGAAGTTCCTTCCTTGCCCCAGATCTCACAGGAATCGGTGGTGAATGGAGCTGAGGCTAAACAAAGCTCTTTTTTTTTAAATGGCTTTTCGGTTCCTGGTGCTTTAGCCCTTTGCCTAATCTGTGTCTAGACGCTGCTTCCTTGCTGGAGCAGGACCTCTGAGGGGGCTGCCTGCTCGTTAGAGAGGGTGAGGAACTGGGAGAACCTACCCCGACAGCGCCAGGAGCAAGCAGAACCCATGAATAAAGAGAGGAGGCAATGGCTGGAACTGGTTCAGCTCTGCATGAGACCTGTCCCCAGCTGGGAGCAGGTGGGTGGGAGGTGGAGCCCTGCAAATCTGCTTCTCTGCACCCGCAGCAATTCAGCTGAGTTTCTCCAGACCACACTGCCCGTAGAACAAGGAGGGGACTACTAGCCACTTGCTGCTTGGTCCTTCAAGCCCCTCTGGGAAAGAGGCTGCAGACTGGACAGGCACAGCCAGCCAGGATGCAGCAGGTCAGGATTCTCACCAAGGCTGGATGACCTCCAAGACTTCCCAAAGGACAGCTTTTGGACAGAAGAACAGCAAGGCCTGTCCAGGCCACAGTGAAAGGGGGAAAAAAACCTAATCCTCAGCTGTAGAAGGGAAAGTCTTTCACCCCAGACTGGGCACCTGGTGATGGAAATGGTTCACAACCCCCTTCTTTCCCATCGTCTCCCTACAGCATAGCCTCACACATGAAGAATGGAGAGGGTATGGGCTAAAGCCATTTCTTGATGGGGATTAGCTGTATCATCAGCTTCATTAGCTACACTAACACTAGGAAGGCTGCAAACTGTGTTTCTCTCTAATTCCCACAACAGATGCAGCTATCCTGACCTACCTTCTAATTGCCCCTGCTGCAGCATACCTCCTATTTTCCCATTTCTCTGCCCAGCGGGTTGTGAACCACTTCAGATGTGTTTGAAGCATCTCAGAGCTTTTTTGCTGGGTTATAATGAGAGGCATTTAGTCAGCAGAAGGTCTTGGGGCCGCTTAAATCCCCATGGATGGGCTCCCCCCGACACTGAGCCTTGCGCTGGCTCCCAAAGGATGCTCGCAGGAGGGACAGTCCCTGTTTCACAGATGAGCAAACCAAAGCCAGGAAGACGAAGGAGTCCTGTTCCCTCCAGTCACCACCAGTGTGGTGGCTTCTCAGTTGACAGTAAAAATGCAGGTGGGCCGAGCTATTGGTGATTATGCAGGGGGAAGGGGCTCTCCCTCCATCACATTAAGGTGCAGGGAGCACTGCTAGGGGCTGGATGGTTAGAGATGGGTATCTGCCTGCTTGCAGCCCTGGGTCTTGGGACCCAAACAGTCCCATAATGTAGAGCTCCAGGAGAATGAGGTATAAAGGTGAGACCATTACGGAGGGCACATGCACCAGGTTAGAGATGCAAGGTGGCTGTGCAGGAGCCTTGTTGGGGTGGAATCACCTACATTGCAAGGAGGTAGAAGCCACCCCACAGCCTGCTGGCAGCTCCCTCACCTCACCCTCTCCTTGCAGGACTGGATTAGGAAAGTGTGTGTGTGTTTCTGTGCATGACACCCATGCTGACAGTCTTGCCTGAGCGGGTGAGGAGAATCCAGCACGACTCACAGTGTAAGGCTGCATTTGGTGAGGGGGTGAGCTTGTGTGGGTGCCCTAACAGGATTTAAAAGTGGGGAAATTAGACTGAGGAAGCCTGTGCTTGCATCTTTTTGGCTCCCATTTGTGTGATAGGAAGAGGCACTGAAAAAAGGGACGGCAGAGTACGTGTGACAGATACACAGCTTTCTGTATTGCTGTCGCTTCTGCGTCGCATAGCTGCATAAACGTGAGTGAGCTTATAGAGGAGGGTGAGGATGACGGTCTGTGCTCATCACAGCTAGACAGAGAAAGCAAATGCACTAGATCCACTCACAAAATTAGCATCTTCCTGATTTTTTTTTCTCCTTGACATTTACACAAGATTTGTTCTCACTAGAAAACTCCAGAACTCTTTGGCAGGTCTGTCTGAAAATGTTTATGACTGGACTCATGACTCACATCTGTGAATGTGCAGGAGCCTGAGGGACAACTGCAGGCATCCTTCCTGGCCTTTCCTCTACAGTCCTCTCAGCAGATTTTGGCACCTCCAGTTTTTGCATAAAAAAGCAGATGGGAGACAGAGCTATTCTGAGAGAGCCTAACACCTTCTTAGCTCTGAGATATTTTAAGCATAAATCTGCTATGAGAACTCACGAGGTTCCAGGCTCCAAACTCTCCTAAGGCAGCAGGCTCCTCTGTGGTGTCCCACACTGCAAACGCAGAAGTGGTCAGGAAGAAGATATAGAGGCAGTGGAGCCTCTCCAGCCATAGTGGAGTCAGAGGTGGAGTAGTAGAGATTCACTGAGCAGAGAGAGAGAACCAACTCCTTGCCAGTGCTAAGCTGCCTTGAGCTGATACTGTGTTCACCAGTAAGAAAAGTGACCTTGCTCTGGCAGGTGGATGACACTAGATGATCTTTCAAGGTCCCATCCAATCCCTAATGTTCTGTGATCCTGTGATTCTGTGAAAGTGGCCAGCTGGGGCCCCATGGCTGGTCTGAGTAAGTGTCAAGAAAAGCAGTGATAGGATCACAGCAGTTCTGAAGCTGGATGTGTGCCTGTGGTGTCACACAGCTTTGTTCAGGTGCTAGAGGGAGCAGGGTGACCCTGGTGGGAAGAAGGCATCATGGCACAGGGAGGAGCTGCTGCTCAGCCATCAGGACTGTCTGTACCTGTCTTGTTCCTCCTGGTTTGTTTCAGCTGAGTGGTGAAGGTGCTTCGGCTTAGACTTTGGTGAGAAGAAAGTTATTTGTTGAGGGAGGAAACACACCAGTGGCTGTGGCTTAAATGAAGCAGGGGTTATGGTTTGACTGCCCTTTCCTAACACTGCCATCCAAAGCTGCCACACTGCTCACTTCTCCTTCCTCATTACTAATCACAGCCACTGTGCCACATCCCTGTGGAGGCACTGGTGAAGCTTCTTTGTGAGCTGCTTGACAAATAGAAAAAGACCTTTCTCAATATTTTTCCTCTCCCTGTGCCTCTGCCATCAAATGATGGGACTTGTGCCTCACCCTGCTGATGTCACCTCATACTCAAACAAGCACTATCCCTTAATTTCAAGATGAGGTTGTTTTTAAACTTCATGCAGCTCACCAGTCCACTACACTGTGTCTGTCCCCTCGATCTTCAGGTCTGAGCCTTCCCCTGCCTGAGTTGCAGCATCAATATCCCAGCATGACTGCTGCTTCCTATTCCCATCACTGGCTGTAATTGATGGCTGCTAAAGGAAGACTGGAACTGCCTTTTATATACATTTCCCCACCACCCCCACCACCCCCAGCATGCCCTCAAGCTGTGTCTCACTCCTCTGGAGCCTTGCTGATTTATTAGCGCTCAGACAGACCTGTAGTCATAACAGGCTGGAGAATATTTTCTCTGCAGGCTCAGGATTAACTCAGGTTCAGATCTTACTCAGAGAAGGGATTACAGTGCCAGTAAGTGGACTCCTGGTAGATAGATCTAATGAGCCCCAAAAGCAGTGGCTGGCAGGATGGCAGGTGATGCCTCGCAGAGCCCAGGTCATACAGTCACTCTGCCACAGCTGCATGTTTGTCACTGGGCACACAGTGTGCCATATCATGGCTTGGGCAGCGCCACCACCTTCACAGACTCATCCCTTTTTCTCTGGAGGACTTCATCCATCATCCACCGAAGCCACAAACTTGTCCCTCAGGAGGCAGAAAATGGGACGTTCCATTTCTCTACCCTGTAGAAGAGCACGTTCCTACGTCCCAGTGATCACTGAACACATTAGTGATAAGAATGGTTCTAGTAACATCCAAGGAGGAGCAAGGTACCATTCAGGAGGAGCAGCCCGTGGTTTGCTACCCTTCTGTTATCTGTGCTCACCGAGCTNAAGGTACCATTCAGGAGGAGCAGCCCGTGGTTTGCTGCCCTGGGAACTTACAGCTACCCTTCTGTTATCTGTGCTCACCGAGCCACCGCCCCGTGTGCCGTTACGCCACATCACCGTGTCACGCCTTGAAATCATTAATCTGTCTTCCTTCTGGGCTAGTGCCACAAAAGCTGATGAAGGTCAGGCTGAGTTCAGCTCAAACCAGAGGACACTGTGGTTGCCTTTATGGTTTTTCAGAGGATCTCTCACCTGCAGCCACAAACCTGCCTTTATTTGGCTTGAGCACGATCCAAAATGACCTCAGAGGTCAGCAGTGCGTGTTTTGCGGAGCGGCTAGCACTCCTGACTGCCCTGACGTAATGCATTAGTATTATTGTTCTTATTATTATTCCGGGAAAGAAGGGCAGCTGCAGTCTGCTGTTTTGTAAGGAGAGCCTAACACTGACTTCTTCCTCCTTGCCAAAAAGTTTAAGAAAAGGCAACGGGGTGTTTTGCACCCTGCACCCTGCTGAATGTCGCAGCTCTCGCTGCAAAGAGTTTGCTGCAGGCGATGCTCTGCCTCTGCTTTGCAAATAGTGAAACCTTCCCCAGGTAAACCAGTGGGGCTGAAGTCAGCTCCTCAGGAGTTGAGTTCAGCTGCTGAAGAGCTGCTCCAGGCAGAGGAACCATGACTCAGGCTGACAGCAGCCAGAACTCAGAGGGAAGGTGTTGGCACTGGCCGGGATGCCTGGTGATGCAGCTAGGGAACCCAGCTCCTGCTCACAGCCAGGCTGGCTCTGGCTGTTTACTCCAGCTGCTTCTGTCCAAAGTCCCTCAGAGTCAGTGGTAAAAGCACCACTTGAGATTAAGTCACCTTTGCCCCAGTTGTGTATCTGGAAAATGGGAATAATGATATTTCCCTGTTGCTTCATGGCCAGAGGGGACCTGTCATCATTCCCATGGGTGAGAAGGTGTGGAAAAGGGAAAGAGAAATAAATATTTACCCAGGAAGAGAAACAAAGCAGTCTGTGCAGTGGTCCCTGCTCCAACATCATTCCTTTCCTATGGGAGAGGGAAGCTCCAGTCTCTATTCCATTAAATCATTTACGTACATTAACAAATAATTAAGGGGAAACCTTGGACAAAGGAGCTGCTCTAGGCTGGGCTTGTTTGATTTAGGACAGGAGGGGAGCAACCTGACTGTGATAGATGAGGAGCCTGTTACAACCCTGAACATTTGCATTATCAAGTCTTGGTGGGAGATTCAACACAAAGGGCCAGACACAGCGTTGATTTAAACTGCTTTAGTTCCTCTGGAGTCACTAGAGCAACAAGAGTTGTATCAAGAAGGTCTGGTCCCGTGGGTGCTGGAAGAGAAGGACAGGGCTGGAGCAGCCCTGCGCTCTTGGCAGGGGTCTGGCTCTGTCAGAGGATGTGTGGATATTGCCCTTGGTTATTTAATTCACACAGCTCAGCCTTGTGATGGTCCCTGGGGCTCAGCAGCTATTGAAAGCTTTCAGTTCTTCACGTGAGATCTATTGGATGTGACAAGGTACACATGGGTCATCTGCTGCTCTCTGAACACGTCACATTTAAGGGCAGCATTGCAATAAGAACAGGAAACCCCCAAACTCACCCTTTTCACTCAAAGCACAAGCTGCCCCACACCCCAGCTTTGTTTCTGGCCTCTTTTCTAGCAGTGTTCTCTGCTGGGACCTGTGCAAGGGGTCACTCTGGGGATCCTCTGCACATCTTGGGTTTCTGTCCATGCGAGGAGACGATTGAGAGCAAAGCAAGGAGTCTGGTGGGCTGGCAGGCTCTCCTAGCACAGAATAGCCAGAAGAGGCTAAAGCCCAAAAGGCACGTCCCTACTTATGTTCATTTGGGATGGGTAAACACATCTCTACGAGCTGGAGCTTTGGTTGCTAACTCTGAATGAAGTTCATCAAAGCCAGAGAAAGAGATATGCAGAGCATGAAACAAGCTCAACTGGCTTTGCTGTGAAGAAAACTAATATAGACCAAATTAAAATTCAAGCAGAAGCCTTGTACCCAAGGAATCTGTCTTTCCAGGTGTGGGGTTTTTTCCTCAAAAAAACCCCAAACATAAGAAAAGCAAATACAATTCTGCCTTCTCAAAATCCTGTCTGCTCTGAGCAACCTGCCTAGTGCTTTGCTGGCCTCCCTGTGAGAATTCCTACCTCGTGGGCTGCATCTGAGCTGTTACTTCGAGCCATCTCCTCTGACCAAAGAAAACCAACAGTTTAGAAACAGGACACTGAAGCAGAACCTCTGGGACCCCGGCTCATTCCCAACATTGCAGGACCTGCTAGTTTCCCATGTGTTGGAGCCAATTCACTTGCACTTTGTCTGTCACAGCAGCCCTGGGACAATCCACCACTTTTTGAGCAGGGCTGTGAGGTCACTGGGGGCACAGTGCCCTTGACAAGCCAGGTGAGGATGGCTGGTGAGACTGCCAGCCCTGCTGAAGTCTTCTGGGTTCTGTAGAAGTGCTTTGACGTGGCAAGTGGCTACAGCAGATCAGAGCTCACTCAGATCCCGGCGGGTGTTTGAAGTTAAATCTCCAGAGGCTCAAATATTAGCCTACTCCATCACTTGTTCATCAAACATTAACTCACTCCACCAAGAGCACACTTACGCCGTCCTGCAGCTCTCCACTCCCTGCACGGGGAATTTTTCCTCCGACAAACGCAAACCTCTGTGCCCTGGATGCTGCTGCTCCTGCAGAAAGAGATAAGCTCCAGCTCAATTGTGGGACAACATTAAATAACATTGATTTGCAGCTGGAGATTTATGTCTGGCTGGGGACTACGGGTCAGGGTAAAGAAAAATAGTTTCAGCGCATCTGTGAGTTAATTTTATGTTAAACTTGTCTTTATCTTGGCAATGAAAGGTGTGTGGCCAATGCCATGCATTTAAAAAGTCACAAGTCACACCCCTAAATCATCAACAGACCAGCTTGGAAATTCTATGGCAAGGTGTTCTGTTGATTTGCTTTCTGGTCCTGGAGGTACTAGGAGTTTCTGAGTTCCATGCTTTTTGTTTTGCAGGGTTAGTTAGGTCTCTTCTGCTCTTCCTAGGGGTGGGGAGAGGCTTGGATAACCTGCTCTCTGGAAAAAGCAGGGCTTGGAGGAGAATGGGCTGTTGGAGCTGGCAATTCAACCTGTCCTGTCCTCTCTGTTCCACACGTTGGCCAAAATCTTCTGGGAATCAGAAAATTTCAGAGGAGATTGGACCGTCCAGACCTGAGCCAGTGGGACTCACTGGAGGTGGCCTGTGGATAAAAAAATGCTGCTCTCCCTTAAAGTTCACCTGGTACCTGAAAGGTTATAAAGGGGCAAGTTCTATTGTGTCGTTAGAAGACAAGTGGTGGCCACACGGTAACATGATGAATTAGTGGGGATGAAGGAAGCAGAACATCTCCTTTATGAGAGAAGGCTGAGGGAGCTGGGGCTGTTTAGCTTGGAGAAGAGGAGACTGAGGGGTGACCTCATTAATGTCTATAAATACGTGAAGGGTGGGTGTCAGGAGGATGAAGCCAGGCTCTGCTCAGTGTCATCTGGTGACAGGACAAGGGGCAGTGGGTGCAAGCTGGAACATAGGAGGGCCCATATAAATATGAGAAGGAACTTTTTCACAGTGAGGGTGACAGAGCACTGGAACAGGCTGCCCAGGGGGGTTGTGGAGTCTCCTTCTCTGGACACGTTTAAAACCCGCCTGGATGTGTTCCTGTGTGATTTGGTCTAGATGATCCTGCTGTGCCAGGGGGATTGGACTAGATGATCTTTTGAGGTCCCTTCCAATCCCTGATGGTTCTATGATTCTGTGATTTCACTTGCTGTTCCCTCAGTCACAAACACTCTGAAGGAGCAGAGCTTGCAGTATGAGAACCTTCTGAACACCCTAAGCTTCAGCATAAGTGTGTGAAGCTGGGCTGGTGGTCTCATTCTCATCGTCTTGCTGAAGGAATGTATGTTGGACTCAATTCCTTGTGCCAGCATTTAGTACCCACAGTGTCCACTCTCTGTGAGATTAAACTCTGCCACCAACGTTCTTCACACGATGACACTGGAAAAGGTTTTACGTAAGGACTGCACTGGGGTGATGAAGGCAGAGTCATCTGGCTGCCAGCCATGGGGGGACAGACTCCTTGCTTGGTGATATTTTTATCTCAAATGCACTGTCTGATGCATTTAGAATCCAACTTGCAGGGCCACAGGACACATCAGCACAGCTCCTGCTCCGAAAAGTGACAGACATGTGTGGGGTGCTGGCCAAGGGTGAGATCCCCACTCAGGAGACTGGCAGGCAGCCAGCGAGGAGGCTCCGGGCTCTGGCAGTGGAGAGCTGTGCCAGGTGGGCTGGCAGCAGCAGTCCCTCTGCAGAGCTGGTTTTGTCTGTGTTAGGGACAAAGCTTTATTTCTTTTGCTGGTACTAACACAATTGTGAAAATTAAGCTGTTAATTACAGAGGAGACCTTTCCAACCTCAAACCAAACATGGGAATGGTCCAGGCTCCTGAAAGAGCTGGGCTGTCTCAGCCTTTCTTTGAAGGCTCAGGTGACCACGGTGGAGTACATCCATCTCTCTCTCACAGAATCTCCAGTGAGAGGAGCAGGGACTATTCACCCAGTGACATGGTGAGGAGGAGCAGGAAGGTGGCCACTGGCCCTAGGAGGTACCAAACACCTCACATCAGAAGAAGCTGTAAAATCACTTGTTTTGACCCTCTTGCCCCATGTAGAACCAAATCCTTCTGTGAGGACATGCTCTGACCTTAGAGCATGAGGATTTTTTTCAGCAAGATTAACAGTGACTCTCCCAGGACCTGTTTTACTATGAGGAGTGTCTCCAAAGGGATAATCAACCTTTCTCATGCATGGTAGTGGGCTGGAGCTGCAGTCAAGTGGGATTTTGCAGGATCTCAGGCCATCCTGAGACTGTGGTGAAAAGGAGACCCCTTTTCTAAGGAGACATGTGTGGGTAGTGGTTATTTCTCACACTCAGCCCTTGGGCAGACTGCAGCTTCCCTCTCAGCAGGAATGAACTTATTGCCAGAGTGGGCTATGATTAAGACTTCAAATATATTTCAAGAAGGTCATGGTATTTCTTGCATCTTTAACAGAGCAGGCAGCCAGAAAACAGATGCTGAAGGACCAGGTGATAATATGTCAACTTGTGAATGAATCCTCACGGTGTTTCTGGTGCATTACAACAAGAAACTTCAGTTCTTAAAACCCAGGAGAGACAACAGCAGCTTGAGCTGGGGACACTGACATTGTCAGCAGCCCAGCCGTGTGGGCAGACCAGGCTCAGGATGCTCCCAGGACTGCAGGACTGCCTGTTCCCCAGACACTCTCTGCACCAGAATTGCTGCAGGGACTAGCTTCACTACAGCAGGGCTGATGTGCTCTCAGTGCCCAGCAAGATGCTTCCCAGTGCTGACAGCCAAGACCAACACTGGAGTTCCCACTGATGCCCTCTGAGAGGTCCTCAGCCCCGTCCTGCCCTCACCCCATGCTAGGCTCTGCCATGAGTACTGCCACCCTGCCATGGCACCAACAAAACCTCACCAGTCCATGCTGCTCTCCGCTGCCCCTGATGCTCCTTATATCCAGCTGAAACTTTGGGGGTTTTAAATTTGGGCATTAGGGAACATGCCCTCCTCTCATATCACCTAAACAGCAGAGTTAACCCTTTCTTTCCACAGTGCCTGTAGGCAAACTTTGTTATGTCAACACTACAGCCCTCAAAGCCCTCAACACCTTGAAGCCCATGAGCATCCAAAGGGCCCGGGTTTGTGGGAGCAGGTGAATGGTCTTTACAGTTACAGCAGCAAGGGAGCTAAAAATACCAGTGCCTTAGTAATTTAACTGACGTGGCTGGGCTTTTTCAACCCATCCCCACTCCAGAACCGCTTGTCAGGCACTGCCCGAGGTCAGTTTTCCTCTGAGAACAGGGAGCAACTCCCGGACTGCCTCTCCTTTTCAGGTTAAGCCTCACGTACGGTCTTCCCATCTACAAACCCTAACCATGTGCCTTATCAGAACGTTAAAACAGATGCTGAAATCCAAGGGATGTCCTTCATCAGTTCCTGTTATGGAATCACAACCAGCTCTGGAACACCCAGTACTGCGCCTGACACAACAGGACCCTGGCTGGAAAACAAGCATCTGCCAAGTCCAACAGAAATCATGCACACGAGCTTCATTCTGTGTCAGGAAGGAGAAAGCATCCAACTCATACCCTTTTAAATACACAACATGTGTGAAATCCAGCTACAAGAGCAGGAAAGTCTTTCCTGAGCCCTGCTTGTCAAGGCACGGTTGCCACGTACCCGTCTCCTCTCAGCAGGCAGAGGCACCTCAGAGAAGCTGGTGCTCTTCATGGACAAGACAATCCCTGGCAGGGCTTGTCATCTGCTTGCAGCATCCCACTAATCTTCAGTGGGGTCTGTGCACAGCTGTGCAAACAGGCTTCTTTTTGAGGATTAGGTCCACATTCACGTGGCGTTTGGTGGCCGTGCTTTACAAAGAGGGCTCAATTCGAGAAACCAGCAGCGTGGATTACTTTCCCCTTGGAGAAACACACCGTGAGCTGTCCTGCAAACAGGGCTGGACTGGCCTCAAAATGCACACCCCTCCCGTTTGTGGATGGCTCTTTTTGTCATGGCTCTTTATTGTAGGGGACACAGTAAAATGTCACCGTTTCCGTGGGATAGAGACGGGAAGGGTTTCCTAAGGTTGTGGAGAAAGTGCTGGGCACAGCCAGGATCTGAACTGTTTTGGCAGGTCTGCTGTGAGCAGGCTGTCCATCTCACAGAACTCATGTCAAAATAGACTGGGAAGGACTGTCAGGAAGCTCAGTAGATGAGTTATTTTCTACTCCCTTCTCTTCGTCTGTCTATTCAGCCCAGTAAGTGGTGCAGAAGATGTAAAGTGCAAGCACGAGCTGCATCAGAGAGGAGGAATCAAACTCTAAACCAGGGATCGACTCTGAGCAAAGGTCCAGGGTGGCCCTTCTGCTGCACCCCAGTCTCTCCAAAGGAACTGGCCTGAATTCAGCCATTCTGGGGGCTGTCCCCAGCACGCAACCTTCTTCCAGCGGCATTTTCTCCTTGCAGGACAGCCAGGGCTGTGACTGGCACCACAGGGGGTAAGTGGCTGGAAGGCTAATGATGCGACCTGCTGGTATCTCCATTTTCACTACATCCAATTAAGCACTAAAGGATTCCGGTGGAAGTGCGGAGGCACACGGATTATTATGTAAATCGGGTCGTTTTGCTGCCAGGGGGCTCCTGCGTTGCCCTAAACAGCACCGGTAGGACATCAGTGCAAATGTCACCTTTCTCCTCTGTTAGTTATTGCCTTCCATCTCACCCACCATGCAGCTGCTCAGAGGTCAGAGATGTGATTTCTCACAAACTCGGAAGTGGAAATGGATTTTAAAGAGGATTTTAAACAAAGCTTCAGTCACCTTCTACAACCATGCCAACAAGCCCAGTACTGCTGGCTGGGGAGCCTGCGGCACTGGCAAAGCCATCTGAAGAAGCCACCTTGGCTTCTTCACCAAGAAACCTGTGTGAAGACAGGCTATGGACTGGTACATGAACCAGCCCTCAGCTCTGGGCTCCTTTTGTACTCAGCATGGCACAAACAATTGGTTTCTGCAGATGGCTGCTGTTTAAGGACAGAAATACTTTTCCCTGTGTTTTCACATGGGCCCCAGGGACTCTGAAATTCACAGGCTGGTTGCAGCCACCCTGAAGATGGGGATCAGGGAGGGAACAATCATCACCCATTACTACAGTGGGTGGCCCAGACCAAGCACTCCACAGTCCTTCCAGTGAAAAAGGGAATCACTCCACTGGATGCACTGGGATCAGCTCATCCCTCAGCCTTCAGGTCAAAACCTCTGACTCCATCCCACAGCGTGACAAGGTTTGCTGCTAAGTCCCTCTCTCTGTTCCCAGTGCAAAACCAAACTGAGCTGGACTTGTTTAGACTTCGTGAAAGAAATGTGACTGCCCATGGCCAGCCTTGCCAAGACCTGCTCGCTGGTCTCGAGGTTTATGGAAAAGGTGGAGGGCAACGAGCCCAGCCAGACAAAGTGTGCAAGGGACCACTGACAACAGGCAGCCCAGGGTAGTTTGTGATTTCTTTGAATGTCCATAAAAACACTTCAGGATGAAACTTGGTCATGTTTGTCTTGGTGTTCCAGGGGTTTATTCAAACATTGGACTCAGGACACAGTGGGGCATGGGGTTTGCAACAGAGCCAGGAGTGGCAAGTGACCCTGCAAGCCAAAGGATCAATGATCTGCTCAATAAATCTGGGGAAGAAGTGATGTTCACATCGCTAAATAAATCTGCTTTGGCCTCTGATCATGCTTTGTTTTGCATCAGAGTAAATCCAAACTTGCCCAATCCACTTCAAAATGAAATGAAAAATAAGAGACAAAGAGAGAGAGAGAGAGAGAAGAGTTTCTTTTCCTTCTGCAGTCAACAAGGCAGAATCCATCATTTTGTCCTGTGCCTGGGCTGGAGAGAAAGGGATGTTTGTCTTCTCAGATTGCAGATTGAATTGATTTTTCCTCTTCTCTTTTGGGAAAACAGGAGTGCAGGGACTTTTTGAAATCCCAGGAGACTGGTACAGAAAAGCAAATCCCTTTGTCACTGCCGTGATCCAGTACCTGGAGGGGCTGACAGGAAAGCTGGAGAGGGACTTTTTGCAAAGGACACTTGTGATAGGACAAGGGGGATGGTTTCAAGCTAAAAGAGGGTAGATTTAGCTTGGTTCTCAAGAAGAAAGTCCTCCCTGTGAGGAGGCAATGGAACAGGTTGCCCATGGAGCTTGTGGCTGTTCCATCCCTGGAAGAGCTCAAGGCCAAGTTGGATGGGGCTCTGGGCAACCTGGTCTAGTGAGAGCTGGCAGGGAGCCTGGAACTAGATGATCTCTAAGGTCTCTTCCAACCTAGACCATTCTATGGTTCTATGAAATGCCATAAAGCATTTCAAAAGCTTTTCATATGTTTGCTTTTCCCATCTCTCAGCCTGGCCGGTGTCACTGTCGGATAATTTCACAGTTGCTTATGTTCCCACTGCCCCTTGTTGGTGACCATGTCCCTGGTGGCATCAGCCACCACCTCTGAGGTACTGGCTGCACCTCTGTCTCAGCAAGAGTAAATCCCTGGTTTCCTTTAAGTGACAGGCCAGTGATGAGGCCAGTGAGACCGCGAGGCACTGAGACCCTGCCCTGCCTGAGACTACTTCTTTTACCATTCCCGGATGCCGTGCTGCTGGCTGGCTTGCAGACTAGAGTGGAGACCAGGATCCCATGGCATGTCATTGCACCCATCATCACTGTGCAGGTACATCAACATTTTCTTTTTTACTTGGATTTCAACCAGTTTAGCAGATCTGAGGTAGAGCCCCCTGACCCAGACCTTCCCCAGCTGCAGATATGGGCTGGCTTGAAGCCATGGGCCCAGCCTCCACCACTTGCTAGTCCTCTGAGACACGCACGGGTCTTAGTGAGAGAGCACACTTCTGGTAATCCAGTTGCTGGGGGCTGCAACACTCCATTCAGGTCTCGTCAGTACTTGCCATCCAGGTCCAGTGACTCCCAGTACTTAGTTTATTAAATGGTTTCAGCACCTTCTCTCTCAACACCTCAGGTTTTTCTGGTGCATTATTTGTATTAGCTGAGTGTAGTAAATCTCTCCAGCACTGTCAGTGGAAAAGATCAGTGGTTAAAGGGATCAAACACTTATTCTGCCACAAGATCACCCCTCTGTTTAATTGCTCTGCTTCCCACTGACCCAGAAGACAAACTAACGTTCCCATGCATTTGAAGGACTGGGCACGTTTGTGTTTCATGATTAACTTTCTTCTTCCAACTGACTTTTCTAACTCTTATTTCTAATTCTTGTATTTTAATCACAGACTGCTTATTTACAGAATTTAAAAAGTAAATGATTTTCTAAAAATCCTAATTGGTTTTCTTAATTTAAAAGTTCAAAAGTCTTTCCATGTTGTGGGAGGTTGATGCTAAAATAAAAGCTGCCTTAAGTACCCTACCCCTTGCGCCTCCCCAGGCAATAAATCTTCCTCACCCAGGGACTCCTCAGACAACCCCCTGCCTCCATCCAGGACTTCCGAAACGGGGACCACCCCTTTCCATCTGCCCAGGGTCCCAAGGCACCCTGTGTGATCCAGGTGCTGAGTCTAATGGCCATTTCTAGCCAACTACACGTGTGTGTGTATATGTATGTGTGTAAAATTCAATCAACAAACCCCCGGTTAATTATCCTTTAAAGGAGCCAGGGGTCAAACCCAAACCAGCTGTCACCCTTCAGTCAATCCCAAATTAATAATAAGATGTGAGAGGGGCCTCTAAAGGTTTTTTAATATGTTTATATCTCAGCTTGATAAACACAGTCAAGAGAGACAAGATGGAAGAGGCAGGAAGCTTAGCAGAGTTACTTTTCTGCAAAAAACAACTTGTGAAAACATCTGCGCTCCCGCAACTTCCCAGATGTTCTCTTTAGCAGAGCACTTAACTTGTTTATATTTTGCCTAACACTGGAATCGTGGCAGATTATTTTTGTTGCGGGGTCTTTGCCATGTTTTGTAGGTGGTCTCGTAAAAGAGAGCAGATATTTAACCCCACCACCACCTCTTTCTCCTTTGCCCTGGCTGTTTACACAGTGGAGCTTGGTACCAGTTCCCTCTGATAGCGTGTGCGTGGGGGGCCTTGGGGATTGGCCATCACTCTGCTTTAGCCCCAGAGTCGCTCTGCTGTGCGCCGAGAGGGCTGGAGGCTAGAAACAGTGAGATGAGATGATTCAGGCGTTCACTTCACTTCGGGATGTCTGAAAGATGGCTTGAAATCGTTACGTGCTGTCTTCAGCTAGTCCAGGCCAGCATCAGTGAGGCACCATCTAAATGACTTTTCCTTCTGAAACCTGTGGGGTGTCCTCTGTAGGAAAAATGCAGCCACAGAAAAAGGATCTGGTGATCAGAGTCTGTAAATACTGCAAACACCAGAGGGTTTCCTATTTGCATGGGCTGGAGAACCATATATATATATATCTATATATCTTTATATTTATATATCTATACATCTATGTATCTATATAATATACATCTATACATCTCTCTATACATCTATATATCTATGTATCTATACATCTATATATCAATACATCTATGTATCTATACATCTATGCATCTAAATATCTATGTAACTATATAAATATATATCTATATATCTATGTATTTATATAATCTTTTACTATATACAGCTTCCAATTTGGAGTGCTTGCCACCTTTGCAAGAGACGCACGAAGCACCTGCGCTCTTGTCAGGTCCAAAGCTTCTGGGGGTCTTTAAGGGTTCTATCTCACTCCCTCCCCCCAAAAAAATCTCACCTCAATTCCACATCAGTTGCAGCTCCACAGGCTTTTGGATGGGGCTGTGATCTATACATCTGGACAGAGTTTGCCACTTGATGAGGTTTGGGCTGATTCATGACTGCATCAGGTTTTGGATGGCAGGTTCTTGAAGGAAAACTGAAGGGCTGGAGGAAACGGTGTGGGCTGCTTTCTGTGCTCAGCGTGTAGCAGCGACTGGAGCTGCTGCTCTTTGTGTCCTGCCCTAAAGGGCTATTTCTAGGGCAGGAACACACTTATGAAAAGCTGTTAGAGCACGGCCCAAAGCAGCGGGCGAAGGCAGGCTGGGCATGTCTCCTGGGGAAGCCTTGCACAGCTGTAGCTGGGAGCAAGGTACATTGCCCCCAGAAAGGTCACACAGGATTTACCATCGATGTCTTACTGACGTTAGTGCCTTAGAAAATCTTTTTGAACATGTCTGTATGACTGACATAGGCTGGGTCACGTAGGGTGAGGACTTGGGAAGCCTCATATTACTTTAATCCATTTGTTTTCTGGGGGTTTTTAGTGGGGTTTTTTTTTTTGGTCAATTTAAAATAAATTAATCCTCATAGCACTGGGTGGGTTTAAATGAAAGATGCTGTGGAAATACTCTCCGTGCAACGATATTCGCAGGCTGTGCTGACAATATTCCATCCCTCTGACAAAACACAGAGGGCTATGAAAAGTCCTTTCTCCAGAGCCCTCAGTGCCTGGTTGCTGGAGTGCAGGCTGGCTGCAGCACACGGGCTGGGATGTAATTTGGGATGTTGTCCAACGTGCCCCACACTCGCAGAGTACAGGCTGCAGCCAGCTTTTCACACCCGCGTGCTCAGCGTTAACCAGCTCTGCTACCCCTCTGCCCGGGTTGTTTATCTTTGGTTCGGTGGCCGTTGTTTTGCTCTTCCTTACTCCCTTCACAGCCGCTCCGTTTGGCCTTCCCGGGGGTGGCCAGTGCATGGACTTCCAGCACAAGAAGCCGCTCTGCGGGGAGCGGTGCCTGGCGCGCCATATGGTGCAGGAGGAACATCTGCGAATCTCTGACGCCGCAGTTCTGCCTCCCAGGCCCGGGAAGCCTTTCCCACACGCGCTGAGGAGAAGTGGGGATGACGTGAGGAGGAAGCTTGCTGGAGGAGGCTGCAAGGACCAGAGTGCCGCGCTGCGCTGCAGCACTTTCGCTGACGGCACCGCGTTGCCCCTGTGGCGCTTCCTTTGCCGGGGAGCGGCAGAGTCTGTCTTCTGGTGCCATCCTGTGCCGCCGAAAATAGATCTCGTGGTGGACGGAGGCAGCTCATCTTACCGCTCATGGAAAGGTTAATGAAATGGCGCGTGGTGCTGGCGCTTCTCGCTGCAGCCTGAATCCAGAGATGACAGATTGCCCTGGGGGTGCAAGCAGGTTCCTCCTCCAGCCCCACACAGCCCCCGTGTCAGAGAGCTGCGTGGGGGCCACATCCTGAGGACACGTTCACTTGGCACCAATCCCCCTTCGGCAGGTAAAGTTGTTCAGATGTACGTGGGCTTACACGGAAAGAGAGGTCCGATGAGTCTGTGTGCTTCAGACGATAATTTTGTGGTCTTCTTCTGTGCTAGGGCCCATTGCCATACTCAGAAGTGATGTTTCTTTATCTACCTGTCACGAAGACCTTTTGCTTGCGATGGTCCTGGTGGTCTGCAGTGGTAGTGATGCTGACAGGCTCTTGAGTGGAGACTGCTGTTCACTTTCAGCATGACCTCTACTCTTGATTTCACCCATGTAGGAGAGCACAGCTCCATGATGAGTGCCACTGACAGCATCAAGCACCCAGGTGCTGCCAAGAAATGGCAATGCTAAGGATGGCCCAGAGTTTAAAGCATCTCACAGGGACTGCTGAGACTCAGATTCAGCTGGTGGCTCTGCCCCAGCACGTGTGTGCTAGACCAGCAAGTTGCTGAAGTGCTGGTCCTGCTGAGTGACTGACATCAGTGATGGATGGGGACCACGGAGTTTGTTAAATGCTCATGATGCTTCTTGAACTCCCAGGTCTGTTTAGATCTGGCAGAGGGAAGATGTGTTTCTGGAATCATAAATCTATATAATAGTTTAGATTGGAAAAGATCTTCAAGTTCACTGAGTCCAACCATTAACCCAGCTGTCCCAAGACCACTGCTAAACCCTGTCCCTAAGCTCCAGATCTACACAACTTTCAAATGCATCCAGGGATGATGATTCAATCCCCTCCCCAGGCTGCTCGAGGAGGAGTGTGGGGAGTAAAGGCCACAGTGCTGACCTTTCCTGATTGCATACTGCGTTGTGCGTTGCTGTTTTGCAGGGGCTTGGCCAAGGAAGGGAGTTATGTGTCTGCTTATTGAGCACCATGACCATAGAAATATTGTTCCTGGGACAGAGGCTTTTAGGCATTTTAGGTGCTGGCTGCTCTGGAAAAGCAGCTGGTGTGCAGCTCCTCCACAAGGTTACAACCCCACTGGGAAATGGCCATCAGAATTAACCCCTAAAGCTTTCATACAGGATCCAGGTGTTCTCAGGCTGGTAAGATACTGAGGACTCTTGCCGAGTTTTGCACCCTGGTACAAGTCAAAAGCACCAACACCAGCAAAACATCCAGAGATGAAGTCCTACTCTTGAGGAAGATTGCGAAGTCCCTTCCTCTTCCCAACAAAAGCGAAGAGGAGACTCCTCTGGATGGAGTCAACAGTGATTGCTTTCCTCAGAAATCAAGATGCTACAAGCAAGAACCCCCCATTTTTGAACTGACAGCCTTCTCTGCACTGTGGAGGGGCTAGTGACCAACATGGAAACAGACAACATGGGGCAGAGCCAGAAACAAAATCAAGGTGTTTCTTAGCCAAAAAGCACAACCACAGTCTGCAAGGATAGCAAATACACCAGCAAAGAAAGTCATTTCTGCTGCTACTTGGGACTGTGGTCCAGTGCTCAGAGGGACTTTCTGAGCCTCCTGCTTCTGTGGCTGTCTTTTCCCTTTATTTCTCTGCTTAGCCCTTTCAAACAGGGAATGAATGTGGGAGTGCCTTGTGATCATTAAGGAGATTTAGGAGTAAAACCCTGGTCAAGGCTGTGAGAAAACCTCTTGCTAAGTGCACCAGCCAAAGGTCTCATTCCCACGCATACTTAAGCACATGTGCAACTGGACCCACCCTGGAGCCCAGTATGATCGAGGACAGATCTCTGCTTCAGCATCAGCAGCAACAGACGTCTCTGTATGAGACTTGCGTGGCTTTGCCGGTGTGGCTACACACAGGGAGCTGAAATGCTGTCCTGGGGGCTTTGATCAGGCTCTGCTTCAGTGGCATTCAAATGTTGCACAAGCCTTGACCTGCAGACGAGAGGCATCTTACCCTTCTGTAAACATGATGTGCCCTGGCAGGTCCTGCTCTCTGGGGATGGCTGGAGTTTGGGAAAAACTATTCGACCACAGCATTTGTGATGTGGGCGCGTGGGGTGCGCTCACGCCTGGCCTGCGAGAGAGGTGACAGATCAGAAAGTCATGGCATGTTCCTGGAGTTCCCACCCAAGGCTGCCTCTACCCTGGTCCAGTCTCAGTGGGCAGAGGCAGAAATTGTGCCAGAAAAGAGGGTGGTCGTGGGGTGCACAAACACCTGCTGTGCACGACCAGGCTGAGACAAGGGCCTGATTTTGCAGAGGATTTTCAGGCCCCCTGGACCCCAGTTGTACTAAATCCTATGAGGCTGCCCCGGGAGGCTGTGGAGTCTCCTTCACTGGAGATGCTTAAGACCCAACTGGATGTGTTCCTCTGTGACTAGGTCTAGGTGGTCCTGCTGTGGCAGGGGGATTGGACTAGATGATCTTTCAAGTTCCCTTCCAATCCCTAATGATTCTATGTTTGCGTGAAGGGCACCAAGTCCCTGTCCTCTCAGGTGCTGCTCCAGCACGTGCAGCACGAGCCACCTCACTGTGTCCCTTGGAGAAGAGGCTGAGCCTTGTGTCAGGGACACTGCCAGCCTGGGGGACGATGTGCCAGCAAACAGTTCATACGTTCTGGGATGGGCTTGCAGACTGTGCTTACCCTGACTTAATGACGAGCGCGTGTAGAGAAGGCTTCTGTCGCAGAGCACTGTGGAGACTGATAAAACCAAGACCTAGTTCCTCCTGGACTGTAACACAAATGTTTCCCTTGGCTTTGTGTTCTCTTGGCTCCTCTCGCAGCGGTCTCTAAGGAGCCCATCAGAGGCCTCTGTGCTGGTTTCATTCAGAGGAAGCACGGTTCCTACAGACCATCGCCTGCAGCTTGCAGAAGCGGATTTGCCAAACCACACGTCATAAATCAAAGCGCAGTTTCCAAGCGCTACAATGGGCAGAAGTTACGGCTGATTACAGTGGACCCTTTCCAGGAGAATTTCTTGGCCTTGGTCTTTTCAGGAACGTATAATGAGATGGGATGAAGCAAGTGGGTACTGCAGAGCAAGGGGGCAGGGGTAGGTGGCTCATCGGCTTCGTCTGGCCTTTAGGAGCTTCTTCACCATCTTGCGTGCTAGGAGCTCCCACAAGTAGCCAAGCAAGTCCAGTCACAATTCCCCATCATCCTTCAAAAACAATTCTCAGAAAGAGCTGTGTTCTTTCCAGAGACAAACAATCCTCCAACAAAAGTGAGATAAGCTAGTACACAGCCTTTTTGTAAGGTTACAATAGTGATGACTTTCTACCTCCTAGGTGTTCACGGGTCTCTTCTTGCTTAATAACAAAACTCGCTGGCTGAAAATGGGTTCAGAAATGTGTGACGGTTTTCAGCATCAGATCACTTTGTCCAGGTGTGAGAACATGCTCACTGAATAGATTGGAAAGCAAAGGAACTGTGTGCTTGAAAAAACACCCAGAGTTTCTCTCTCTTTCCATCAGACTGCAACCAGATGCCTCCTGACAGCTTTAGCCTGTCCCTGCCTGTAACTCTCGGTGGGACTAGTCTTTTCCACAGGTGATGCAAAGATGTATCAGCCTGCAGCATTAGTTCTTCAAAATCTTGACCTTTTGGACACTCTACAGCCAAACTTCTTGTTTGTATCTCATAGCTGTCCCTTTCCTGGGAGCAAGCTTTTAGAAGTCCAAGTGACACTTCCAGGTCTGCGAAGCACAGCTTTGGCTGCCGATTCACAGGGCAATGTGCCCTGAATTACTTTGTTGAAGAGGGCCTATCTGGTCACCATCTTTCATCAGACAAGTGCTAGTGGGCTGGCTCTGGCTGCTCTCTCCGCTGTCGTTAGGGAAGAGGTTTGTAATGCAGAACCATGCCTTTGTTTTATGGGGCTAAACCCACATCACCTCTGCCTATCCTGAGCACCCCTTTGCCTGGACTCCCTGGGAACAGTCATCATCTGAATTTTGCAGCTTGGTTTTCTCAGTCCTGAGCCCTGCTGCAATATCACCCTTCCATCATCTGGGAGGCCCACACACACCTATCAAAGTTCAGTGGGTATGTGTGGGAGGAATACTCCTCCCTGATTTTCCCAAGTGGTTTTTAGGGATTCTCACACTCTGGGTGGGAGCGAAGGGTACAGCGGGCTCCCTTTACCTTTAGAGTCTTGTCTTCTATCTGAAGCTTCATTAATTGTTGTGGGATCCATGGAAGTTACACATCAAATGCCTCACCCCTGCCTGTTAATTTTCTGCACAAAGACATTTGGATTTCCTGTAAATGGCAAATGCCCTGGCAGGGCTGTGCTAATACACTTAGCATTTGCAAGTGGCTCCATAAATAGGGGCAGGTCCCCATTCACTGAACTGCGAGGTGGAAGATGCTCTAAAGTCACTGTGCCTGCATCCCCCACCCCAGCACACCTCCAGGGCATCGGTGTTCCCAGTTGCAGATGGCAGAGGAGATGGAGAACACTTTCTGTAAGTGGAGCATTTCCTCTCCAAAGCACTTTCCTTTCAGAATTTGCAACTGAGTCAGGAAAAGCAAATTGTCCTGGGATGGAGAGAAAAGCATCAAAGATAACTTGGGTTGTGACAACTGCCTCAGAGCTGCTGTGCAAGGAAAGGCAGGAGGCTGCAAGGGCTGCTGGCTTTGCAGGGCTGGCAGAGTCTGAGTGAGCTGGGAGGCGGTGGGTTTGCCTCTCCCCCAGCCTTTCCCTCTCCTTCTGCAGCTGAGATGCTGAAACAGGGGTTTCTAGATCAGATCCCTACAAACCACTCTGCTGGAAAATCTGCACCTCTCCCAGCAGATTTCAAGGATTATTGCTTTTTCATTCTCTCTCAGTGCCTTTCCCCCACCAGAATAGTGTCCAACCTCTTCCCGTTAAAATAATTAACAATAATTAACTCCCTGGTGAACTTCACAGACTGACTGTCATTTCTTACATTTCCAAGTGGCATTCTGCCTGGGATGAGGTGAACTGCCTCCCTGTAGGGATGGTGAGACCTAGGGATGGTGGCACCTGGTGATGTTACCCCACCACTGCCTCACTGGGTCTTTATCCCCTCTGCCCAGCAAACTGTATCTCTCTTTGCTTTTACTATTTTCAGAAAGCCACACTTTCTGGAGTCAGCAAAGGACTTGAGGAATGCCCAGTTATGGCAGGAAAGCCTGAAACCATGAGCTCATCAGCCTCAGTCTCCCCTCTTTCCCCCTTCACTCTCTAAAAAAGGTGACAAGACAGGAGTCTGGGGAACAGCTCTGTGTTTGGGCCTCATGGGGTCCCAGGTGCCAGCCACTACCAGTTCTGGCACCTGTCTGGGAATGCCCTCACCAGCATGGGATGCCCATGCCCTGGGCATGCAGGTTTCCAGGCGGTGCATTGCACCACAGCCCAATTACTATCCCTCCTCTGAGAGCAACATGAGGGTCAGAAGGAGATTAGGAGAAGAACTGAGGGTCTTGGTTGAGCACTTGTTGTCCAGGTTTATCTCCAAAGTTCAGAGGAGCAGTGTCCCCCAGCCCCACACTCAGCCAGCTCTGGCTGTAACACAGCGCCCTACAAAGCTGGGGTGTAGTCACCCACTGTGGTCGCTGTACCTCAAAGTGCCAAGGGCAGTGCTTGCAGCCCTTGTCCTGCCTGGTAGGTCTCCTTTCTGTGGCTAATCTCTCTGAGGGGATGACCATTTCAGCCATCAGGGGACCTTTAGGTTTTCCATTAAACCCACTTTCTTTCAGGATGGGATCACACACTTCTTTGAGCCATAAGAACACGCAGGTATCAGTGGGCCAGGCAGCTCTGCTGCTCACCAGAGTGAGAGGAACTTGCCCTCTTCTCTCACTTGTTTTACAAAGTGGGAGTCTGTTTCCACCCCCTCCTCAAGGATTTGGAAGGAGCAGAAGCAGGAGCTTTGCCCACTTGCACCAGGCTTCTGCTCTGCAAAACTGGACGTTTTCTGAGCCGACGGCAGGTACAAGCCTCCACCCCCAGATATTAAACCAGAAGCTTGCACTCTCACTGCTGCTTCTTGCAGCACTGTCACAGCACTGCTGGCTGGAAATGGTGACAAAACTTAGCACTGGCTTACTCTGGAGCCCTTCACCTGTGCCTTCTGAAGCACTTCCTTGTGGGTTCAGGGCTTTGTCAGCTGCTTTTGCTCCAGACAGAGATGAGATGCAAACAAACCACAACCAACAGTGTCCCTGCAGCTCTCCCTGAAACACACAAAAAGAGGTTTCGTTTGAGTGAAGCACTTCGTGTGGGTTTTGGCTTCACAGTTAATAAGATGTTAGAGCAGAGATAATAACCCTTAAAGAGCTGTCACACTGAAAGGCTGTTCCTGAGAAATCAAAACATTGAACTGTGATGATATTGAAGCCTTCCGCTTCAGTCTTTCTCATTGTTCCCATTTGTCACAGAGCACAGACTAGGAGGTTGACAGGGAGCCCTGATTCCAGGAGCTCAAGCCCCAGTAGTCACACTGTCTCTGCCTGCACACTCACAGCATGAAGAGATTTGGAGGCTCGTGCCATGTGATGGTGTGGATGGCTGACCTGGGTTAAAGATCTGTCCCATCCCAGCTCTGGGAGTCTCCAGAGCCTTCCCACCTCACTGGTTACTGCATCAGAGTTGCCTCTGTATCTGTTATCCACATCTACACCCTCTCCTCGTGCTACACTTTATTGGGGCCACTCTCCTGCAGGTTGAACTGGGAGGCTTCACATCAGAACACGAAGTGGCTGAGATAACACTGAACGAGAGACAAGGCTGTGACAAAATGAAAAGAAGTAGAAAATGTTCTGGTTTATCTAGGCTGACACCTGATCTACATGTGTCATTAACTCTGTCCTCTCATAAGCAGGTGGTGGCACTGGGTGAAGGGGATATGGGTAACACGGTGGTACCAGCCACATTGTTAAGGAACCTTTCAGATGAGAAATGGTTGGGCTTTGGAAGGTAAATGCCTTCCTCCCACTCCCATGAGAGTAATGTTGGTCGCTGCTGTTGGCTCCCTCATAGTGCTTAATGCAAACATTTATCCTATCAGACACCCAAAGGCTGAATTCCATCCTAAAAGCTCCATGTGGCCAGTCTGTACCAGATTCTCTTTGCTTGTTGGGAGAGGATGGACTTGTCAATGGGTCTTTGCAGGGCTGCTTTGCTTGTCTGCAAAGAGCTGCGGGCGTTCTGGGGCCTCTGCCCAGACTATCTGGGCTATCCTAAGAGCACAAATACTGCAGCGCTGCAAAAACTGTGGGAAACTCTTGTTAGACTTTAATCTTCCCCCACATATGGCCGATGTGCTCACTGCTGCTCAGGCCTTTCCTTCTGAAAGGATTACTTTATCACAGAGCTCTTTTCCTCATTAAATAAAAAAAATCAAACCAAACTAACCAAGACCATAGTTTATTTTGTTTCATGCTATGGGTTTATTTTAAATGTATTAGATTTCCTTGAAAAAAAGGCAATAACTGATAACGAGTGCATATGGATCGTTTCAGTTTAATGCTTTGTTTACACTGAACACTGGTTTGCCTGCAAAGTGTGTGTTTTAAATTACTCTGCTTTATTTTAAACCAAATATTAACCTCTTTGTGCATGCATGAAAGAGAGAGAGGAGAAAGGGATATGAGAGGGAGCTGGATGATGAGGACCATGTTGTGTGCTGCTCTGTTGGTGGATGCCTCCTCCCCTCCTGCTCCTGTGTTGTTCCTTCAGCTCCTTTCCACTGCCCTTGAGATGAGTCTGAATTTGGGGACACAGAGGATGAGGTTTGTGCCATGAAACACACCACCTCTGTAAAAAGGGATCTTCTTTTTGTCCAGTCCAGAGGTGCTGGAGATATCTAAGTGGCCTTTCAGCTGTGAAAAAGCACTGCTGCAGGACCCTCTTCTTGCTGGTGTATTGGAAGAGGGTGGTATGTGGTGTCACCACATGGTGGGAGGTATGTGGGCACATATTGGCAGGGAAGAACCTTGTGGTCCTTCACTCTGGTCCAGGACTACCCTGGCTATGGCCTTTTCCTCTGCTGTCAGAACCCATCTCAAAAGAAGACAGAGATACACTAAGACCAGTGCTGCAGCCCTGTCTCCATGGGCTGGCTTGCTCCTGACCCCTCATTTTTCCTCCTCCCACAGAGCCCCATGGTGTCTGTGTCCCCACCAGACCCACATCACAGCCTGTGGGCTCGTGTTGGCAGTAACCAGAGCAAATGGGCACACAGTCACTGGAGCATCAAGCGTGTGGGTGTGCTGCTCCACCTGAATAGTTTTTGTCACCAAGTTGTCACTCCTGCTGTGAAGGTGCTGTCCACACACCTGAAGGGACAGGTAGATCAGTGCCTTCCCCCTTGGGGCTGCAGCAGAAGCCGTGCTGCAGGGCTCAGTCCAGGAGCAGGCTTTGCAGGAACTGGAAGGGGCTGCCCAGGGGGGTTGTGGAGTCTCCTTCTCTGGAGATGTTTAAAACCTGCCTGGACGTGTTCCTGTGTGACTTAGTCTAGGTGATCCTGCTGTGTCAGGGGGATTGGACTAGATGATCTTGCGAGGTCCCTTCCAACTCCTAACGTTCTGTGATTCTGTGAACTATCAGGCCCTGTTGTACTGGGTCTCTGTCAGGAGACAACCTCAAACCTCTCCTGCAGTTGCAGAACTGCGGGTGCCTAGTTATGACCTTTGCAGAGCCAAAACCTGTCTACAGCTGCCTGTCGCGCTGACAAGGATCCATTCCCGTGGCAGCGATACAAAGCCCTGAAGTGGCTTTCCAGCTTGAGTTCAGAGGGGTTTGGCTCAGGCTGATTCGACTTCAAAGGCAGGCAAATCCACCAAACTTCTAAATCCCCTCAGCCTGTCTCTAAACACAGACCCGACAAGTTACAGAGCGTTTCCTGTCTGCTGGACACGTCCCCCCAGTACTAAGCGAGTGCTAATGTCACAAACTGAATCCCCTGGAATATCTCCCGACTGCCTAGAAAACATGACCCAGACTTGAATTAAATCCCTTAAAACCAGAAAAAAACCATTTCTTGTGAGCACAAATCATGTGGTTTTTCAGTGCCTTCCAAAATGAATCTCAGCGCTAGCCTGGAGCTGCCCTTGCACATCATTCCTAGTCCGCATCCTGAGTCTCTCTGTTTCCTTGCTCAGCTGTGAATGCGACCCTATAAAATTCATGTTGTCCATCTGTGGCACCTCTTGTGCAGTTAAGTGACTTCTGAAGGGAAGGATAGCAACAGGACAAGCCCATGTCTGCAGATCCAGGCAGATCCTGATAGGAAATAGCCCTGTTTTGTCCTAATGCTGCCACAGATCCTGGTCTGCGTCTCAGCCCTGTTTCCCCTCTGTCTGTCACGTGCATGTCAACCGAACTCAGCACCAGCGTGTTGCTGAGTATTGTCACAACTCCTAATCCCAACTGCGGCTCCATTGTGCCCAGCACAGCCTAAGCAGGTTGTGCCTGCCCCAGGGAGCCTCATTATTCAAATGCCAGACAAGAGGCAGCAGACTGCCGTGGGCAGGTGGACACGAGCAAGCACTGCCTTGTGGTCTGCGCGCACCAGACGTGCCATTTTCCTGCTCTTGGTCTGCCAGTGATGCTCTGTTCAAACTCCTCGCAGCAGTGGGTGAAAATACACTGTGGGGAGTGTGCTGGGAGGGAGGGACAGAGCACAGAGGGGTTGTGTGTTCACTCTTTCTCACAAGCGTGTGAGGCCATGGCTTAGGTGCCCTCCTCCCCACTGGTGTCCCAGAGCTGTTGCTGGAGAGGGTGCCCACCTGCCTGCTCTCTTCTGTGCCACAGAAGCAACACCCAATGTCTGCTGGGGCATCTGCCTGGAAGGGCAGGAAGGTTTTATGTGGAAATGGAAAAAGAAATTAGATGGATGGTCTGGAAGAGGGGAGGCTTCCTTTGTGAGGGAGTGTGGCTACAGGTGCAGAGGCGCCCTGCGCTTGTGACTGAAGAACTCAGTATGCATTATTATTTATGATTAAATGTCCATCTGTCAAATTAAAATGCCTTCTTTTGAAGTTACACATCGCTGAAGAACACGAGCTAAGCCACAGACATCTCTGTACAATGTTTTTTTGTCCATCATTCTGGGAAGCCTATTGAAGCAGAAAGCACATTTGCATTACAAAGGTTGCACTGTCTTTGTGTCTCTGTGCAGGGTCTCAAACCTGAGCAACCCTCCTTCCTAGCGATAGTCAAGGAAAAACCCTCGTCCAAACCGAGCTGTGCTGTGACTCCTACGACCTCACAGGAGAGGATTTGCAGCCAGAATAAAGGCACCTCACCCATCGCTGCGTCTAGGCAGGGCTCTACCCTTTGAGTGCAGCCTGTTGCGTCAAGTCAGTCAGCTACAGAGGGGACACGGGCAAAGAGACTCCAACCACCTGGTTGTTTTTGTTCTTGTGGTGACAATATAAAACTTGGGGCAAAAGACAGCCAGAACCATGGAGTTTCTACTCAGCAAGCCCACCTCCAACATATTGGCTTGGAGGCAATATGAGAGGGAACTTCTTCCCATTGAGGTTGACAGAGCTGCCCAGGGTGGTTGTGGAGTCTCCTTCTCTGGAGATGTTTAAAATCCATCTGGATGTGTTCCTGTGTGACTTGGTCTAGGTGGTCCTGCTGTGGCAGGAGGATTGGGCTAGATGATCTTTCGAGGTCACTTCCAATCCCTAATGGTTCTGTAAAGATGTGTGGCTTTCAATATCTCATGTCTCTGTGGGGAATAAAAATCATGTTACAAAAGCTCTTGAAAGGCCTTCTAGCTCAAGCTTGGCTGAAGAAGTTTGAAATCTCATCAATGAATGAGGCACAGTTTATGGGTTTAGATAGAAATCAAATAAATGTGCAGAGTCCTGGCTAGGAAACATGTTTGAGATTAACGGCTTGTAGGATTTAAAAATAGCTGCTTCCTTTTAATTAGTTTGAGAGTCCTCTGGTGGTCCTGTGGTGTGAGTGCTGCATACAAATACATTTTCAAAGATGATTACGTGGAATACAGTTCTGCTCACTTGGGCTCTTCATACCAGTCAGGAAAAGGTGGGCACCTGCCCTTGGGCTTCATCTGGGCTTGGATTTTATTGTTCTGATGATGTCATCTCAAGTCCTGCCACTTGGTGACTGTTGGGGAGTCCCAGTGACATGTTTGTGTGGGGAATCGAGGCAGCTGTAGGTCTACACCATGACTAGAGAAGCCCAAGCGAGTGATGCAGCTCCCTATGCCACAGCCCTCTCTGTGCAGTGTTACTGCTAATGGGTATGAGCTGTGGAGACAAGGGGAGAGGGCTGCATGCTTTGGAAAGGTGGAGGAGGAACTAGACTGAGCTATGTGATCAGACCCAGCCCAGGACACCAGGACCATGTGGCACTGCAGCAATGTCCCAGCAAAGGCAGGTGGAGCAGGAGTCAGCCAAACGACTCCTTGCAAAGCACAAGACCCTACAGCTCCACATCAGCTGTTGCAGACCTGTGGGTCCTAGATCTTCTCCTACATTAACATGATTCATGTGGATTCATCCTCTAGCTGTTCAGCCAGGGGCTGAAGAGACACCCATGACTGATCTCTGGTAGGATCTCTGCAGCCTGCGGGTCTGGGAATTCATTCCCTACAAGCACTGCCAACCATGCCAAAAATCAGCATTTCAGCAGTGAAATCAGGAGAGCCAGGAAGCTTCTGTTGCTGTAAAGCCTTCTTCACCATCACACCCCAAACAGCTGCTCCAATAGCTGCTTCTGGTCTTTTTTTTCTGCCCAGCCTAATAATAAAGGCACCGCTTAGCAGCCCAGGTCACCCTGGCTCTCTGCACTGCACCGTTGCACAATTCATGTGTAAATGTCAAGTTTTAGCAGACTCCAGCCCCAAACCTTGTCTGGCAAAAAAAAAAAGGCAGCAAGTGGGATGTGGAGGGGTGGGAGTGTTCTGCAGCTGTACAGTGGGGAGGGAACAATAGGTGCTGCATATGGGGCAGGTCAATAGGCTGCCATATGCTGGCTCCCTCAGCACCCTGGTCCTTAATCCCCACTTTCAGTATCATTACCAGTGCTGGTCACTCACCCCCTCCGCAGAAAAGTGGTTTGTACCCTGCTATTTAATGTGTTTGTGGTTCTAATCTAAGGGCACCATTGCTTTGTTTTACCCTTATTAAGTTGGAGGATGGATTAGGAAGGAAAGGTCCTCTCTCTGACAGCCCCACGAGTCCACAGCCAGCCTGGAAGCAGCATGAAATCCATCTTTTCTTAGCAAAAGGCTCCAGTCATGAAGTTTAGTTTGTGGCATTAATTCACTGTGCAAAGCAGCGGGGCTGTTGGGAAGGAGGACAGAAAGGGCTTTGTTCATGCTTCCTCGGCTTGATTTATTCCATGAAGGGGCTCTTGCTGCGGATAATATTTCATCTTTGGGTGAAGCCGAGGTACCGATGGAGCGTGAATTTCCCCAGCGATCAGAAAGGAGCTCCGTGGCTCCCTGTTCCGTGCCCTTGCCTGGCACCCCCCCGACAGGCAGAGCAAGCAGGGGGTGTTTGCATGGACCTGTCACCAAGTTCTGCTGACCATGTATATCTTTCTGGTTACAGATGAGCAGTGATAGCAAATGGCTGTCCCTGAGAGCAGGCTGTGCCTGCAGCAGGCTTGTCAGGGCATCTGTGCAAAGGGGGACACTGAGGGGGTCATCCCAATCCCAGGGGATATCCCAGCCCCAAAGCACTCATGGCCGATATGCAGCCTGCTTCTCTCTGCATTGCAGTGACAGCAGTGAGACCCCTGGGTGGGATGGGTGGTCTGGCAGCAGCTGTGCAGGGCAGCAGACACAGAAGGGGTTTGGCTGGAGGAGGGCTAGGAGTCCATGGGGCAGCACTGGCTCAGGTGGAAGGCCACTCCAGGTTGGGCAGGGGACCAAGCTGTCACATCCCAGCAGTGCAGCTGCTGTGTGGTGTCTGCTGCTCTGGTACAGAACCAGCACTGGCAGGGCTGGAGGGTTTCCCCAGCATCAGGGCTAGCATGGCAGAGTGCTGGGATGCTCCTGCTTTTCCCCTACTGTCTAGCCCCAGGAGCTTCCTGCAGCCACCACTGTCCCTTGCAGCAAGGCATGGTAGGTTCCTCCTCCAGGCAAATCCCATGCCTTGCCACAGCACCATGTTTCCCTCAATCTCTTCCATAATGTGTCTGGCAACCCTTCCAACTTTTCCAGTATAAAATGCTACAGTCCTGCATTGCTTCAGTGCTCCCCAGTTACTTCCCTACCAACAGCTGAGCTGTAGACATCTTGAGGGGAGTTTTGTTGTCTCTGTTTTTGGCTCTAGTGCTGTCCAGAGATGAGACTGCTTGGTCTTCTTGACTTGGTAGCCAGGGACAGGGATCTAACACGACCAAACTATCCCAACCTTTTACTCTGAAGGCCATTTGGGGAATAGGTCTGAGATTACTGGCTCATACACCCCCACTGAAGATGCCTGTTTTGGCGGGTCTGAGAAGTGCCTTGTTGGGTTAGATTGTTCCTCAGGGAGGGGTAACCAAAAGGCTGAAAAACTAGCAGCCCTTTTCTGGAAATGAGACTTGAAGCAAGAGCTCTGCAGCAGATTAATTAGTAGGTGATAGCTGGGAATCTGACGAGCTGCTGCTTAAAATTACAGCCTGCCTCTGCCTCTGGGACAGCTGAGCAAAGCTGTTCAAAAACATGAGTGCACTTGGGTGTCTTAAATTATCAGGTAGATTTTATATCAGAGAGCGGGGCTCCACTGGAACGGATATTTCATTGCAGACAGGAGCAAACCACCCATTTAACCACAGAGCCTCCCAGATTCAGTAGTTACAGCCTGCAGCCAGACAGGGCAGTTGTCAAAGGCTGAGGCCCTCAGACTTGACCAGAGAGGGAAGGAGAGATTTGAGTTGCAGGTTTGAAATGGGTTTTGAGCTGAAATTTTGGCTTCGTCCACCTCTAATCCTTAATAATCCTTAATCTCTTCTCTTTCTCCCTTAACCTAGGAATTGATGTCACTGGTTAATGGAGCAAGGAACCTGAGAACAGGGAGCTCAGCGTTGCATGTACGCATGCCCAGCATCCTGCTGTGCTTGACAATAAAATTATATAAACACAGTACAAATGGCTTGTGGCAGACTCTGATGCCCTGGGACGACCTGGTTCATCTGAGTCTTCATTCTCTATGGTCATAGATTTTACTAGACCACAAAATACTTAAACACACACAAAAAAGTCTCATTAAGGATCACCATCGTTCTCTCTTCCTTTTGTTTGCTGGCCATCTGTACCACCACAGCTGCTGCCCACAGCCACCAGCTGAAAGTGCTCCCCATCACGCAGAACCTGCACCTGCACATGAAATGACAGCAAAGAGTGGAACACCCCTAAAGGCACCATTAGAGGAATCGTGGGGGTCCTGTTGCTTTACCTACAGCTATGGGACACTCACATTTCTAAAACACTGCCATTTGATGTCTTCATAATGATCCCCAGGCCTGATGCCTCCTCTCTCAAGAGAGCTGCTCTTGGGTTGCTCTTTCCCAGCAGGACTTTTTGTGTGACATTAGCAGCTAAGGCACGGAAAGGACAGTCAAGTGCTGGAGACCACAGGGGTACTTGTACCACTGCTGGGCACACTCCTGGTCAAAAAACCCCCCCAAGTGGGGATTTGCCAAGGACAGGGATGAGCACAAGGCTCTTAGCCCAGTGGTTTGCATGATCTCCCACACACACTCACCTTTCTGGGCTGCACCAGTGCTATGAGGGTCACAGGGAAGGGAAACTCCCTCTTACCAGTTGGATTTTAATCTGACCACTGCCTTCAGAGATTCACATCTCATGTGCTTGGTGGAAGTCCAGAAAAAAATCACTTTAATATAATCCATCCCAGCTGGTTTTTGATGCAAAATCAGTGTCTGTGCGCTCCCACGAGGTCTGACAGAGATGCCATGGGGAGAAGATTACCACTTGTCCTGAAAGGACCCATCACGGTTTAACAGCAAGTGGGTGGGTGAGTGGATGTTGCTGTAGGAACCTTCCTGTGGTTCCCTTAAGCTTGTGTGATAAAAATCCCAAGCTTACCTAGGGGAAGGTTTGGAAAGCAGTCAGGGCAATGCTATATATACATTGGTGCTTGTCTCCAGGGAACTACAGGCTCTGGAAAGTGCATGTGATGCACAGCAGCCACAGCACTGGCCTTTTAAACCTTCTATTGAAACCTGACGTGCCTGCTTACTCCAATCCTTATTATTCATTAAAATTAAAAGCTATTCAGATGGTGACTGAGGGTCACTGTGGGGTGATGTCAGGCAAGAGCTGAAGGGCTATTTTAATCTTTCAGGTGGAAAAGGCAACTCAGAGAGGCTCATCTGTCCCCTATGAGCTTAAGCTGTCTGGCACAGTCATTGGCAAAACTCATCTGATGAGTATCTGCCCACTGGCTAGAGAATTGTTTTGACTGATTTTGTTAAATCTTACCCTCAAACAATGTGAGCTGAAAGGCAAAGGGATTCTATTTAGTCTCAAAAATTACATCTGTACTAAAACAGCCAGAGGATTTTGTTTTGTTTCATAATCAGCAATCTTATTTTATTAACAAATCAGGACTGTCCATTATCTTTCACTTTTTTAGCTCCCAGATAAACACCTCTGTTTGTATTTCTTCCTTGTACGTCCCCAGTTGGTGGCTGCCTTGGTTTCTATTGCTTTGCTGCACTTTGTTTGTTTGGTTGGTTTTAATCTATTTGATTTGCAAATAAACTTGTTAGAAAAAAGCCTGATGTGTTGCTGTTTTTAGCAACATCAGGAAAAAAATCCAAGCCGTGTGAAAAACGAGTGCTAGAAGGAGCCAGAATGATCCTTCTTCAACAGAAATGGTCTTTGCCTTTTTAATTTTGAGAGAGAAGAGCTGGTTGTCTGAATTCCTGGGTCACACTGGTTTATTAGCACAATTGACAAGGCTGAAGCCAGGCTCCTGCTGCTCCTCTTGAATAGGAAAGAAATTTCTGTATCTGGGGTGAATTTATCAAGCCTCAGGGGTGTGTGTGAGGGTGGGAGGGAAAGACCCTTGCAAGTGCCCACCTGATGCCATAGCAAGTGCCTCTACAGGGGCTTCCATCTTCCCCAACTGTCTTCAAAGTCAACATAATTTTCAATGGTGGTGGAAAGGGACATTCTGTCTTGCGGAGAGCGCAAGTGGAAAGTGCTACAGAAGGATTTATCCCATTTACTCTTGGCTAGTTAAGAGGTTAACTAGAGAACTCTAAAATCCTTTTATACGTACAAGGAGCTGTGGGTAGATCATCTAAAAACTCTAGCAACCTAATGGGAGACCCTGGGAGAGAGTGGTCCTGGAAGCAAAATCTACACAGCCCTTCCTTGGTCTCCTCATGCCTGCCCACATTCACTAACCTGACTGACAATAGACTCATTTTCCTGGCAAAAAACTCAGTGAAGCTGTGATTTTGCATCAAACCCTGTAGAATTATCAGTGTGGCTTTGCAACACGTTACGGCTAGGTTGTCTTTTTCTTGAGAACTTCCAAGCACAGAGTCGTCTTTGTTTGAATCTGAAATTCCAAGTGACAAGTAAGAAGGTCGCTACTGCTACGACCCACTTTCAAAGAAAGGGAAATTTCCATGAGAAGCCTAGGAAATGAAGAGGAGATCTCACAGAGCCTTTCAGACCGCAGAGCAAGGGTAAAGTGCTGACAAATTCAGCTGATAGCCTTCTTCCCCTGTTAATCTGCTGTGACAGAGACACCTACGTGAGCTGGGTTAAATGTCTCCAAATGAAAGTAAATTAAAATGTCCTCTCCTCATGAATCTCATAGAAACCATTTCTTTAAAAAAACTTCAAGAGCAAAACCAACCCCACGTTGCTACCTATAACATCCCTTCGTTTGAATTTTGACAAGTAGGAAATAGTAGTTGTTAAAGGGCAACGACAAAGCAGGATTAGACCGGTGCGTTCCGGGACGCACGGCTTGGTTTTCTTTTTAAGCGACTCTTCATTCGTTCTGAGGGCAGAACAATGAAGAAACTTCCCAGTTATGTTTCAGGGTGATCAAAACAGAAGGGAAAAAAGATTTGTTGTGTTCATGTCCGGCCTCGGACACTCTGCCTCGTACCTTACTTGTGTGACTCTGCCACAAGCACACAAGTCTGCGCTGTCCTGTTGGCTGGGAAATCAGGAGGTGGTGTCGGCAAGTTTTCTCGTGCTCCCAGCTGTGGGGTGGCTTTGCGCCGCTGTGGCGGGGTGCCAGCTGGTTGTCAGTGAGACCTATTAGGTCATTATCTGGCATCTCAGTGCAGCACAGAGCCACGCGGGGCTCCTGAAGTGATAAAATCCTGGTTCCCTGGTGAATTTTGGAGCAATGTTTATATTGGCACCTGTTAAAGTTAAATGACTATTAATGGTCCTTCTGAAATCCCCCTTTTTCTTTTTTTTTTTAAATTTTGTATAAATGTCACTATATTCAGCCATTTAAGCTCTTTCTGAGTGGAAATGTAGGGGGGGAAAAACATAATTACTGAGTTCTTTATTTTGAAATAAATTGCTTTGGCTTTTTCTTTACTCCCCAGAAGTTACAGGCACAGGGAAAAGCTGGAGGGATTAGGTTTTCGTATTTGCTTTCCGTTCTTTTAAAAGCTGTAGGATTTGGAAAGCATTTCCCTGCCTTGTAAACTAATGAAATTCTGTGTTGATGTAAAACCACAAGAAATAATCACAAATTAGTGGAAATGTAAGTTTTGATCAGGTTTTGCTCAAGCAGAGCAATTGGCAGCAGCAGAAGTGCTGAGGGGAGGGGTGGAATGATGAGGTTTTAGGCTTTTTTCTCTCCTGTCAGCTCTGAGTTATCAAAGTTAAAGGATTTTCATACTCCACTGCTTGTGTCTTTCCTACAGTTAGCTCTGCATCTTACATTTCTGGGCTCTAGCCCTGCCAACAACACTTAATGTATTGACACTCCAGTAATTCCCATGGTTTCTCACCAAGTCCTCTACAATTTTTCAGCATCCTCTCTGTTTTACAGAGACCAGGACTGGGCACAGTGCTCCCTCGGTGGCTGTGGCAATGATTCTCTTCACTCGGTAGTTCTGTGCTCTGCAGCCCAAGGCAGCACTGACCTCCCCAGCTGTGGCACGATGCTCACACCACCTTTCCTGGTGACCGCATGGCTGAACCTCCTCCTGCTTTCCTGCAGTTTTGGAAGGGACCTGATCCCTCCACATGCCTGCACCTTCTGATCCCACCGCAAAAGCCACGTCTTGTTTGCTGGGTTTGCATTCCCCAGGATCCAAATCACTGCGCATCACTAACACACCGAATTTCACCCTTATCACCACCTTTGGATCATCTGCAGCGTTTCCCAGTGGTGTATCTTCCAGCTCATTCTTAGAAGTACTAAAGAAGGTCCCTGCCACTCCCTGCAAGGAAACTCACCACAAGTGCACCGCTCTGTAATGCCACACACCTCTGCACTTCCCCATCCATTATTTCATTTCAAGAGCATTCATCTACCCTGCCTCCAAGTCAGTCAGTCAGTGTCACACTGGTTTCCCTCACTGCTCATATTTCTTAACCAAAGTGTGGTACCTCATCAGCTGGGAGGCCATCAGGGTGCTGCCTCTACCTGTCTCGCCAGCAATCCCACTGAAAAAAGAACTCTGATTTAGCAAACTTATTACCTTAATTAAAACAACCACAACTAATGTTGTCAGTGGTCCAGCCTTCTGCTCCAAGAAAGGCTTCACCAAGGGCAGGTCAGTCATGGCTTTGTCACCAAGGCTTGAGAAGGATGGTTTAGTAGTTTCCCTGAGTGCCTATCCCAGGGCTGCCCTGAGTGCAAACCCTTGCTCCTTCATGCTCTTCAGTACTACCATCTTAACTTCTAATATTTGTATTCATCTCCTTTTTGTTTCTCCTCATCTAAGATCTATTCTGTAGACCTGCCTTCACTGCTCTGCTTAGCCAGGCTTTTCCTTTTCTAAATCAGTGCCAGCACCTTGTCTCAGCCACAGGACAAGGACTGGAAAAGGTTGTTGCCATCCCCTGCCGGTGCTAAACACTCAGCTGGGGCTATGTGCAGGTAGGACATGGGTTCTATTTTCCCCACCTACTTGAAGGTACACTTTTCTACTGGAAACAAATTGGACCTGCACCATTTTTGTGGTCTTTGAAGTATGAAGTGGTTTATGTCCAGTAGAGTGTGAGCACTTAATCTTAGGGGGTTCCACTTGGCTTGCCACCCAGCCTGGTGAATCCCAAAAGAAAACAGCTTCAGTGACACCATAAATTGGCACACCCACACCACAAGGAAATGGCACTGCTCTCCAAGAGGTGACATCCACAAGGAGTTCACCAGCTTTATTATTTCCAAGGGTGACCTCTTCAGGCTTCTACCAATTGCTGGTGGTTTAAAAATGCTTGAGGTATTAAATGTTTTAATTTCTCTCCTCCCACATCAAGGATGTGGTGACTCTGATGTGGAAGAAGAAAAAAGGCAACAAGCTAAAGAGAGTCCATAAAAGGCAACAGTAAGAGCTTTTCATGTAGTCAGATCAACTTCTATCAAGTCCCAAGCTGCTGGTAATCAGCAGCCTGAACTATGAAGTCTGACAGCAGCAGGGGAGACCCTTACCAATAGGTCCCCAGCACCATTCTTCTGGAAGCCTCTCTGCCAGGCTGGTTGATTGAAGAACAGTCTCACCTGAACACAAGGCAGCAGGAGGATAAAAGGACTGGTTGCAGCTGGAGGGCTGGGAAGTGTGAGAGGACTAGCTGTGGTTGGTGTCTTTTCTCTTGCTCTCCAAATGTTGTGCTGGAAGGACTGATGGAGAGGCACAGCTTTCCACATCACCCATGGAAGCCCCACCACCAAAGCACAGGTAAGGTCTAACTACCTCAGACAGGCTTTTTCTGCAACAGGTCCAGCTGGATGCCAACTCCTGCAAGTGTATACAGATACCTGGAGGGCATTTTTGTCTGATAGCAGCTGCTCCTTTTTATTATTTATAGGGGCAAGCTCTATTCTTGAGTGTTGTGGGTAGGTTTTGTTTCTCACATGCTTGCCAAATGCCTTCCATTCCAGAGCCCTGATTTGAGGTATTTATCAGCACTGCCAACACTTCACCTTGTGGGCTGAAGGCTAACATTCCTGCAGGCTGCCCCACAGTGAATTTCTGGTGGAACGTGTTAACTGTATCTGAGAGGACTAGGAACTAATGGCTATGTTGACAAAATCTGATGGAATATTCTAGAAGCCCAAGTGCTCTTGCAGTTTGAAAGTGCTCAAAAATGAGGAAGCAAAGGAGTGAGTGTCTGTGTAACTGTTGGCTAGGCAGGATTTGTTTCACATCTCCAAGGTGCTGAGCAGGGAGGACTTTGTTACCCAGGGCAGCACTCAGCCATTTGGTGCCACCACCTCTCTTCTCTCCACTAAATATTATCCTGCCTCTGTCCCTCCTTAATGTGTCAAGTAATGTGGGGGGGGGAAAAAACACTGGCAAAGATGCTGTGAAGGCTAAAAGAGTCTCTTGGAGAGCGTCATGCAAGCGGTACCGCTTGTGTAAGTTGGAGCAGTGTTTTCTTTGGAGCAAAGCCAGCGTAAGCCTTCTTCTCCCCTGTTCTTCACTTTATTCTTCACCCTTGCACCGCCTCTCCAGGCTTGGCACAGAAGTGATCTGGGCTAGGAACAGTCATTAGTTCCTGCTGAGATATTTTCCATCTGTAAGCTCCTCCACCCTGGTGGCCATCCTGCATTTTGCTTCTACAGCTGCAGGACATGCAGGAGAGACAAGAGTTGATGCCTTTGACACACTGAGACAGCCCTGTGTGACCACTTTGGCATGGGCTGCCACCACAGAGTCCCTGTGGAAGCAGCAGGGCTTACCAAGGACACCCCAAACCTGTGCCCCAGGTTATCCCACTCAAGCAAACAGACTGTGTATGAACTACAGCAGCTGCAGAGTGAAGGCTGCACTCTTCACGTGCTGAAGTGCAGAGGCAATATGATTTCAAATGTTTCCTAAGTTTTGAGTACTTGTCTTTTCAACTTTAATATTGTGTCTGGGTATAGTCATAGTTTGGATGCTAAGCCTGTGACAGTCATAGAATCATAGACTCACTAGGGATTGGAAGGGACCTCGAAAGATCATCTAGTCCTGGTAGCCTCCATGCAACCAACAACAGGCAGGGATTGTGGTGGGCAACCCAGCTGTTCTTCCACTCCTAGCTTCATACAAGGAGCCACCTGAACCTGGTGCTGACCTCAGCAGCTTGTAAAGGGGCTGTGGCAGGATTAGTGAAGTGAGACCACAATAGAGCTGGGGAGTGCTCATAGGCAGGTGCCTGTCTTCACCAGAAGTGCCTGCAGGAGCAAAAGGGCTTCATCCCACGTTGGGTTTGCTGTGTTGCTAACCCCTGTTTGCTGCAGAGCAGCAAGAAAGTCTGAAGTGTCTCCCCTGTTGTAGGCTTTCCTCAGCTAAGGGTTCTTCCAGTGGCTTGTTAGTACAGGCTTCTCCTGCTCCAGTTTCTCGTGGGGAGGGAAAAAATGAATGCATTTGCATGCTTGTTTAGAGAGCAAACACAGATTGCGCAGGCTTTGCAGGCAGGGCTGACAGAACAGGTAGGTCATGAGATTAACGCCTGTGACCCAAACTGACATCCCCTGAAGAGCAGAGCAAGCTTTCCTTTGGTTCAGAAACAAACCCAGCCAGTCACAGTTTCAGCTCACTGCCCCAGTGTGGACAAAGACCTTGAAAGGAGAGGACTGAGACCCTGGGATGCTCCCCACTGTAGCAGCTGTATTATCGGCAGAGGCAACAGTTCTTGTACCTCAGTGTGGCTCCCTTGGAATCAAAGGAGAAAGGGTGGTGCTGCCTTCTGAGAGCCCATCTTGCCACAGCCAGAGGGTAACTCTGCGAAGGGCTCCTCCCATGAAGTGTCTGCAGGGTGGATCCACTTGCACCAGCCATCTTTCTGCTTGGCTGCCTCCTTTCCCTGCTCACGCACCGTTACTGCCATTAAAGAGAGCGCTGTGTCTCGGGCAGATGTAAGCCACGAGGCTCTTGAGTGAGCCCCTGATGATTTCAGATGGAGCAGAGATGGTCCTTTCCAGGTGGTGATTTTGCAAGTAATGCTCTCTGCTCAGCACTCAGCTCTAGCTCAGCAATACATGATATGCAGGCATGAGCACATCCAAGGGACAGTTTTATTGATGGAAGCAGTGATATTCAGGACATACATCTCTTGCTTCCTTCTTGTTCCCAGTAGCTTTCTCTCCACTCTTTTTTTTTTTCCTCAGGCAGCAGTTAACAACTCATCTGAAGAATATATTTTATCCAAATGACTGCATGGCTGTGTCAAAAGACATCAGGTGTGAAGCTGGAACAAGTCATCCTCTTTGGAAAGGAAATGGGATTCTATAACAAGGGGATCTTAAGAACACAAGAACCGATGCACAGTTTTGAGTTGGCTATACCCAGCTCAGCACGCTGTCTCTGCCAACAGCAGGTGCCTAGAAAAACAAACACAACAAGACAAAGGAAGAAGGATGCTCCCATCAGCCTTACTTTGTTTTCAGGCTTGGATCTCTCAGAATCCTCAATGCCACAAGCTCTTCTTTGCAGAGAGGAGAAAGGGTAGATCCCATTGGCTTTATAAGGAAGCAGATGAGATTATAAAAGCTGTGGCTGCTATGATCCTGTTTCTAGCAATGCCTCCCTACTTGTCTGGTGGTGTCCAATTCATATTCTTGCTTTTCCAGAGGTTGCTTAATGACAGGGGAATAAGTAAAACCAAACTAAAGCAATTCACAAAGAGCCTGTTGAATGACCACCCCTTGGATTGCTTTGCCAAGCCAGCAGCACTTGCTCACTAATTCCTTCATCTACTTTTCCTCCTTAAGTGTCTCATTATCAAGGAAATAATCAGAATGCTTATTGAAGATCTCTGCTCTAACAGCCAAAATGACCCTTGGTCTTGGTCCTCCTCCTTCCCAACATACAAGAAGAGGCATTTCCATGGGACCTGAGGTAAGGTCCTGCTCCCACTATTTGGCGTTAGTCACAGTGCTGCTTTCTCCAGGCAAAGGCAAGCATGTGAGGCTAGTGTCTCTGAAGGTGAGCACAGCTGAGTGCTGTAGCCTTTCTCCAAACCACCCCCAGTGTAGCTGGTCACCTCTCTGTGAGCCAACATGCCTCCATCCTGGCACACGGTGACTGCATTCACTCAGCCCTGAGCAAAGGCTGCAGCCTCGGATTTAGCCTCTGCGAGAGCTTCAAAGGTGCAGAAGGCAAATGTGAAACCTGCTTCCCAGAGTTGTAGGCTGCTTTTCATCCCCATTGTTGATGAGCATCAAAAGCAGGGGGTGATTTTTGCAAGGAGGGGGAAGCCTGTCATATACAGCATAGCTGACTACTATGTGTGGGATGGGAGTCTCAAAATGAGAAAGAGGTTTGGATGCATAAATTGATTTTCAGAGGAGAGAGATGCCTAGTTCTCTTCATTTTCTAACCAAACTTCCTCCTGGAAGGTGTATGAGAGGTATTTTGCACTCTTGAGCAGCAGCAAACCCAGGCTATATGTGAGATACAGAGTAAAACATCCTTGCTAACTTAATTTCTTTCTAAACAAGGGTTTAGACAGAGGTATCTTTACCCCATGTGAACACGGTGGCTGGTGTGACCCTTTTTGTCTCGCTCACGGTCAGCAGCCCTGCTGTGGAAAGCTTTGCAAGCATCAGAAAACACCTTGCAGGAGCTCGCAGTAATCAGCTTCTCACTGGGTTTCAGACTGGTGCTTTGGCAGAAGGTGTGACCCCCAAATCCCAGCTCACATCCCACATCTCCCTGTGCTGCCTAACACCAGCCTCTGTTCATACAGCTTCACCAATATGGTGCTTTGGCAGCTGCAGGCTCCGTGGTGGTGTAGACAGCAACAGCCCCACAGGCAGCATAGAATCTCTAGAGAAATTATTGGTCTCATAATTTGTTTCCTTACCTGGGCTACTCAGAGACTACTCAATGCAGAAGATTCATGTGGATCAGTACTGATGTTTGCTGTGGTCATTTTTACTCTCAACAGGGCACATTCTGCATTCCAAGATCTGAAGCCACTTAGGTTTCACCCAGAGTCACTACAGCAAACAGCAGTGAAGGCAAGTAAGACATGCACAGTCTTTCCTAACTAGCCAGGAGGTCAGACCTCTGGCACATCACAGGGCATGGCACATGGCTACCCCAGTACTGGCCCCCCAACATACAGGGTTTGATGACCCATCCTGGTGCAACAGTCTAGTGCTGCTCAGCCCTAGAACCTCCTACTATCCAGTGTAACAGCAGTTTGTTACCAACACCCCACAGATGGAGCCCAGATGAGGAGGCACAACAGTGTGACTGTGAAGGAGACTGATGACATTTCGGTGTGCGTTGCATCCACGCCAACGAGCGTGGGTAGGAAGGGAAAAGTCAAATTAGACACATGGAGTGGGGGAGGAAAGTAGCAGAAGACTTGCAGGGTCCTACTGCAGAAAGAATCTGCCCAAGGAGAAATCTTCATTGCTTGAGATTTCTGAGAGGAAATGAGATGAGACGTGCAGACAAATACTTCTGAAAGGCTCCTGCCTGATTGCGAAGTGCCTGGAGTAGCTGGCCCTTTTTTGTTCAACAGTTGTTTTTAAGGGGTTTGCTGCTACTGTAAAGCAGGTGAACATCTGTGATCCACCTGACCCACCGTGAAACCACAACTGTCAGGAGCAGGACAGCCTGCGCTGTGATCAAGGGGGGAAGTTTGCTTATTGTGGAGCCTGAAGGTTTTCATTTTCATCTCTCCAGGCTGTTAACAAGCAGTTGAGCATGTGTTAAGAACAGGCTCACCCAAACCAAACAGCATGTGAGGGCCTGCCAACACAACTGGCATCGATTCTCGGACACGTATGGCATAAATTATGCTTTTTGTTATTATTAAGTAACTGTCTTGAGTTCTCACTTACAGACAGCTCTTGGTGAGTTTTGCCTGTAGTCCTGATGACTGCCCCTGATCTGCTGCGTAAGGCTGGTGAAGGCATGGGGCTTCACAGCACTTGTGGTGCTTCACCCCTTAAATGGTAGTAGCAGGGGTCATCTTTCCTCATGAAGAGCTCTGAGCACCATGGGGAGAAAGCAATCCATTATTGTAAGTAAAGGGCACTAACGCGGAGCGGCACTGCGTGTTTCAGCTCTCCACTTCTCTAGTTATCATCAGGCAGCAGTTGGGAGCTCCCCTACAGGACACTGGACAACCATTTATGGTGTAAATAACTAGGACACCAGAATGTGATGTTGGTTATGACTAGAGGAACAGCACGTGACTGGCTCCCTTTTAACTCCTCTTGGTTGTAGGTGATACTAGAAGGGGCAGTGTGATGTGATCTAGTGGTACTCTTACTACGATGGAGCGTGGCTCCAGCGCAGTGTTGTTGGCATATAACCTTTATGTTGGGATGGTGCCAAAGGGTCTTGACCTAGGAAGGGCTTGCCCTGCTGCAACCATGCAGCAAACAGCTGTTGCTTCTCCAAAGTGCATCCCAGAGCAAGGAGATGGAATAGGAAAGGAGAAATGAAAGGAAAAATGGCAGGAATGGGGGTGCAGAGAAGATGTGAGGAGTAGGGTGTGCACAGTTCCTAGCATGTCTTGCATGGGGCATTTAAAGAGAGGGTCCTGCACTGCTCAGAGGGAGGCTGGGCTGGGGATGTCACGTCACTGCTGGATAGAAGCTTCAGCTTCCGACTTAGTGCTGTGTTGCTGAGGACTGAAGCACACAATGGAAAATAAAATTCCCTCACTGCTTCCAATTAGCAAAGAGCTCCAGCTGGTTTCCTGAAAACACTTGTGTTTAGTTAAAAGCATGGATCTCTGCATGTGAAGCAACCTCAGTTCTGGTAGGATGCTGTCTAGCAAGGATGACTCCTGCTCACCAAAGCTTGACAGGAGTGCTGGTGGGCAGCAGCTGCCCAGTATCCATTAGCCCAAGGTGAGGTTTGTATGCTGGTGCCTCCTGAGATCTCCCTCCTCTGGGACTGGGCTGCTGGCTGAGCCCCGCACAGAGCCTTCCTTCTTCCCGTGTGGTTTTCATGCAGATGCCAAAAGCTGAGGCAAAAGCTCATAACATGCCAATTACCCGGGCCTCAAAACCACAAAGGATTGTGTGCAGCTGCTGGCAAATGAAACCCTGTTGCAAACATTTAATACCTAATTGAATAAACTTGCAGATCCTGGCTCTGGGTTTGCCTGTTGCCCTGCCCTCGTGTCATCTCTGCAGCCCGCTGTGTGTTCCAGTGAGAAGGAAAGGAGAGGGAAAGCCCTATGGCTTTCCATCATTCACCAAAAATAAGGAGCCTGCTGCGGCAGAAGTTTCAGATCTATCAATTTTCTGTCAGAGCACTAAGAGGGTTCATTATAAAGCCCATTTCCTCTGTTTTCCCTGCACCAGATTTCTGCTAATAGACAAATAAAGCGATTCATAGCAGCGTTGCGTTCTCCACCAAAGGCGCAACAAGCGCTTCATTTAGATGTGGTGAATGGTAATTATGTTTGATGGGAAAAGTGGGCAATTTCTCCCTTCTTTGTCAAAAGCCTTGGGTAAATTGTTTTTGTGACCTTATCTAGAACACAAAGGTCTAGTCACCACTTGAAATTATAAGGCGATTCATGAAATACGCTCCTGGATCAGACAAAGAGCCCCAAAGTGACTTTGCCAACAACAACCTACACCGCAGAGAAGGTCGGGAAAGGTTAGCATTGTCTTTTTTAGAATAACAGAGCCCTAAATTAAATGCACCATGTTTAATTTTAAAAGGTCCAGAGATTATATGGTTTACTTCTGAAGAAACAGTGCCGTCCTGAAACATGTGTAATGTTTCAAAGGTTATGAAAAACAGATGCCACTACTCCATCCTTCTCTTGAATGACATCTGAAGTTCTGTGTAATTTTCTCCAAATTGCCTTTTAACATGTGATTGCCTCAGACCCCACTAACTGAGCCGCTCCGTGTGATATGCAAATGGCAAGTCTACTGCCGCAATCAGCACCTCCTGGGGTGGGAAATATTCCTCATCTAGCAAATCGTTTGGTCCATCAGTAGGGAGCTGCACTGCAAGATGCTGTCTCCAAATCCGTGCAAAGCAAGCAGCTTCTAGACTTTTTCCTCTGCTTTAGGTTGCTGGTGCTACTGAAGTAATTTTGAAGGATTTTCTGGCTTAGGGGAGAGAAAGGGGCTGTGTTTAATCTCCCAATGGGAATTTATTTCTTCAGTGCTATCTTGATCTCTCAGGTCCAGTATTCTGACAGAAAATTGTTCAGATTATAATCCAAATAACAGATCCCAAGAGAAGCTTTGACTCCTTAGTGAAGACATCAATAGGAAAAACCCAACACTACATTTTATTGCCATGTAAACTCACTTTCTGCCTCTCCAGTGGAACCGTCGCCTAACAGACAGCTCTGTTAACACTCTATATAAGTTTCCATTGGAAAGACATTACAGACTGTATTCAATGTAAAAATGTACTGTTCAAATGGTGATGCTGACTCTTGGATTGACTTAGGAGAATTCTTCATCCACCCCCATAAAAAAGGAAAAGTACAGTTCACTTTCTTCAGTGCCTTTGCATACTGAATGTCTGGGCGTTGCTCGAGTGTGCTAGGGGGCAGTCCTGGTGGGCTTCTGCTCTAATTCTAATGCAATGTGAGGAATTCACCCAAAGACCCTCTCAGCGAGGCCTGTGAAGCCGCAGTGTGCCAAGCCCCTGAACCCACCAAATCTCTCAGCAAACTGTAACTCATTTGTTCCCTGGTCCCTCCCTTGTGTGGATGCCCGGGACACAGCAGAGCGGGTTCACTCGGTCACATAGCCCCGTTGTGACTCCTAACCTTGGTGTGTGCAGCACCTCCAAGGGGCTATTGTCAGTGTAGGAAGGAGACCACAGCTGCACAAAAGCCCTTTACATGGTCAGCTCGAGATGCAGACCAGCCAAGAACCACAAATGCCCTCTGCCCACCACCTCCACAGCAGCCAGCATCACCAGCCCTTGGTGCAGAGCCTGGCCACCCATAGGGACGTGGAGAGAAGTCAGGCTTCTTCTCACCAGTGCAGAGACTTGTGCAGGTGGAAGGTCTGGCAGCAGCTGGGAGTCTGCTAGGACAGGCTGAGAGGAGTCTGGGTTTGTCTGCAGGTGAGGAGATGGGCCTGAACACAACAGCAATGTTTGGGATAAAGTCAGCTGAGGAATGAAAGGGAATCAATGCTTGAGCTTCTGTTCTGAGCAGGCACATAACCCTGTGGGTCTTGACATCCATTTGCTCAACTAATCTTCATGGGACTGCTTTGGTGTTAAGGACACGCAAGTGTTTAAGTCCGTATCCTGAACAGAAGGTTTAGACTAGGGCCATGAAAAGGAGTGGGGCACCATGGAGCCCTCCTGCTTTGGTACCTGCGTAGGCTGGACAGAGAGGTTGTGCCTTGGAAGAGAAACAAGAACAGTCGGGAAAAGGCTCTTCCTCCTGAAAAACTCTAGAGAGAGTAAAATGGGGGATGCAGGCAAAAGCAGAGGAGAAGTGAAGGAGGAGAGGGAATGAAAAAGAGCAACAACTGTAGAAGCAGGGAGTGAAAAGATGATGGCAAGCTGAGAGGGAAAGCTGGAGAAACATTCTGCACTCTTTTCTTCTGGGGGTTATGGTGATGTGGGCTTTTTATAAGTTCAGATAACTCTTTTTGCCTTCTCCCTTATTCCTTCTTTTAGGGTCTCTGCCATGTTTGCATTTCCCCTCCTCCTCTCCCTTTTCCGTGGCTGTTCAAATCTAATTACCAGAGGTTCGCTATATTCATTAGCTTTGTTCCCTCAAAAGCCTGGGCTGCATGTCATCTGGATCTGATTATGCACGGTGCATTTCATTTTCCCAGCTATTCCCCTACCTGCTTTTAATCAGCATGAGATTTTTCATTTAAATGTCATTAGACTTTTGAATAAATACATGAAGAACGTCACAAACAAATAGCAAAGTTCTGTGTACGGCACAAGGAAGGCTTTGCCTGAGATCCTGAGACCACCCATTGTAGTGTCCTTCTCTGAGGAGGCTATACCAGATATGCCCAGAGGTGCTAATACAGTCTACCCCATCTTGTTAGAAAGTACTTTGTTAAGCAGCAGACTTTTACTAGCCCCTCGAACACTCCTCTGAGGTCATCTGTGAGGCATACATGAAGCTCAGTGTTAAGCAGTGCATCTGTGCCTTTTATTCCTGTGCAAGTGCAGTAACATTTCCACGAGTGCTCTGCAAGGTGGCCAAACCAGACACATTCACCCCATGGTGTCTGCCAGTGCCTGGCCTTTAGCTCCTTTCCATGCAAGCAAGGATTTATTATGCATGGAGGGGGGACCTAATTAAGAGACACAATTGAGCTATACTCTTTGTAGTGAAGTTAAGCACTGTTACACACCTAATTCTCCTTCCATGACTCCACTGGCCCTGCCTGCCTTGGCAAGGTTAAGCATTAGCCAAGTTCTCCACAGAGTGAAGGCTTCACAGTAGGAGCCTAAGGGACCAAAAATGCAAATAAAATGCACATAACATACAGGATGGGTCCGAAGGAGGATTTAGCATCTTTGAGAGAGAGTTCTCACATGCAGATTTGGTGAAGTCTCTGTGGTTGTATATCCTGACCCTTTAGTGAACCAGCTCACTCTTGCAGTCAGGTTTTGTTCTCAAAACATTTTCTCCCTCAAATTTTCCTTTCAGTTTCCTTTTGTTTTCCTCAGTATCTGTAAAGCCTGGTCCTATTTTTCTTAACCATTTCCAATGCAGTTTTTTGCTCTACCCACCCATTTTCCTTCCTTCTGCAGAGTGCCTGATACCTTTGGTTGCTCTTCTGAACAATGACAGCAGCAGTTCCTTTCTGTCAGACCCCATTTTGAGACTAGTATCTCTCAGCTTAATTTGGACTTCAGCTCTGATTCACGCTGAATCTGACTTTGCCTCTCCTTTTCCCTTGAGCAGAATATTTAGCCTTCCATGCCTGAAATCCCCACAGAGGACCCCATCCCTGGATGTGGCTTCTAGGTCCACTGCAGCAGAGCTGGGAGAAGGCACATGTCTGAATTAAGCAAGCTTGCCCAGTTATTGCCCCTGTGTGACCTGGTCCAGGTGATCCTGCTGTTGCAGGGGGATTGGACTAGATGATCTTTCAAGGTCCCTTCCAATCCCTAATGATTCTATGATTTTATTATTCTATGATATTGACACACACAGCTCCATGCTTGGCAATTCCCGAGAGAGCTGCTGTGACCCAGACACAGCTCAGAGCTCTCTCCTTTCCCACGTGACACCCAGGCGATGCCTTTACTCAGAGCTCATTTGAGGCACTTGTCTGTAAATGTGCTAAAGTGACCCTAATTAATAGCAAGGAAACAAACATCCCAAAAGTGCATTTTGAGCAACTCTTACGCAGTATTTTCAGAAGAAAAGGAAAAAGTCACATCTCTGCTCACGTGAGTTTAAACACTGCTTTCTGGCGGTGTGCTCGCTGGAGCAAGGAGCAGCAGCGCACAACCTGGGTTACGTACCCAGTGACATTGCTTTGAGTATCAGTCTACTGCAGTCACTTACCTCGGAACATTGGTTTGGTTTAGTTGCTCAAATTATATAGCAGGTGGCCCTGGGGGACAAGCTGATGTTTACAAGACTTCAGTCCATTTGAGGACAGTTTATGATGTTAGATGAAAGAAGCATAAAGATTAAGACTTTCTTACCGAGCCTGTTAGCTCTTCCCCACATGGACATTCGCTTTCACTTTGACTTCCTAGAACTGTCTCCCAGTCATGATAGATCAAATTCAAGAAATCCGTGATCAACATGACAAACACTTGTAGTCTTCAAGCTTTTGGGTATTTCTTCTCTCTGGATCATTTGATCTAGAATAGTTTGGGGTTTTTTATTTATTGTCTATCCCTTCCATGCCCACAGATTTTTTAGCTTTCCTTTCCATAGCTGAAATAAAACAACTATTTTGGTTTAGGACTGAGGAACATCTTACCCAGCAGCTGTCTAGTAATTAAAGTGCCCATGAGCAGAGCATCCTGAACTCCTGTATAAACTGTGCAGGAATGTTTCCTTCCTTCTTTCAAGACCAGGAACAGATCCCTCTGCAGTGGTCCTTTTGTCTCCTGTGTCGTGACTGCTTACCAAAATCATCTGTGTGTTGACTTCCAACAGTCAAACTCAGCCTCTGTTGGCAGCTGTTTCTCACAGGTAGAAATGAGTAGCCATCGTCCACTGAACTTTACAGGTAGACTGATTCCTCAGGAAGGAGTTGGAGAAAATCAGATCAATGGCACAATAGTATTTCACAGAATCACCGGATGGTAGGGGCTGGAAGAGACCTACAATTTATTCCTGGCTTGCAGGCAGCCTAGGGGTGTTTTTTGTTATTTCAGGGGAGAAGGGCAAGCTGTGAATGAAGTTGGGTTTTACATGAGAAATTCCAACTCAGTAGCTGTGTAAATGCTTGCAGAATCAGAAACAGGACAGACAGTTCACAAAAGCCAGTGTAAGGCTCATAAGCAAAGAGAACAGACCCCTAAGCATCTGCATTTGCTGCTGCTGTTTGTAAAAATGGAACAAGTTTGATGTGAAATAACATAGAATTACGAGTCTTCAGTCAATCAAATCCTCATCAACCAGGGGTTCAGCAAAAAGACATCATCACAAAGCCCACGTGTTTGAATGTAAAATTGCTCCACCTTCACTTCTACTACTTGATTAGTGTCTAGTTCCCCCACATGTCTCCGGATGAAAGGCAGCAAAACGCTTTGCGAGGAAAGCTGAACGTGAAGCTGAAGGCTCTTTCCAGTAATGAGAAGCTATAATTCAGAGCAAGGTTTCCAAGGCACAGCTACGTGTATGTGCTGGTGAGGACTCACTGCGGTAGAAAGGAAAGCGGGAGCACAAAAGGACGCTTTTCCTTGCTGTAATGAAGCTAATGGCCCTTTACTCTCCGTGGAGTGCTGAAGGACGGGGCCATTAGCTCTTTATTTGCAATCTGTATGCACCTTGCTGCACTTGCTTATTTTATGGTGGCAATCTCAGCGCTATATCTAGGATGGGAGGAAAGCAGCATGTAGAGAGAGGGTCCCCATGGTGGGAAATGATGAACTGCCTGGCTGATCTGTCGAGCTGCTCCCTGCCAAGCTGCTCAAGCCGTGTGCCACAGTCAGGCAGCCTGGGCACGGGGATGAGTGTTAGTAATGTCTACCTTTGATGGAGCGCTGCGTGTGGTGAGCTCTCACTCCATTTTAGAAGAGCCCCTGCAGCTGAAGGCTGAGCAGCTCGTCTCGACAGTAACGTGAGGAGCAGCCCTTTTGTTTGAACTGCTTCCTTTAGAGAAGCTGTAGCAGACAGCATGGAGGAGAAAGAAAACAAAATGGGGACAACGCATCCTGTTCCACACAAAACCTTCCTACAAGGAAGGAATGTGATGGCAGCAGCATCAGTATAAAATATTTCATGTGCAAAACCTGTACAAGTGGCTGAAATAACCACAACTTTGCAATGGGTGAGCTGATGTTATCATCAAGGTACCCTGTGTGTGTTTTCACATACATGTGTGTGGGGTGGGAAAGAGGGTCAAACGAATGTCTAACTGTCTCCTCAGGCACTGGCAGGTTTTCTGTTCTTTCCTGTTAAATCTCAACACAAAGGCCACACTTCTGACTGATCCACCTTCAGAAGTGCCTAACAGCTGTGGGATAGCTCAGTTGAGGACTGGGGGTCATGCAGCAAGAACTCCCTGTTGTTTTTGGAAGAAAGGAAAAGCTTCTCCAAGCTGCAGAGTGAGACCTGTCTGGGGAACTCCAGCCCCTATTAAACCACCACAGGGGGGACTGCCATTGGCCTTGATGTCTCTTGTTAGTGGGGTTGTTGATGATGGTAATAGCTGGAAAATCAATTACTGCCTATGTAGGGATAAGGAAACAGAAAGAAAATGCTCTGAATGCAGTGCCAAAGGCAGCCCTCAGGTTCAAGACAAGGGCAGGAGGGGTAACCCCTCTGGTGAAACACTGGAGTGAGGTGTGGGAGACCTGAGTTCTCATCACAGTTGTACGACAGGTTCCCAGTAGGAGTTTGTCTGCCAGCAGCCACAGATTTCCTCTTCTGTGACCCCAGAGAGATCACACTTGCCCACCTGGCCAGGGAACTCAACGGGCTCTGAGGGACACCTTGAGGTGCTTAATTTTAAAGGCTCTGGCCCAGACAATGGTTGATATTTTCAAACAGCCAAAAGTGAAAATAAAACCACAGAGAAGTTCTCACTTATCTCAGAAAAGTACTTCTTTCTTGGTGGGGAAACAAGAAACAAATGCCCAGGAAACAAGAAACAAATACCCAGGAAACAAAAGGGACCTCGTCCTTCTTTTGAGCTGAAAGCCTGACCTTGTGTTGGGGTGAGGACAGTTTGTGTGGCTCGTTCAGAGACATCTGAAAGTATGATAGAGATGGGAACAGAAAGACATTTTCCTGGGTCTCAGGTCTCTGCCAAAAGGCTTTTAAGGAGGTGGAGCACCTTCCTTATGAGGAGAGGCAGAGGGAGCTGGGTCTCTTGAGCTTGGAGAAGAGGAGACTGAGGGGTGACCTCATTAATGTCTATAAATATTTGAAGGGTGAGTGTCAGGAGGATGGATCCAGGCTCTTCTCAATGTCATCTAGTCATAGGATGAGGGGCAATGGGTGTGAGCTGGAACAGAGGAGGTTCCACATAAATGTGAGAAGGAACTTCTTCCCAGTGAGGGTGACAAAGCACTGGAACAGGCTGCCCAGAGGTGTTGTGGAGTCTCCTTCTCTGGAGATGTTTAAGACCTGCCTGGATGTGTTCCTGTATGACTTGGTCTAGGTGATCCTGCTGTGGCAGGGGGATTGGACTAGATGATCTTTTGAGGTCCCTTCCAAACCCTAATGGTTCTATGATCTCCTGATTTTCCTCTGGTGTTCTCTTCAAGTGTCTTATGGATCTTCCCATTTGAGCTATTTATAGCACAGCAGCAAGCAGGGAGGAGAACAGAGCTCAGCCCTCACTGGCAGCTGATACTAAACCGATGAACTTGTGGGGACAGTGTGGACACATTAAAAAAAAAAGAGCAATTTTTACAATATATCTTGATTGTTTTGTCCCTAAACCAGCCTCATCAATTCTAATGCTAAATGAATAACAAGACGTTTAAGGTGTTAATGGGGCATTAATTATTGCTGAGGTTTCCATGGAAGGGCATGTGACACCCACGTGAATACAGAATGACTTTCTGTGTGACTGGCATCATTACAGAGAATATTAAATGAAGTGATGGGCCTCTAGCAGTAATCATTAGCAATTGTTCACACAGAACCCTATTTCCAATACTGAACTCGCCTAAATTGGCTAGGAGAAAGCACAGGAGGCATGTAAAGCCCAATGAATCACTCCAGTTTACATCTCCAGCTTGAGAAACTGCTTCCTCACTGCCCACAGGAGAATAGTAAGTGTGGTCATTTGGGTCTGGTTTAAACCTGAGACAGGGGCAAAACGTGTCAGACAAACACTGCTGCCTTCCAGTCCGGTTTGGAGAGTCGGTTTGCTGGTTTGGGGGTTGTTTCAGGGTTAACAGCAAACATGATTGGATGAATAAAAGTTAGGAACTTAAAGTCGCCCGCCCGGTCACGCATTGCTAGGAAACCTGAGATTTACAGCCTGGGAGGGCTCTGGGTGAGCGTCCGGGTTAGTTTTGGGTCTTTGCTTGTATTTGGGTCGAAGAGGCTGTAGGAAATGGAGAGCAACAACATGTAAAGGGCTGAGTCCTGGATCAGCAGAACCCCGACTGGAGAAATCACAGAACATTAGAGATTGGAAGGGACCTTGAAAGATCATCTAGTCCAATCCCCCTGACACAGCAGGATCGCCTAGACCAAGTCACACAGAAACACATCCAGGCAGGTCTTAAATTTGTCCAGAGAAGGAGACTCCACAACCTCCCTGGGCAGCCTGTTCCAGTGCTCTGTCACCCTCACTGTGAAGAAGTTCCTTCTGATATTTGTATGGAACCTCCTACATTCCAGCTCACACCCATTGCCCCTTGTCCTTTCGCTAGATGACAGTCCTATCACTAAATGCCCATAGTGCTGCAGGTCTCAGACATTGAATTATATGTAGGCAGGAGGCTGAGGGGTTAGAGGGGTTCTGGCAGCAGAGCTGAGGTCCTGGGGTGTTTTCCAGGGTGTGCCCTATTGTACAGCCCCTCAGCACCACACTGGGTTTAATTATCTGAGGCAAAGGATTGACCTGGGAGCATGAAAGTAGAATAAAGAGGCTTACAGCTACCTGTGAGAAAATATCCTCACTTGTGAACTTTGGATTTACTTGAAACTGAAACTTGAGCCTGGATTTCAGCATCAGGATTGACTGCTGAGTGAATATCCTTTGATGAGCTGCTGTGCAGAGCTCTCTGGCTTTTCTGCATGGCTGACCCCCAAACTCACGTGGCATTACTTCAGTGCATGACTGACTGCCTCAGAAACTGGCCTCCCTCTGCCCAAACTGACTTGAACTAACTTGCCAACACCATTTAACTTTTGGATTAAACAAGTTCTAGATGTGCTCGAAGTGTTCCCGCATGTAGAAATCCCTCTGTGAAAGGGCATGTGAAAGGTGAGGAAGATGGGGGGAAACTTGTGTTTCGTTCATACTTCCTTTAATTAGAAATGTGAGTCGGTCTCTGCGTCCCTTTATTCCATTTCTATAGGCTCTCTGGAAGCCCTATTGTATCTCTGTGCCTGTTAATTTCCTCAACAGACTAATTCAACTTGCTCTGCTGACATGTAGTTAATTATGTCTCAGTTAACTCATTTTCCTGGATGATGCTCAACTGCTGTCTGCAAACGAAAGCACTGCCCAGCTAATCAAAAGTTTCTGAGCCCAACCTCTTCTACGTGTGCATGCCTGTGCTGGCCTGGAACTCTGCTCGAGACCCTGGCTGGAGCTTTGGAAGGTGGACATGTGCAGATGAAATGTAAGGAGGGCCATGAACTTTCTGAACTTCCAAAACCTTTCTGTAATTAAACTAATTATCTGTGCTTAGAAGCATTTAATTAGAAATGGTTAGGTAGTCTGTAGCAGCTAAATGAGCTCTTACAGGAGACAGAGACCTTTATAGATGATGCTGTCAGCAAATATGTTCTGTCTCCCTGTGGTCATGTCCTTCCTTCAGCTGCTTTTTTAGGTCAAAGCAAGCCTGGATAAGTGCCTGCATCTCACAGAAAGGTTCCAGTTTTCCCTGAGTGAATCTAGACTGATGTTTTAGGGATATTTAGTGTCCTGGGTTTGCTTTCACACTGGCTGTGTGCAAGGTTGGTTTTTGGTATCTTAGCTACTGCTTCTCCATCAGCCCACAGAACCAAGCTCTTCCCTTCCACAGAAGGACCTGGCAGCACTTAGTTAACTGAACTCACATGGAAAGAGAGTTTAAAGTTAACCAAATTGTGATAGATTAATGTCAAATGGCCGTGCTCATGGAAACACAGGGCCAGACTTTGGCTCAGATCAACCTGATTATTAGCTGTGGAGTTCTTTGGGTGTTACAATCAACGTGCAATTGGATGATGCGATTGGAGTGCAGCCTGCTGCTGGGAAGTGTTGGCCCCTGATTGCATTTCAGAGTCCTCTGTCCCAGCCTGCAGAAGTGTGACAATCCCTAAGGGAATATCCTCCTGCTGTCACAAAATGGATTTCATGAATGAAGCAGAGGCAAGCCATGAGAGCCAAGCATGCCCAGCACATCTGAGGTGAGGTGTCTGAGAGGCAAACAGCTTAAATGAAGAGCTGCTAATACAAATAAACTCACTTGCCTGCAGGATCCCAGAGTTGTTTCACAATAATCTCTGTATTCTCCTTCACTTGCTTTTCTGGGATATGCAGAAGTAGAGATGAAAACCTTCTGTTCCAGGAAGCTTGGGCCTTTTTTAATGGAGGAACTTAAGTAGACACCTGATTCCTCCTAAAATTCACTGGCACCAAGGCATTTCGCTCTGGTTCCATCACATCCATTTTTGGTAACTGATCCATTCTTCTTCAGCTTACAGAAACTACACAGTTGCAGGCTCTTCCCTTTCTTCTTCCTGTTCTTAAACATTTACTTTTCCTCATCAAGTCTGTCATGAAAGGCAGTTGCACCCCAAGGTAAACTTAAGTGGCTAAGCACGTAAACTGAAGTGGAGAAAGTACACTTCCCATGCTCTAAACCATGTATGTCAAGATCCAATCTATAGTTAGTCAGCCTGTTGGATTCACCACCACCCAGGAGTGACCCTCTGAGTTGGATATGGTTTTGCCCAAAGACCTCGTACAGTTTGAAAGCATCTTTATTTTGTCTGTACAAGATCTTGCTACTGCTTTAAGCATCGTAGTTCTGGGGTTCTCCCACTGATGTCCAGTAAGCTCTTCAGCACTGGCAGCACTTATCCAGGGAGCATGGCTGCAAGGGGGTGCACTTCTCTACTATCAGGAGGAATTAATACATCTGGATAAAAATCTGTCACCATGTTGAAATCTCTGTCGAATATTCCACGGATGTCAGTGGAGTTGAGTCAGTTTCACTTCCAAGACTTCAACACAACCTCTCCAAACGCAACTGATTTTTTCTTTAAGAAAAGACCAGTGGGGATAAGGGACATAAATAAAAAGACAGCACAAAATCAACACTGTGCATTTAACAGTGAAACACAGCAGGGTGGGTTTTCCAGTAGATGAACGCTTTAGCTCGTGCTCTGCAGCGCCTGTGCAAGCAAAGTCCTGCTGTATGTAGATTGGATGCCTAAGGACTTGTGTGGCTGGCAAATAAGCCACATGTATGCTTGCCTCGCGAACCTGTAATTAACTCATGCTCCTGGCTAAACAAGAGCCCTCCACGAAATCCAGCACCTGAGGAAGTCTCCTCCTTGTCCTGCAAAATCTTGACAGTAGAATAATATAGTCATCTGAAATCCTGTATGTAATTAATATTAAATGAAATCGAACATACAAGTTGTAGTCAAGAAATTAGCTAGTAATTAACAATCATTGACTGACATCTGAACACTGGAGGGTAGCAAATGTGTCTGTAATCACTTGTAGAAGGGATGAGGATGGAGGAGGGATCTGGGAAATGACAAGTCTAACAGCTGTTCCAGGCAAATCAGCTCAGTCTCTGATACAGGAGAGAGCTGGTGGACACCTGGGCAAAACTGGGCAAGTGATGAAGAGTCAACCTGGTTTCTGAGAGCAAAGTTTTGTCTAACAAACCTCTAGGGGTGTTTTGGTAACATCAGATAACATCTGATGGTGGTGGCACCGTCTCCTGGGTTTTCAACAGCCTTGTCCTGGAAGATTTTATGGAAACTGTGTAACCTGGGGACAAGAGATAAGGTCCTAGTCCACACGAGTAATTGGCTAATTGATGGAAAGCAAAGGGTGGATGTAAAGGGTCGTTTTCCTCAGCGCAGAGAAGTCTCGAGGGGATTGTGCAGGTCCTGTCTGTGCTAGCAGCCTGTGCCAGGTCTGGGTTGTTCGATGTGTTCAGTAATGATCTGGCCAGGGAAGATTCTACTTGTTAGTGACACAGGGTTATTCAAGGTATTGATATGTTAGAAGCTGCAAGAGGATCTAATGAGGCTAATTAGAAATAAAAAAGTACATCAGAATCATGTAGATAAATGATCTAGATGATGAACCAAACCGTGTGTGGGACTGCCTATTGTGTGAGGCGATGGGCTCTAAGCAGACAACTCCATGAAAAAAGCAGCTCCACACACAGTGACAATGAAAAGCCAGTTAAATATGCAGATTTTTGGGGAAAGGAGCAGAGCATGAAATGGGAACCCCAATGTTTCTGCCATGGCAGGGGTCCTGGCTCACCTCTGTGCAGCTCTGGGCTGCTCTCTGCTAAAAGCTTGGGAGGAGGTAACAAGCTCAATGGAAGACTGACTGAATTGGTTGGGACTCTTAAGCCTCAAAAAGGAAGCATTTAAGAGGATACCAGAGAGATTTAGAAAGTTGTGACTACCTTGGGAGAGGTGGCAAGGAATCAACAGCTCACTGTCTCCTCCACTGCAAGTCCTAGGGCCATGCATCCACGGTTGAGTGGAGCCAGTGAGACAAAAGCAACAGAGCCGATGGCTTCTCTTTGTCTGCTGCTAATTCACATGCAAATGTATTTGCTGTCGAGCCTCGGTTGTCTGAGAGGACTCCGACAGATTTACCCACCTCGGTTAAAACACTGCTGTAGGATCTGGCTTTGGGCTTGCCTGTGGCAGCAAGGCAGAGCTCGCAGGGCTGCCCAGCTCCATCCTGCCTGGAGACTGGAAAGAGAAGTGCTTTTATTAACAGGCTGCTGAAATGACTGCCCAGTGGCAAATAAAGGACCAGACTCAAATGAGCTGCTCAGACACCATTAGCTCCTGTCAAAGCGGTGCCAAAAGACAAAAAACCCGAGGGAATGTTCTTCTGCGCCAATTGAACTATCTCCAACAACCACTGAGATGCTTTAATAATTTAATTATTGCAATCTTTTCACTGCAGAGCAGAACTACGTGCAGTTCGCGAGGCAGAGCTTTGTTTTTTCTCTTCACAAGTTTGAATTTCACAGGTGGAAAATAGCTGAAAGTCTTGTTTAGTGCTGAATGCTGAGCAGGTGATTTTACTGTAGTGATTTTGCTCTTAAATAACGGGAACGCCGTCCTCTTTGAGTCGATTCTAATGTAGTTCTCCTACTTTTGAGGGAAGACGGTGTATGGACTTTGGCACTTTGCCCATATAACCCAGTTAAGCCAAAGGTGCTGCCCAGTCTGCAAGTCTGTTTGTTGTGGTGAGGTCTGAGCTGGCACATGGTCCCGGAATGACAGGACGTATCTGATACACGGAGGGCTGCATCTTCTGGACCCTCATGCCCACGTGTATCACCCATGAAGAGCAGAAGCTGAACGTGGCAAGTGACAGGAGATCAGCTGAGCTGCACACCCTGCCTGGATCCTGTTGCCAAGGCTGAATGGCAGATTGGGCTGGCGATGTAGCGGCCCAACTGCTAGCAGCAGCCTGCTGCCAAGGCTGCCAGCAACACTCCGGTGCCTGTGGCAGTGAATATCCCCTCTCTACTGACTTGGGCAACAGGGAGGAGCAGCTCTGTGGCTGCTGATATCCCGATGACTGCTGTCCCCCAAAGGATGCTCATGCCAGAGATGCCACTCACCCTGTTGTTCGATGAATTTACTTTTGTTGTTTCTTTTTTTTCCTGTGCATAAATCTTGTCAGCTTCACCCTAATTGCATCCTTTTCCGACAGACTGTCTCAGGAGCAATGTAAATGAGTTTTGAAATGTGGAGATCTGCTTTATATTTGTCAGTTAATTGCTTGAGTGGCACAAACATTGAGCGCTGGGACCTGCCTCCTTGCATTAAGATCCACCTTTGATTTCAGACCTGATGCTCCTTGTAGAAGATGAACTCCTGGTGGAGAAGGAGGATGTGCTCTTCAGGTAATAACTTGCTTTAGGTGAGAGTGATCTGAATTCCTCAGAGTGGGTCTCTTTTGTACTGCAAGGACTAATTGCAAAGGATGTCACCCAGTGCAAGGCAGCCAGATCTGTTCACATACGGGCAAACTGTCCCAGTCTTCCCCCAGTGAGGCCTCAGCCTTTTCTGGTCTATCTGTCTCTTCCAAGTTATGCATCTTTGGTGCTCGGTGCACGTTGCTGCTCCCCGACATTTGACTCTGGGGTGCTTACAGACACAACAGGGCGAGGAGAAACAAAACATTTCCTGGTAGATTGTCACAGACTCATAGAATGGTTTAGGTTGGAAGGGACCCCCTGCCATGGGCAGCAGCACCTATCACTAGACCAGTTTGCCCAGAGCCCCATCCAACCTGGCCCTGAACACTCCCAGGGATGGAGCAGCCACAACCTCCCTGGGCAACCTTGTTCCAGTGCCGGGGCACCCTCACAGGGAGGAATTTCTTCCTCAGATTAATCTAAATCTATTTGCATGCAGACCACTGGAAATAACAGGACCTTTAGCTGTTTTTTACTTTTTCTGTTTAAAAAAATTCCCTCTCACTGAAATACAAGAGTTTGAAAAGCAGCCTAGATTTCTTTTGCACTTCATTTCACCCCTTTGTCCAAATGTCTTCACTCAAACTCATGTAATTTTTACCCCAAGTCCCAGCAGCACGCAGAGGAGCTTCATGAAGTACAGAGCTGGCTCTCATACAAATGTCTGAAATCAAGTGTTTGCTTTCCCACACATCTCTGCCTTTCTCTCTCGTCCTCTCGCTCTCTCTCTAAACAACAAGAAGGCAATCAGATAAACACTTTTTCTGAGAAACTCTGATGAAGACCATCACAATTACTATTGGGCTTTATAAGATCTGGCTTCCTGCAGACAAGCCTTCCTGCTCCTGCTGCCTCTCTGCTAGTGGCTCCTATGGCAGCAGATCAAATTAACTCTCTGGCTACCCTGCAAGATGTAGTATCACAGGTAATACATGCCTGCAGCTCCACAGCAGCCCTAGTCTGAGCTCTAACATTTGCCAGCTCATCCCAATGCAGAACAGAGCAGAGGCATGAGCAAAAGGTTTTATGTTTTCCCTTGACACAAGCATGTTCGTAGAATCACAGAACATTAGGGACTGGAAGGGACCTTGAAAGATCATCTAGTCCAATCCCCCTGACACAGCAGGATCACCTAGACCAAGTCACACAGGAACACATCCAGGTGAGTCTTAAACATCTCCAGTGAAGGAGACTCCACAACCTCCCTGGGCAGCCTGTTCCAGTGCTCTGTCACCCTCCCTATAAGAAGTTCCTCCTCATATTTATATGGAATCTCCTATGCTGATACCTCCATGCTGTGGGACAGGCACTTCAGAAAGGCATGGACTGATTTATCTGTGCTACAGCAGGAGTCTGGAATGGGCCACTTCAGGTCTTGAAGCATCTGCCAGCGCAGGTCTGAATAGCATGAACCTGCCAAGGTGTTCTCTGTTTCTCTGGTTAAATTACCCAAGCACTGAAGATGGATCACTGTAATGCAGCTCTGAGGCTTTGTCCCAGGTGGTTCATCGTCCTTCCCATGGAGGTAACAGGGTTATAAGACAGAGCAGAAAGGTCCATCAGTCAAACACATACACATGTGTGAGATCAAGAGCTTAAACCTCTGTGAAACCTGGCAAAGGGATGAAACTGGCATCTTGCATCTGTTGCTAGGGAGCTGGGATGTTAGGAAGGAACCGTAGCAGTCTGCAGAGAGAAGGTGCTGGAAGTGATGTGCTTCCATGGAGAATTTGCTTTTCTTCAGAAAGCCTTTGAGGACTATTTAATGCAAAGACAACTCTTACCTAGGGAAACGGAACATAAAGGCGCAGGAGGAGGGCAGAGTGTGTTCTGGGGAACAATCACCACCTTTGCCTTGTTCTTATGCTCCTTCTGGGTTCCTGGTTTGTCAGGTAAGTCCTTACTCTTGTTCACAGGTAAGAAAATTTAGCCACTAGTGTTAAGGCTGGGAACCACCCCACAGCTGGATTTGGAGTTGTGTTGGTCAGACAGCTGTGTGGAGCAGTTTGCAACTTCGCATGGAAGGAGCAGAGTTACTAACCCCAGCCCTGGGACCGGGTCAAACCCACCCCCATCAGGGCTATCTGCTCGCTTCTCCCACGAGGAGAAGTGTGTTGATCTCTGCTCTTGGCAGGCGGCTCTGACCAGTGCCTTGGTTTGTTTATCTCTATCAAGATGAGCCCCTCCCAGCTGTACTGCACCAGAGCAAGCTGAGTAACACCACGGATGAACACGGGTCCCACGGCTTTTCACGCCGATGCCCTTGGCAGCGTTGCAGCATGCAGACACTGAGGTCCGGTATCGGCAGTTCTTCACAGTTTGTTTCTTGTGGAGGATAAATGTAGGGGGAAGGGTGGAGAGATTTTGTTCTCCCCTATACCTGAACTCTTATTTCTGCACAGCGTGTAATTAACAAAACACACTGATTAATCAGAAAGAGGAATTTGGAAAATCCACCTTCTGATTCTACAAATCTATGGCTTATTAACGAACCAATACAATACCTGCTGCCTCAGGCCATGTCCCACAGAGCAACAAGATCAGTTATTTTGCTTCAGGCTCTTAACCTGAGCTGATTACTAGAACCCTGGAAGAGGCTGAGATACTTCAGCCCTTCAATAATGTCCCAATGTTGCCCAGAACATCTTTCTCATATTCCCCCGATCGCTTTTCCAGAAGCACAGGGATGATCAGCTTGTCTTGATAAGGGAATTCTTTTTAAATGCTGATTGTCACATATATCAACTGTTCACTAAGGCTGTGGTCTCTGTGTTTGGTGTCCACATGGAGTCATCTGGGGGCTTCTTTCCGCTACCACTAAACATTTGCTGTGCTCAGTATTGAGTTGTGGCATCCCCTTTTGCATCCTGCCCCGTCCATGCTAAGTGCCTGCTTTGGGGCTGGAGATTATGCCCTGGGAATAGACACTGAAATTAAAGTATTGTGGTCCTGGGGATGGCAGCATCTATGTTCCTCTGTGGATCCATTCCCAGGAAACCACCCACATACATTTGCATTGCTCTGCCTTGTCACGTGGAACAGCATCTACTCCCTGTGCAGCCCCTGTGTTGTGTTGGTTGCCCCAGGCACATTAAAAACACCCCAGCACAAACCCTGTGACACCAACAATCCTCACGGCAGCTTTATTTACAGCACAGAGGAGAGGCTGTAGTAAACATGAAACAAAGAAACGGGGACATCTTCATTACAGAGTGCTTTTACTAGGATCTCCTGCTCGTAAACACAGTTGTCTGTTTGGAGAGATGCCTCCAGCCTGTTGATTGATCAGACGCTGGCAGTGCCGAGCGAGCTGGCGTGGCTTTCATGAGGCAAGTGGCAGAAAGGGGAGAGCTAAGTAAAATTAGCCTGGCTGTTTTTGCAAACTGTGCTTTGTGCCCGTCAGCTGGCAGATTATTCTGAGCAATCGAGGGAGCTCGTTGTTGCAGCTTTCCTTTTTGCTTCTGCAAAAGCCAGACCCTAGTCACTGGTGAGAATCTTCCTGCCAACTTCAGTAACACTAGAGCATGACTGAAAGCCTTCAGGGGGTGAGTCATGGTGGGTCACTGCAGACAAGATGTGTCCATAAATCCAAGCTTGCTGTGGCAGTGCCCAGGCAGGCTCCAGGGAAGGTCCACAGCTTGGTCCTGTCCTGTTGGGCAGCAGAAAAAGTGACTGGGCACAATCCAGCAGGATGTGATTGTGTTCTCCGTGAGATAACACTCGAACCCAAGGGTTTGCTCACCAGCACATGGAAAATCTGAATGTTTTTAATTCTGCTGATTGGTTTTTAAATGTAATCAGATTTTACTCTTGAAATGAGATAATGAAGCAGCTCTGGGAACTGCTGCCTGGCTGCATGATAGCCAGGGTGTGAGGAACAGGGCAGGGCTGCTTACTGAGTGATGCTGTGCCCTTTGCCAGGCATCAGGGACCCTGCTCCTCAAAGAAGACTGAGGCCTTGCTTCAGTTATGGCACTGCTCAAAGCCCCCTTTTCCTCACAGATCCTTGGGCTGTTCTTTATGTACTTTTGTACCTCTTTGCTTCAGAGGATGTGAGAACATCTGTGTAGGCTGACATTGTGAGGTGTAAGTAGCAGCATCCCAGGAGACACAATTGACCTGTGAGGACAGGTTGTCCGGAGAAGTTATAGATGCTCAATCACTGGATGTGTTCAAGACCAGGTTGGATGTGGCCTTGAGAAACCTGCTGTGGTGGGACCTGTCCTTGCTAATGACAACAGGGTAGAACTAGGTCACTTTTAAGGTCGCTACCAACTCAAATCATTGAGGGATTCTATGATTCTATGACAGAGACTGCTTGAGGTGACACTCTCAAGCTGTGGTAGCTCATATCAGGAAGGACTGATGGCACCTCTGCCATCTCTCACAATTCTGTTGTGAATATAAAATTGCTGGTTTTCTATAAGACCTATCTCTAGGTGACTCTCTGTTATGTCGTCACTTTACTGTGTTCATAGCTGTAGGTCACAGCTGCAGAGAAAAGCAAACACACAACGTCTCTTAAAACTTCAGATGCCCATTGATAATGGGGCTGCTATGATGATGCCATCACCTCTCCACGCTGCCAGTGCATTAGCAAGCATTAGCATTGGGGGTGGAAAGCCCAGCTGGATACAGAGTGCTCCATGTCTTGTACTGGTCCATCAAGTCTTCCTTCCTCAAGCAATAATAAGCAGCAATACTTCCTGTCCCTCTTCTATTACTCAGATCTGGAAAATGTTATTCTTATTTGGAATCAAAACTTTAGCTTAGTGGGTTGGCCAGATCTGCTTCGGCCATTAGCCAGTCATAGCTCCACCCCAAGCCATTTCTCATTGTCCTAAATTCTTATTTAAAAAAACAAACTATTATTAAAAACATGGAGGGTGGCACAGATCTCCTTATCCAATGATACCTGACCTCAGTTTTCCCATCTGAAGATTAGGTAGTAGTTCCTTTGGTGCCACCAGTACTGTAGAGCCACTGGCTTAACCCATCGCACGGAGATGAGGTTCACCTTGTGCACAGACCTACAGGTGAGTCTGCTCCTGAACCCTGCCAGCCAAGGGGAGACAGTCATTTCATCGCCTGCTCCACCAGAGAACATGCTCCTGCAGTAATGGGGCTCTTCATAATCCTTTGCCTGAACTGTATTTCTGCAGATGGATTTCACTCTGCTTAATGCTTCTCTCCTTGATGAACATTAATTGATGCAAGGTCTCCTTCCACAATCCCTAACACCCAGCGGCTGTTTCCATGTGCTCTGCAGCAGCACCAGGGGTGCACCTAGGTGTCCTGGAGTTGTAGTACTATCATTGCCATGAGTAGTACAGCTCATCACCATGAGTTTGCCATGACATCTGCTTCCCCTTGAAGACTCCCCACTATCCTACCCAGGCTTCCTAGATAAAAAAGCTGCAACTAAGGCAAAAATGCCCCTCTCAGCAGCAAGAGGTGCACCCCACCCCACGTGGCTGCTGTGGCAATATGAGAGTATTTGGAACAAGGGCTCTGAAATTTACTTTGCAGAAACAAGGAGAGTATGAAAACTGGGTGCCAGCATGCAGCCCACTGGCTGTCTTGGAGCTGATCCTGTTAAACCCTGCCCTGCCACACTGCTCTGCCACGGGCTGCAACGTTAGCCGTGTGCTGGCTCCTGGGTTTGTTACACAGAACTGCTCTACCTCAGCCCTCGGAGCTGCTGATCTCACCCTTAATGTCAGTGATCACAGTTAACCCTGGCTCTGACTTTCCTGGAACCTGAAGGACTTCTGAGACGTGGTGGGCATGGCGTGGTGGACAGGGTGTTCAAAGGCACGTTCAGATCGAGTTCTTCATGCCTCGGCAATCCTGGGAAGATGTACAGCAGGTGATAACCTTGAGCAGCAAACATCTGAGTACATCTGAGTGTGACACATACATTCAGTTCTTTTAATGCCAGTTACATGCAGGAGCATAAAGAGCATTTCCCTTGGACTGACTGGGCATCACTAACAACAGCTCTGCTCTAAGGAGCGATCGCACTAACTGTTGAGGTAAAACAAAGATTTTCAAAAGCCAGGCCCTGAGATATGAGAAGTTATTTCAAATAAACCACCCAAGTACATTTGTTTCCCTCCAAATATTATCTTAAACTTTAGCACTGGGTTTTCTGGCAGAGAAATTAAACTTCAGGCAGGCTTTGAACACACATATTATTTCCCTTTTGTGTGCTAGTTGTGACCTTTGCTTACGGCAGGCTCAAGGAGCTGGAGGAGCCAGAATTTCCTCTCTTACACCAACGTCACTCTGTCAATTGCTGCAAGATCAACCCTGCCTAGTCTGTGACCTTACCCGCTCACACACATCTAGTGGTCTGTCCACCACTTCCAGCAACAGGCTTGTGGACACAGCGTTCCCAGCCCAGCAAGTCAGCATCCTGCAAGCAGCTGGAGCAAGTCGAAACCAAGCGGGAGACAGCACTGTTACCATCTGTGTTCCTTATCTTGATTTACTTTCATTGAGAAAGTTTTTAAAGGAGTTGTTAAGTACTCCAGTGCCATCAAAGATTCTAGCCACATCCAGGAAAAACAAAGACTGCAGGTAGGAAGTTGTATTTTAAGACATGTTTCAAATGGTGTTTGTTTTCCCCACAGGCATTTGAACATGATACATTTTTTCCTGTCTTACACACACACACACACACACACTCTGAAAGTCAGCGTAATGTGCTACAGACAAAAGTGAGGAGGAGTCATAGAATCATAGAAGAAAGCTTTTTCAAGTAAAATCATCTCAAAGCTCCTCTCTTGGTTTAGTGGGCACAGTGGCATTGGGTTGATGGTTGGACTGGATGATCTTAAAGGTCTTTTCCAACCTTAATGATTCTATGATTCTGTTTTGCAGACTGCTTCCTTCGGGACTGAGAGATGATGAAGGCTTGTTTGCTCAGTTATTTGCTATCTGAAGTGCCCCATGTCCAACAACTAGCCTAATTGGAGTGAAACAATAGAGAGACTCAACGAAGGCAAGTTGAACATTCTGGCATCTCTTACAAAGGCCTTGATCTATGGATGTGACCAAGAAAATCTCTGTCAGACAAGAACAGTGTCAGTTTATATGGAAGATGCTTCCACCTAAGAGGAAGAGAACACTTACGTTCAGAGCCCATAGTCAGACTTGGAAAATGGGGTATGTCCATCTGTACTGGTGAACAGACAACACCTTGAGTCTTCTCACCTTGAAGACATCTGCCAATTTTAAACTAAGGGGATTTCACTTTAATAACTTATTCACCAATTTTAGAGGCACAGAACCTGAGACATCCTCGTGGTAGTGAGAGTAGGACTGGAGAAAACATTCATGTGGTGCTATCGTGGAAGCAAGCTGCCTCTGGCACGTTGGTTGTGACTGTGTGCAACCAGATGCTTGTTCACAAGCTCTCCTTTAACTTCGAGTGCTGATACACACCAAGTGGGCCAGCTCCAGTACTTGACTGTCACGGTTGGCTGAAGTGACTAGGGAAGAGTTCAGACACTTTCAAATCAAATCCTGCTTCCTGACAACCCTGAGTTTTGGAGCTGATGGAGTGAGGAGCTCAGCTTTCCTCTTGAGGTTGTGAAGTCTCCTTCACTGGAGAAGTTCAAAACCCGCCTGGATGTGTTCCTATGTGACTTGGTCTAGGTGATCCTGCTCTGGCAGGGGGATTGGACTGGATGATCTTTCAAAGTCCTCTCCAATCCCTAATGATTCTATGACTCCCCATATGCACTGAAGTGCACTGGTGACCAAGGAATTTCTCCTGGGGCTACTATCTCTCCTACCTGGAAATGAGTATTCTGTGGTTTAATGAGAGATGGCTGAAAGCTGTCCCCTCATTCTACTTTAGGACTAGAATGCCTGATTTGGAAAGTTACCAGCACTGGATGACTTCATGTGCAGGGATGTGGGGGACCTGCAGCCCATGGGATCTCTGCTGAGATATGTCCAGCCCATTCTCCATGGGTTGGTGGGGGAATTCACCTCAGTTGTGTGTGTCTGTGCCAGACTCTCCCAAGTGAAGCTTGCAGTGCTTCCAAGCGGTGTTTGCCTGCAGCTCATGCCATAAGGTGATTTACCATCCCATTTTTAGGCTGTTCTGTACAGGTTCCTAGATCAAAGGACACCACCTATTTTCATTTTCTTCCTGCAAAACCAATTTCAGTGGCAAACTACCACTGGCTTCAACATAAATATCATGTGGCCCACTATAAATAGAGGTGGTGTCAGTCTTAGAAACAGTCAGAAATGTTTCCTTCCATCCTTTGCCAACCTTTGTCTCCTATTTTTAAGCTATTTTTCCATTTCAGTCACTGGTTTATGTTTCCTTTAATGTCTTTGTACAAAAACCATTAATCTCCTGTATGGAAAACTGTCAAATGCTTCTGGAAAATCAAAATATGCTGCTACCCCCTAAATTGCCCTTATCTGTCATGGCAGTGGTATCTTCAAAGGATTCCTGAAGAGTAGTTAAGCATGACATGATCCTCCTGTGCTGGCTTCCTCTAATCAAGTGGGGTTTGGTCACCCTCCTCTTACCACATTCCTTGAAAAGGCTCCCGAGCCTTTTCTCCAGAACAGATGTCCAACTCCCTGGCCATGTTACTTCCCAGACTGTGTTATTAGTCTTTTATTTTATTTTGTTTTGTTTTATTAAACAACAGTAATCTTTGCCAATTCCCCATTCTCACACAGCATTTCCCTCTCCTCAGACCTTCTGCAAATGCAACCGCTTCCCTGCTTCCCTGCACACCCCTACAGATGTCAGCGGGGTGTGCGATGATGTGGGATCACAGCAGAATGCTGCCACTTGGTGAGCCCTGGGAGCACGTAGAATCATAGAATCATTAGGGATTGGAAGGGACCTCGAAAGATCATCTAGTCCAATCCCCCTGCCACAGCAGGATCACCCAGACCAAGTCATAGAGTCAGTCAGGGGTAGAAGGGACCACAGGATCATCCAGTTGCAACTCCACTGTCATGGGCAGGGCCACCCCACCCTAGATCAGGCTGGCCAGAGCCTCATCCAGCCTGGCCTTAAACACCTCCAGGGATGGGGCCTCAACCACCTCCCTGTCTTTCACACCTGGAAGTCTGGTTTCAGACCTGAGCAGGCTTTTTTCCTCCAACAGCACTGGAAGCCTGCATTTTCCTGACATCACTGACCCATTCTCCTAATACTTTGGTGTAAAAGCTAACTATTGGGATCTTTTTTTTAAAGGAAATGCATCTTTGGAGACTAAAGCAAACTTAAACCAGCTTCCTTGAATATTGTTTCAACATTCTTACCTTCAGCCAGAGGGTCATCTTGGGGGCAAAGACAGGGACAGGGTGCAGTAGTTGTCCCAGTGCTGGGAGAAGGGGCTGCTGCAGGGAGGTGGAGACCATAAAGAATCCTGCATCAGCCAGAGATGTTTCTTTAGATAGCTCTGTCTTGCTGCAAGAGGCCATGCTGATTCCTGGCTGCCCAAGGTCAGGATGTGTTTAACTACTGCTCCTAGTCAGAAAGTCCATCTGGGCTCACCGAGAAGGGAAAATCATCGGTGAAGAACACCGACTCCATCCGCACTCGTTGAAGGTGGAGGGGTTTTTCTCTAGATTATTAGCTCCAGGTTCCAAACACTGCACAGTGCTGACTAGATCCAGGTGTGATCCTCTCCTCCCCCACCCCACATATTGCTAACATCTGTTAATATCCTTCTGGTTCAGTTTCCCGGCCCAGGAAGCGCTAACCTTGACACACATATTTAATTTCAAGTGCAGCAAGACTGTTGATGGTAAAGCACTTACCGAGCCTTCTTGGATGAATACATAAGTTAATAGCTTTCTCTGGACTCATGTATATGCATTATGTTAATGACAGCTTTCACATTCATTCCTGTAGGGAACAGTGCACAGTCTATATTATTAATATCCCGTCTCCACTGGAGCCTGCAAATTCACATATTAATTGATTAACAGCAGCCAGGAGGAATGAACAGCTAGAACACCAGGCCAGTTTTGGAAGGGCTGGTCAGCACACAAGGGGCTTAATGGACCTCCGTCAGCAGTGGACCCAGCCTTGACCCTGCTGAAAGTGGTGGTGTAGTGCTTATTTCAACAGGAACTAACAGAGGCTCTGTAGCAACACAAGACCTGAAGAATGCTGCTTCATAATTAAAAGTGTTAGTGTCTACACCCCGAGTTGCTTGGTGATGGCCCATTCAGTCACAAATGCCCCCGCCCCAAAAATGAGGTCAGCTAAAAGCAAGACAGAGACTTCCCTCTTTTTAGAACTAGCCTGAACCCATCCCACATTCTGAGACCACTGCTTTTGAGCCCAAGAATAGAATCTTGATGCTTAGACTGATCTGCAAGCTGGTTTAGATCTATTTCTATACACACATATGTACATATTTTGCAGAAGTTCCCATCTGGGGTCACTTCAAGAGCAGCAAGAACACAATCCATTCTCATTGCTCCTGTCTCCCAGAGGATTCTGTGCAGGGCAATTTTCCTGGTTAAAATGAGTCAGCAGGACTCTGCAGGTATGTCCAGGGAAGCTCTTGCCACCCCAGAGGAGTAGGGATCACTAGCAACACCATTGAGTTCACTCCTTCATTTTTCTTATTCCCACTCCCTCCTGGAGCTCGTAGACCTCTCTCTTAACCCTTGAGAGGGTTGTCTTACATGGGAAGAGTCTTCTTCTGGCTTCTCAGAATGACTTAGGACCACTTTCTCCACTGAAACACAAGGATGAAGACTTGAATGTCAGAGAATCTGGTGTGGGGCTGCAGGTAATTTGCCCTGATGTTGATGATGGCACCTTCCTCCACTTGAGCAAGTCAGAGCATCTTTGCTCTCCACTATCATGTGCCTGCTCAAGAGCCATGGACAACAGGAAAAGGAGTGTCTTATCCTGTCTTTTTTCAGCATCTCTTCAGCAACCTTTGGCTAGGGAATGAAAATTATTATGTTTAAAGTTTCTTAACTGTGTCAGTCTCTCACTCCTCTGCAGTTAAAACCACTTGACAACTCAGATGTTCTCCCAGAACTGCACAAATGAAGATTGTTTTCTGGAAGAAAGGTTGTGTGTGTGAGGATGACACTACAAATCACATTTTTAATGACATGGCTAATGAGCATAAGTACATCTCAGGCAGAAGTTTTCTTAAAACTTTAAAGCAGCCCGTAGACTATTACTGGGCTATTCAGGGCTTGGGATGGGGTTTGTTGATGAAATGCTCTCTTTGTTCCCTCTCTTCATTCCCAGCCAAAAACCATATCAGACAGAAAGTGTAAAGCACTGTCTTCTGACACTGGTGAGCTGTTAGCCAACTCTTCCACAAATCCATCCAAGTGGTTCAGACATTTCCCAAGCCTTTTCTGATGATTTCCTTTGCTCGCCTGCACAGTTTGCATTTAGTGTTGGGTAGGTTTCACTTGGCACAGCTCTTGTAACAGAAGGGCTCCAGCAAACTGTGAGCATGGGACTTGCTGGATCCCTCCAGGGTTAAACACTGGGCTGTCATTTCGATGGGCAGAGAATCGTGTGCTCTGCTACACAACTCCTCTTCAGCCTGGTTAAAGCAGGTTAAACCAGCCTGTCCACCCTTGCAATGTCATGTGGACTAAGACACGCTGAGGGTTTCACAGTGACCATTCTGGTGGCAGATGAGGAACCTATGCCAGGTGTGACCTAAGGAGATGGCTGCAAAGTTCCCTGTCTGACACTGAAGAGGGACACACGTGAAATAAATCAAGAACACCTCTAAGTTCCTCTGTTTCTTCAGTTCCCTTGGCCAACAAATAGGATGATAAGGAGACCCTTTTCTCCTGTTCATTGTGTGTTTTGTCTGTGTACACTGCAAATTCTTTTGGGACAGAGACTGGCCTTGCAAGGTGGCTTTGAACTCTGATGACAGATTGTTCTCTAGGGCCAGAGGAGCAGCAGGTGATTCCAAGAAGCGACTGCTCTGTTTTGATACTGTTTTCAAGCACCTTTTTAAGAAAATTCTATGCATCAAGTACCACTAGTTGCCACGTGATCTTCTCAGTGAGGCAACAGACACACTCATCACACATACAGAAGTGCATGATTTGTAGACTTATCCGTACCCACCTCCGGCACAAGCTACCAGAGACCTGATGAGAAGTCACTGGCTGCAGAAAGGTGATGGGCAAACTCTGAGTTTACCAATCCCTGCACACAAGTGTCCACCACTGGAAAGGTCAGGATAAAAGATTTCTTTCATTTTGGTTTTTGACCCTACTTCTCTGGATTTGCCTTCTCCAGTGAGTCAAAACGGCCATGCCAAAAGCCTCTCTCCTTTTGCAGTGGCTGAGGGCTAAGCAGCTGCAGGACAATTCATGAGCCTTGGCTCAATTGCCCAGTTAGTAGCTGCCCACAGGATCTTTGGGGTATGCATGGAGTATACATGTGCAGTTGGGGTAGGGGAGGTGGGTGCTGCCCACACTCGGGTTGCACACGCATGGGAAGACCTGTGCCTGGGTCCCAGCAGGGTGGTTTTAGCTCAGTCAGACTCATCTCACACCATTTTTGAATTCTCCGGCTTGTTTAGGCAGATCAAAGGAGGATGTAGATCACTTTGCCAAAGTAATCAGAAAGAAGCAGGGAGGGTAAAAAGGGAAAGGAAACCCAAAATGCTGATTAATAAAGCTCTTTCCAGGCTCTGCTGTAGGGTGATATCCAGTGACAGGGAACACCCACACATCCCACCACTTCCTCAATCTTGGAAAATGACAGGAAGGATGAGGCCATTTTGCTTTGAGGATGAGCTAAGTTAAGCCCTTCAAATGAAACAAAGACAATTTGTAGACCCCTGATAAAAGCCCTGCGTGTGGCACAGAAACTTTCTGCTGCTCCAGTGGGTTCGTTATAGTCTTATCGCCTGCTGCCGACTTATCCAAACAGCTGCCTCCTACCTACTTATCTGTACAGAAGGGTGGGGGAAACCACCGTATTTAACAGAGAGCTGGAGACCACACACGCACCCACACGCTGAGAAGGTCCTGTGTGTGCAAGACTCTGAATTTCAAGGGAAGAAGTTTTCCAGTTGTGAAATTAACCTTCAGCTCGTTCCTGCCCCTGCCATCAACTACAGCATAAAGAGGTGTTTCCCCTAAGATTTTGTTCAAGCAAATGAGTAGCTCTTCAGACAGCTTCTCATGATACAGTTCTTGCTCTTCTGGAGGGAGTCCAGTGTAGGGCAACGAGGATGATGAGGGAGGTGGAGCACCTCCCTTATGAGGAAAGGCTGAGGGAGATGGGTCTCTTTGGCTTGGAGAAGAGGAGACTGAGGGGTGATTAAATATGTGAAGGGTGGGTGTCAGGAGGATGGAGCCAGGCTCTTCTCAATGTCATCTAGTCATAGGATGAGAGGCAGTGGTTATAAGCTGGAACAGAGGAGGTTCCATATAAATGTGAGAAGGAACTTCTTCACAGCGAGGGTGACAGCACTGGAACAGGCTGCCCAGGGGGATTGTGGAGTCTCCTTCACTGGAGATGTTTAAGACATGTCTGGATGTGTTCCTGTATGACTTGGTCTAGGTGATGCTGCTGTGTCAGGGGGATTGGACTAGATGATCTTTCGAGGTCCCTTCCAATCCCTAATGATTCTATGAACTGTAAGGTGTAACAGATAAGATACAGCTTCTACTAATTTGTACTGTGAACAAGAGAAAAACAGAGCTGAGAGGACTCAGAGATGCGTTTGGTCATCTGAAGACGCAGATGCCAACTCATAGAATCATAAAATGGTTTAGTTTGGAAAAAGACCTTTAAGACCAGCAAGTCCAACCATTAACCCAACTGTCCCAAGCCCACTGCTAAGTCATGTAGCCTCGGAAGCTGGCGGTACAGACCCGTGAGTGCTCAAGGATCTCATCTTTCTCTCTCTCTCTCATGCTTTGGGAAGGAAAAGGTTACAAATGTGAAACCTGAAAGTTCAAATAGAAGGGGGCAAATTAAATGGACCTGAAACCTTATTATCTTAAAATCTCCTGATAGTTGGCACTGACCCACTTGCAACCATCAGCACTGCAAAGGCTTATAAAAATGTGAACTCAGTCTAATCCTCTGGGGAAGCCTGACATCTTGGGAGATGCAGCAGGAGATCCTGACCCTCTTCAGCTAGAAAGGTGATGGTGAGCCTTTCAAGAAAGCCCTTTCTGACTTTGCTTCTGCATTCAGATTCATGAGGTGAATACAAAGGATCTCTGAGCCACCTGAAAATGAAGATGCTCTTTGAAACCTCTGGCAAACATTGCATTAAGACGTTTCTAAGAGACTTCCATGCCTGTAAAATGAATTTAAAGCAATATGCAGGAGTGTTTAAACAGATCAGCAGAATTTAATGGGTTTAAAACAAAGAGGTTTGAAAACCACGCTGAAAATCTGCAGAACCTGTTGGGAAAGGAGGATTTTCCCAGCAGGTGTTTTCTCCATGCAGGATATTTCTGTGAAGAGGAAGTATTGAACCTGCAAGAAACGGTTTTCAGAAGTAAGAATCCTTCACGCCGCAGTAGGACTATTTTATCAAGTCTGTTTAAATGTTCGTATGCCAGCACCTTTCTTCTTGACCAAGCCCAGTGTTTGCCTGGTCGCTGCCTTCTTAGTGGAGCTCCACAAAAGGTTTGCAATGAAACGCAAATCCTTCCAAAGCCTGCCGGGTTTCAGGTTTCGTTATGAGCTCGAGACTCAACCCAGGTTCGTCCAAAAGTTCAGTGAGGGTTTGTGAACTTTCCGAGCCCAACTGGATTGATTTATGGTGGTGTCACAGCTCCAGAAATCACGTGGCTTTGGCACATGGCAGACCTCGGTGAGGCCAAGCGCCGGGCCAAGCAAATCAGAACCGCTGCCTCTCCCCGTCCACCCTCCACTCTTCCCATAAAGGGTGGGTGCTGACCGTACATCCCCGGCGGCTTTCTCCGCTGTCATCTCATAAAAGAGCAGATTTTTAGAGAGCTTTAAGGCATCTAGTTGTGCTGATCTGTCAGGAAAACAGTCCAATCTCATGGGGACTCCTCCAAAATTAAAAAAAGAACAAAGCAAGGAAACAGATGCTCAGAGTTAAGTACCTTAATTTTTATTTTGTTGACCAAATAGCTGGGCTGATGTCCACGTGGAGCTGAGTGCACAACAGCTCCTGGTTTTAATCAGAGCTGTTGTTGAGATGACCAAGTACAAAGAGGAAGAAACTTCATACTGGTGCTCCTTGGAAGACTCTGTCCCTCAGCTGCAGGCAGTGCTCCTGGCCAGCTCCTGGTGGACAAAGTAGCCCAAGGCTGGCAGCTGGCAGCTCTGGAACACATGGGGACACACAAGGACACACAAGCAACTTGGGAAGCTGCGAGGTGCAAGGGCAGTTTGGTGCCTTCCTCAGCTTCCTGCTTTCTTCCAGCACAAGTGTTGAAGGGTCTCATCCATCCGAAACATGCAGAAAGCCATGTTTGCATGGTCATAGCCAGTGTGGAGCATCTCTCCACCCCTTATGACGCCTGCAGCTTGCTCAACACCTCAGGAGTACGTCATCTGCCTCCAGCAGCACTGCAGTGACTGAATGCCATCTTTTCCACACTCTGGCTGTTCACCTGTGGACTTTCCTGATCTGGAAATGGGGCATGGAAACTCTGTTCCAATAAAGAGGTGGGTGCTGGGTGAGGATGGTGAGAAGGCTGTGTGGAAGCATTGAGCCAGTTTCCCCTGTTGGGAGTCAAGCAGAAAGCTCGGAGGAAGCTGGTGCTGTAGCAACAGACATTGCAAGGACTATGGATAAACCACAGCAGCTGGTGAAACCAGCAGTAAAATGGCCACTGACTTCAGGGTCCCTCAGTCACAGCCTTGGCATAAATGAATGAGTTGCTGAGGCTCCTCCAGAGATGCAGAAACTCACATGTGAAGAATTGAAAGGGCTGACTGGTCTCTCCGTAGTGCCTTGGTGCTTCTGGGAAGAACCACAGTGGATTTTGGTGGCATTGGTGGAGATGCTGCTGCCTGGTCTGGCTTGCGAGTGAATCAGGTCCTTGCTGCTCACTGATGTTTCTGACCAAAGAAGGAAGAGGCATCGCTGTGTTGGTTCAGGGAGTGAACAGAAGGCTTCAGCCCCCTGAGATCCCAAGCCAAAACCTTTCCACCCACTGAGAGCTTTGCATCTCCTCTTCCACATTAGATTAATGAGTAGAAAGGAATTTTTAAGAATGTCCCTAGCTTACTTCTGGTTTATCCTCTGGGTTTCCACTCCTCTGATGGTACCACAACACGGCATCTGCCACACTGCCAAATGTGGAGGAGAGTGGGCTCTGGCAAGCACAGACAGAGAGCGTGGTGTCTTTGGCAGCTGGCACAGCAGCAGTCTCAGGTTTCCTTTCATTTTAATGGTTCACATACCTCTCTCCGTGTCTGTGTCTGATTTTCAGGGCACGACCTTGATTTTACATCAAACATTCCCTATGTCTCTCCTCATCCCACTGCTGTCTGGCCAGATTACTGATGCTAGAACTGATCTTTCTATTAAAATGTTTGGGTTTTATTATTTTTCTAACCTAAAGCCCATCTAAAATGCAAAGCCCTGTTCATCCTTTCCTCAAGGGCTCCTGCACTTTGATTCCTCCTCCCTGCTGCTGACAGACAGCCACAAAGTGAGGTGCATCTGCAGGGGCCAAAGCTGGAGGCAGCTGCTGTCCTCTGTGCACTTACCAGTACAACCACTGTGATCCTTCTCTTGTCCATAAATCAGCTCTTAAGCACCCAACATCTGGAGCACTTCCAATGTCACTGGTAGCTGTTGCAGAACTAATTCTGCTGTTGAAGAAGTCCCAGTGAGCACGGGGGACATGCCTGCTCATTGGCATCTCAGCACTGCACTCAGACAGGAGTGAGGAACTGCCTGGCCAGCGTCTTCACATTCAAATATTTGATGATCGATGGGGATCAGATGATTAAGATATAGATGGAAAATGTGGGTTAATTTGTTCCTAATGTAGTTTTTAGCCTTATCCACTGTGTAGAAGGACAGGTCCTTTCATACCACACCTAGCAACATATCATCAGTCAAAAGTCAGCAGGGATGTCTTACCTTTCCCTTCTTCTGTCTTGGAAAATGATCTCCCAGAGCAATATTTGAAACAGCTCTGACCAAGAGCTCTGTCTTACTCTCTCATCCCAGACCACCTTCCCCCTCGTTAGTTCTCCTTTGGGGCTTTCCACACTAAGGCTACAGCATCACCTACTCTTGGGCTGCCCTTTGTATCTGCACAGTGATGATGTCTACGTATGACTCGTGAGATGCCCCAAGACTCTCTCAGGGGAAGGGCCCTGAGTGATACCTCTGGAAGGGAAACTTTCTGCACAGAATCATGGAATCATAGAAACATTAGGGATTGGAAGGGACCTCAAAAGATCATCTAGTCCAATGCCCCTGCCAGAGCAGGACCACCTAGACCAAGTCTTGTAATTAATTTACCAAAAGAGCACCTCCAATGTGACATCTCTAGGTAATGAATAGAAGCCACGCTTCAAGTCCCTGAATGTGACCTACACTTGCAGAATAAGTTTGGCCTGTCCTTGCATTCTAATGACAGCTGACCCAAAGGTCCAAGGTTTAGATCAAAATTTGTACCCGGGGTCAATTAGCAGGGCCGTTGCCCCAGAAGCACTGGGTGTTCATGATAAGATCCTGGACTCATAAACTTTCAGGACTCTAGACAGGGACAAGGCTGGTTTTGAGCTCTCCTGAAAGAGGTGGGATGTGCTATGGAGGATTAAACCTCCCAGATGATACAGACCACAGCTAAAGACAATCATACGGAACATTTGGTGAGAAGATGCTCACAAAACAGCAATGAGCAAAGAGACAACCTTTAAAAAGCCAAGAATAGGTATGTGCCTCCATTCCCATTTCATTAGTGCATGCAAAACCATGCAGCTCAACGCAGAGGTGGGCATGACAGCAGGCATCATCTGAGCATACATAAAGCAAGATGAGCCACAACCACAGCACAACCCACTGCCCTTTATCCCCAGACTGCCTACGCAAGCCCTGCTCGAGGAAGTCTCCACCACTGTGAACTGCCGAGGCTCTAACCCACGAGGTGACCTCAGTGAAGTTCAGCAAGCAAGATGTTCTGGGAAGATCCCCCACCCTGCCCCTCGGGGCCCTTGCCTGCTGTCACTCCCTTACTAATTGGATCCATCTGACCTGTTGGTGTCTTTGAAAGTCCTCCAAGGATCTGTTTCAAGAAACACATTTGGTTTCACACTGAATTTACAGAGTGAAAGTTTTACCAGCTGGAGCGACCTGAAACAAAGCTGGTCTTTCCACAAGGAACAAATCACATATTGGATCCAGATCCCTCTCAGTTTCAGCTTTCCTCTCTGCTTGCTCTTCTCATTACCTTTCAGGGAGAAGAAAGTCGAAATTGCAAAGCCCCACTCGCTGGGATGGGAGTTTATTAAAAGATCAACCAGCAACAACTCTGTTTTGTTGCCTCGAAGTCCTTGCTTTGCTTTCGACAGCTTTTCCATAAGCCTCAAGCCCAAAGCAAACAGTAGTTAATGCTCCAAGCACGAATGGCAAGGGGTAGCCAAGGGGATAGCCAAGGGTTAAAAAAATCAAGATTCTTCCTATGTTCCTACTGTACCACTCTGAAGACCCCTGATAGCAGAAGGCTTGACCCAGAGAAGATGTCCTCCTCTACAGATCCCAAATAGTTCCTAGAGGAGGCAAAGCAGCAATATGTCCCAGTTATAGGGCAGGAGACCAGGGCAGTCAGGCAAGTGACTTCTGCAGGAAGACAGTAACAGTCAACCACAAACTCCTGAACCTAAGGATAACCTCCTGTCTCTTCAGCCAGGTTCCATTCCCCTTCTGCAGACAGTGGTGGTGTGTGGAGATGGATATTTTCCATTTCAACTAACTTGGACTTAATAAGAGTGAAAGAACTGTGTCTCTTGTGCCTTAGCCATCATCAGGGCGTGATGAACAACCCAGGCAAGAAAACTCTGACATTTGTGCGACTGAGCAACATCCTGGGCAACCTGCATTTTGCAAGTTACATCTCTGAAGGAGGTATCTGAAAGACAACACTGATTGCACACACTGGAACATCAGGAAACGTTCTGATAGTTGTCGTGCTGATAAATGAATTCAGCGAGTCCCTGTATGGGCCACGAAGCCATGCATTAGGAAATGGAAAATTAGTCCTTACAGCAATATTAGCTCATTTCTAGATGGACCTGGTGAAACAGCTAATGATAACGCAGGAGGGTTTGACTAATACTTTTGTTCTGTACTTGGAAAGAAGATGATGATACTCTGAGATGACATAAGGGTGATAAAGTGCTCTCCAGTGCATCACCGAGAAGAGTGACAGGCAACAGCTGCTAGGGATCAACAATTCTAAATTGCAAAGGCCAGATAACATATAGCCTGAAGTCCTTAAAGAGCTGCCTGAGCGATGTTTGGCCTGTTGGCATTCATTTTTAATAACCCCAGGGGTGCCAGAGAGGTTCCAGTGGGCTGGAAAAGGTCTAAGTGTGTGCCAGTGCTTAAAAAAAGACAGAGTAGAAATAAGTGACACCAATCCCAAACCAAGCAGTGGAGAGGATGACATAGGATTCAACTACGACAAAAATAAAAGAGGATCAGTGCCAGTTGACAGCTTTTCATGGAAAACAGCTCTCATTTAGTTTTCTGGTGAGTTTATAAAAGCGACTGATAACAGTAGCTGCCTGGAGGCAGTGCCTGGGTGAGGCATCACCACACAGCACTTCTGAGGGTGGATGAGCATTTTGCAACAGCTCCAGCCAACACGTGGAAGCGCTGAGGGGCCAGATGGCTGACAGGCACTAATGGAGGTGACACACATGGGAGCAGTTTTGGTAGGGCTCTGTGAGGACCTGCTCCAGACCTGACATTTGACAGCATGTTCCTCCAGGGATTTGGAAGGACTTGCTATTGCTACCAATGCAACTTGCAGGTGACTGTGGGAGTGGCTGAGTGCCAAGGGGCTCTGATGATCCCAGGCTATGAAGCTGAAGATATTCAGATAAAACTGTAATAAAACCAAAGATGTCAGCTTTGTGTGTGTGTACTGCTGTGTACAGCAGCTTGAGCTTTGCCATCTGCATGGGAAAGCAGCAGAGAGTGAACCTATGAGTTGATGGCACCTGAAGAAAAATGCAATGGCCTCTTCAGGATTCAATGTGAATCAAGCAGAAGTCGTTTATTAGTTCTTACTCTCCCTACATGTGATAGCAAGTGGTGCTATCTTGCTCACAAGACAATCACACCTTTCAGCTGCCTTTCCAACTGGTTCTTCCTCAGGTCCAGTTGGCAAGCAGGCAGAGTTTCCCCTCTTCTGCACCCAGGTGCCCCATCCTTGTGTCTTGTGGTCTTCTCGGTTATCTCATCTCCATGGCACCTGGGTCTTCTCCACCAGCTAGCAGCATTCCTGAGCTATGATGTCTTAGTCCGTTGTTTTGTGCTACCACAGGTACCAGAAAAGGTCTAGTGGGGTCCTTGGTGAGAGTGCTGAATGGGCAGTTGTGTCAGGACAACCAGAAGAATGGTGAACCCCTGCAGCAAACTGGTGGAGGAAAGTGTCCTCCTCGGTCACGAAAAGTGCTTTCCTGAAAGCTTTGCTCACAACAGCAGTCAGGTTTTGCCTTTGCAGCTGAAAAGAGGCAGCACTGCTCATCTGCTGGGGCTATTTCTGGTTACTGGCTTGTGTTCACTTCAGGCCCTTCACCCCAGGATTCCCTACACAAGGAGGTGCTGCTGGTAGCTATGGGCTGCATCATCCACGGGCCAAGGTTCACATTTGTTTTCACTTAAAACCAACACAAAAATCCATTGGCTTGAAAAGCTGAGGACATCAGGAGCCAACCTGCCAGATGGCAGGTCTGCAGAGCAGCAAGGTTCTCGCTCACCAGGCCCAGGAGCCAGGTTTTCACCAGGTTTTGCACTCCACGAGCTCACAGCCAAGCTGAGCATTATCCCAGCCTAATGGCACGCACAGAAATCACACAGCACTGGCAAAGCTCGAAGCCCCAGCATCTGGAGGAGCTTGGACAGAGACACTGCTGCCTGGTCCAAGTCCCACTTGCGGATGATGAAATCTCCTGGAGGAAACCAGGCAGTATTCACAATGTTGGGGGGTGGGTGATTAATAGCCCATTACCAAAAGGTCATGGTGCCATGGACCTCAAGCTGGAAGGGAGGGAGGGCCTGGTGTGGGTCAAACAGTCAGATTTGGGGAAAGGAACATTCAAGCACAGTTACTTCTGAACATCCCTCTGCAGTGCTGGTCGCACAGATGGATCTACCACATGGGAGGCAAAGAGGAACAGAAGCCATGGCCACAAAGCTCCTGGCCCATACAGTAGAAAAGGCTGAGAGAAAACTGATTTTGCCTAAGCCTCTCCATCCCCAGCCCATTCGTCCCCACACAGGATCTGTCCCTTCAGAGGCAGCACAGGCTAACATCTGTTTCCTCATCCCTTACTCTGCGCTGAGCTTGCTGCGTCAGAGAGAAGCTTGCGAACCCACCTGCAGCCAGAGTATCTATGTGCAGAACCCAGTCCCACCTCTGCTAGTCATCTGAGGCAGCACAAGGAAACTCCCTTTCGTTCCTCCCATTCACATCCCCAGGAACAGCAGGAGGATCTTTGCTGCCACATTGCTGGAATGCTGTCGTGTCTGTTCACATTGATCTTGGAGCTCTTTTCCAGCCTCAGTAATTCTGTGACTCTGTGATTTCCACGTAGGCACAAGCCCTGTGCACTTCATCACACAAGGAAACAATAACAGCCGTGCATTTAGCAAACTCGACATCCCCCACAAAGGACTGGCGATTGTTTTGCAGGATTAGCCACACGCGCTGCCTCAGCAGTATCAGACCCTGCGAAAACCCCGGAGACTCCCCTGGCCCCACTCTGTTACTCTGCCTGGCAGGAGAACGTGTGTGGGGGGAATCAGTGTGAAGCAGTGTGTGGACATGAAAGGAGACGGAGACATTAGCTGCTTGTCATGTCATGAAATAGGAAGGATCCCAATAATCAGCTCATCCCACCTGCCCCGACATCCCAGAGCGCTCACTGGGATTCAAAGGAAAGCACAGCATGATGCCACCAGCCAAGGGCACCCTGGCTCGGGGACAGGCAGCTCTGAGCAAACACCTGCTTCCCCTGGGATAGGATCCAGCCAGCGCCCGCCTCCACGAAGACAGAAAAGCCCCTTCATGACACCAGATGAGGTCATCTGCGGGAGAAGAAGGGAACATTCAAGCCCAGGGCTCTGCATCAGCAACCAACCTATTAAAAACCTGCCCAGAGCATGGTCTGGGATCTGAGCAAACCACATGCACGTTCTTACGACCCCTGAGCTGCAGCCAGGGAGAAAGAGAAGGAGAGGAACTGCTGCCCAGTTTCCAGGAGGAGGTCCTTGTGAGCCGAACCCAAATGCTCTCTTCAGCTAAGGGGAACTTGCCCCTACTTGCTCATTGCAGTATCACGAGGCATTGCTGATCCACCTGGTTCCACCAGCTGAAACGCAGCAGGGGCAGATCAATGCCATTGCCACGATTGCCCGTGGGCAATGCCACAGTCCTAATGCTGATCTTCAGGACAAAAGCCTTCATGGCACACCATGTCAACTTCACGTTGTCCCCATCCCACCCATTGAGCCCACAATGCCATGAGCTATTCTGGGGAGCAGATTGTTCCTTGCCACTCTGATCGCACAGGCACAGAAGGGCTGTCAAGGCCAGAACTGGTTGGAAGGGACTACTAAAGTCCATCCAGTCCAAACCCCAGTATAACGAGCAGAGATATCTCTAACTAGAACAGATTGCTCAGAGGGTCATCAAGCCTGACCGCGAATGTCTCCAGGGATGGGGCCTCCACCATCTCTCTAGGCAATCTGTTTCAGTTGTCTCTTCAGTGAGCTCTTCAGGAGATGCCCTTAGATCAGCTTTGAGGGACATTTGAGAGGGGTACAGGACATCTGCTGTTTCCATGTACCATCTCTACCAAGTTATTTGCTCCTTTCTTTGCTCCTGTCGACTTCTGTGTGGCAATGAGAGCCCTAGGTGCTCCTCTCTGGAGGCTGTGAATCTTAATTTAATACCCACTGTAACCTGCAGCTTCCACTTCTAACTGCAAGTAGCAGGTAGGAGGGTAGAAGGGTGGAAGGGACCAGTCCTGGTTAGCAAAATGTTTTGCAGTAGTGGTAGAGACAGTCTAGGATGTGCTAATGAGCCCCAGGCTGTGATCTTTGTGCAGTCCCACTGAAGGGAAAGAATTTGCATGAGAATGGGATTGTTGCTCCTGCCTCCTTTGCTCATGGGTGGCTTGTATTCAAGAGAAGGGCCCTTTGCTGGGCCATCATCTCTCTCAAACAGGGTTTTTACAAACTCTTCCTTCCTTGGCTGTGTCTAACAAGATCATACACAGGTCAGTGCCAATGGAATCAAAATGATCTGAGTGAGCACTAGTAGCCAGGCTGGCAGAACGCGGTCCAGAGAAGGTTGGTGAAGGGTTTGGAGAACAAACCTTTGTGAGGAGCTGCTGAGGGAGCTGGGGCTGGGTAGTCTGAAGAAAAGGAGGCTGAGGAGGGACCTTAATGCTGTCTACAACTACATGAAAAGAAGTTGTAGAGAGGTAGAGGGTTGGTCTGTTCTCACAATTAACAAGTGATGGGACAAGAGGAAACGGCCTCAAGTTGCACCAGGGGAAGTTTAGGCTGGACATGAGGAAAAACTCCTTCATGGAAAGGGTCATCAGGCCTTGGAACAGGCGGCCCAGGGAGGGGGTTGAATCACCATCCCTGGATGTGTTTAAAAGCCGTGTAGATCTGGAGGTTAGGGGCAGAGTTTAGCGGTGGCTTTGGGACAGCTGGGGTAATGGTTGGACTGAATGATCTTGAAGGTCTTTTCCAACCTAAATGATTCTAAGCCCAACTTCTGGCTGCTTGTTGCTATTACAATTCCCTCCCACACAAGTGACCCTGGCAGTTCATTTTTGAAGGACAGAAGTAGAAAAGGCACACAAAGCCTTTGTTCATGCATTTTGGAGCACACAAGCAGATTTCTTCTGCTGACGTCAGTGTCACGGTGTGAGCCCCGTGTGCCCATCCTCGGACGCAGTTACTGCTTATATTACAGCAGCTTCCTCCAGGATCAAGTTTCTTCCACGCAAACAGAGATCTGGCTCTGACTTCAGGTCAGCCAAAGCAAAGTTAGAAAATTTATTTCCCCTTTTAGAAATGAGGACCACAGTCATCTACAACGCTGGCAGCTGCACCTAGAACTGACCCAACGCCTTCAGAAGCCTGGTCATGCTTTTGCTCTGCAGCTGCCTACTTCAGTTGCTTTCCTCCCTTTCAACTTTGCAGGGCAACAGGCTCACCCAGGGTTTGTACAGTTGTCACTAAACACCAGAGGACTTTGTTCCCTTTATTTTAATTTATTAGGTTCTGATGTTGTAAAAGCAAACAACAAAACGACCAGTTTCTCTTTTCCCTTGAATTTTGGTTCTAAAATTATCATAGAATCATAGAATCATTAGGGATTGGAAGGGACCTCGAAAGATCATCCAGTCCAATCCCCCTGACACAGCAGGATCACCTACACCAAGTCACACAGGAACACATCCAGGTGGGTTTTAAACATCTCCAGTGAAGGAGACTCCACAACTCCCCTCAGCAGCCTGTTCCAGTGCTCTGTCACCCTCACCAAGAAGAAGTTCCTTCTCACATATATGGGGAACCTCCTGTGTTCCAGCTTACAACTATTGCCCCTTGTTCTGTCACCAGATGACACTGAGAAGAGCCTGGCTCCATCCTCCTGACACCCACCCCTCAAATATTTATAGACATTAATGAGGTCACCCCTGAGTCTCCTCTTCTCCAAGCTGAAGAGACCCAGCTCCCTCAGCCTCTCCTCATAAGGGAGATGTCCTACTTCCCTCATCACTCCAGGTTTTGTATACCCAGTTCCAGTGAAGACCAAATGCTTACAGCAGGTGTAAGACCAGTTTGTGTTCAAAACAGCCTTTTCTGTGACAGCAGCCCTGTGGCTGCTCAGCTCAGGGCAGCCTGAAGCACAGGAATGCTACTGCCTGTCTGCTCTGGGTGTTCAGCACAGCCCCAGTTCTCTGCCTGGCTGAGCAGCCCATTGGACCCCACTGCTGGGTCTGACACCAACCTCACTTTCTGTCAGAGAATCATGCCTGACTTGCCACTATTTTTTTTCTCCTTAGGAAAGTAAATTAAATTGAAAACTCCTTGTGAGAGGTTCGGCTCCAAGGGTGAGGAAGGTGAGGTAATGAAGATTTCTGTAAAAGCTCATTTCCATCACACTCTGGAACCTGTGGTGCATATGGTAGCCGTGCCCTTTGCTCTGCCAGAGTTACGGCAGAGCCCTCATTCATCACTCACTGAGAGCAATTTCATGCTGGGAAATGTCCAGGGGGGTGGGGAATCAGCCAGAACACGACAGTGTCACTCAGACAGTAGAGAATGGGAAAAAAAGAACAGATTTGAAAAACGAGGGAGGTTTTGAATGTCAAAGGTTTGTGGTCATCAAAGACTTTCAGGAAAGGCCAGGAATAAAACTACTTCGCTCACATTTTCAGATTAGCACCGTTATGTCTGAGCTTGATCTCAGGAGTCAAAAGAGACACCAGCAAAGTGGGGTTCACCTGCTTAATGCTAGAGGTGTCTTCTGGCTCGAGAGCAGAAATGCCTGTTTCCCTGCACCGACTGTAGCTCAGCTTAGTGAAGCACGCACGTAGGAGGATGTGTATAGAAGAACAACAGCCACCAGGTCACATCAGCTCTCTGAAGGTGTTGCTTGGTGGCATCTAGCAGCCTGTGTTAAAAGCAGAGATGCCATACCCTTCCTTTAAGATATGGGAAAGCAATATGTGTGTTTTAAAATGAGTGTCATAGAATGGTTTCGATCGGAAGGGACCTCAGAGTTTCAAGCTCCCTTCCATGGGCAAGGGGACACCTCTCACCAGACCAGGTTTCCCAGAGGCCTATCCCACTTGGCCTTGGACACTTCTAGGAAGGGAATGGAATTGCTCCCATGCACCAGTAAGCCATTGCTTTCTGCTGAGCCGAGCGTGCACACAACAAGAGATGCTGCTGTGTTTGTCTCAGCTGGGTACAAACACCCACAGGCTCCAGCTCCTTGTGTGGTCAGGAGGCAGAAACACATCCCCTGGCTTGTGCCAGCAGTCAGGAGCAAACAGGACAAGTTATCACTAATAAGGAGATGACAGACACCCTGAGTGCAGGCAGAGATCCCAGGTGTGCTCAGCAGCAGAGGGAAACGGACGGAAAAGCAGTCAGTGCTGTGGAATAAGAAGGGGACACTTACTAAAAATAATCAGCAAGAGGAGAGAAGATGGCACTCGGGGAACAAAGCCTTCTTTGCAAGCTGTCCTACCAGAAAGCCAATCAGCGACATCACTGCTTTCAAGAATCTTTAGACAGAAAACTACAGCTCAGCTGCAACTGCCCTCAAACCTTGGTTTCCCCTGAGTGAGGATGGCAGCACTTTGAACAAAGTAAAGCCCGGGTGGGGTTGCAGTCTTGGCTGCCACTTTCCTTCACGCATCTCCCAGTGCATCCAGCTGAGAGCCCACTCTGCCCCAGGCTGCTGAGGGAGCAGCCCCAGTGCACCCCAGTGTGCCCCTCTTGCTCACCCTTGTGGCGTTGCCACACTGAGGATCAGATCCCACCTGTCTGGGGAAGGATCGAGCTCAGGCCCTGAATACCTGTGCTACTGCAAGTGCTCGGTGGATTTATTTATGCCTGTGGCACAAATAATTCCTCCTTTCTGAGGGACACGTAATGCCTCTGGAATTCAGGAGATGCAGGCACAAGCACAGGCAGTCTCCAGCATATGCATGCAGGTACACATGTGCGTGGCCACGGCTCCTCTGAGTGCAGTAGCCCACCATCAGCTGGGGTCTGCCATCGCCCACTGCAAAACTCTCGAGGTGCTCTGTCCTTATAGCATCACTTTGGCAAAGAAGAAGGGAGGTTGATTAGGAGCCAAAAGGATGGTATAAATATCCGGCTTGCAAATCCCATGTGTTATCAACATATTAGGGAGCAACTTTTAACTCCAGCTGGGGGAAAGTGACTTCTGCCTGAGGGCTGTCACGGGAGCAGTGGGGAGGCACTTTGCCCAGCTTGCAGTCCACTTGCTGTGTGTGTCTACGCCTTCACTGGTGTTTTTCACACACCTGGCACGCGTGCCTGCTGAATCCATGGAAACAGAGCATCCAAAATCAAGCAGCAAGAAGAAAAACAGGCAGCAAAAGCACAAAGTAGCTGAAGAGGAGAATGGGGAATAGGGGTACACCTTTGCTCTGCACAGACAGAGCAGTGCTGCATTGTGTGGTCTAGGTGTAAAAAAAGGTGGTGGGGCACTTGTGCAAAGCTCTGCCCCTCGGCTGCCCCAGAGCTCAGAGCTTGCAAAGCTCCTGTGCTAGGAACACACACTGCCTACAGCAGTGAGAGGGCTCTATGCGCTGAGCAAGGTGAAGTGGACCTCCTCAGGAGCTGATGTGCTGAGCGGTTACCGCCGGCGTGGCCAGAACAGGCACGTTGCTCCCTTGTGTGCCACCTGCTCTGTACAGCTGATCCTGCTGAGACTCTGCTCCGGGTCAGCTGAGCACCTCATGTGGCAGGATCGCAGCCTTTGCTTTGGAGAGGGATCTCCAAAGCACCCGAGGAGGTTTCATTACTGGTCTGTTTGCACCTATAGGCTGCAAAAGCACGGTGTGGTTCATTGCTTTTTAAAACAAGGCACCAAGGGATCTTGTCAGATCCTCAGCACAGTCCTGCTCAAGGGAAGGTGGACGCCTAAGCACCTAGGTTAGTCCATTACTGCAGGAGAAGAAAGCAAAGCTGAGGCACAAGCAATGTGAGGAGCAGCCAGGAGTGCTGGTGCTGAGCTGTGCAGACCTGCGACGTGGTCCTGCTGCCCGAGCAGCCAGCGGGAACCTTCCCTTCAACCCACCTCTGGTCTGCTGAGAGCACCGAGCCTCTTGGCAAGCCCCTCGCACGCCGAGCTGAAAACAGCAGTGTTTGTGCCAAAACACACACTCAGGGCTTGGATTCAACAATGCTGCATCAGCAGCTCGTAATCAAGTTGACACGGGGCTGATTGTTTATTGAAAAGACAGAGGAGGGGGAAACTGTGATCTGTCCACATTCAATAAAAAACAAACAAGCCGGAGGAGAGGGGCTGGGCTTTGTTGGTTTTCTTTTTGCACAGGAAATCTTTTCAGTGGACTCGTGACAGCGCAGACCCTGACCTGCTGCCTCCGCATGCGGCCAGGGCGGTGGGGTGGGGTGTGAACGCAGGGAAGGGCTGGGGCAAAGCCTGAGCAGGATGGGAGGTGGGGAGCTGAGTGCTTCTTTGTGCGGGGCAAGGCGTGGGTGTGAGCTGTCAGCATGAGAATGGGGAGAGGGAGAACATGGAGACAGGGGAAGACGAATGCTACAGAATGTAATATGTAAACTGCCAGTCATGGCCGTGATGGTTTGTGCTTAGGATGCAGGGCTTTCATCTTTGCTCTTGATTTCATATGTATTTCTTCCTTCCATAGCAAAGCCTATGCCCCCAGGGTAGAATAGATTGGCTTTCCAGCCTCCTCTGTTTACTGTCCTGGGTTCCTCACTGAAACCAGAGCAATGATTTTTTTCACACACTTTTCTTTTGTTTTGATTCTTGAGATTCTGGGCTGCTGCCTCCCAGACAGTCTGAGACATTCCCATGCCCACACTGGGCTCTCTTGCAGTGCAGCACAAGGCTCCCTGCCCATGGGAACTTGTTTTGCAGAGCAGCTTTGCCCTCCTTGGTCTTCAGTAGACTCCTGAGCACTGTGAGGCTGAAATTAGATGGCCTGGTGCATCTAAAGGTGACACAAGGAAAAGACTCTAGGGAGGTGCTGTCCTTCAAGTGTTCGGGGCACTGGAACACCCTGCAAGAGGTGAGACCTCCCAGCCAAGAGCTGTGCTTGTAAGCAGTAGAAAGAGGTATCTGGAAATCACAACGGGTGAAAGAGGGGATTTGCATATAGGAACCAGGCAGGTAAGGTGGTTCAGAGCATGGCCAGAAGGGATTCACACCCTTCCCCATAGTTAGGGTGCCTCAGTCTGGGGCCACTGCTTCCTCTGGTCCCCAGCCTGGTCCTGGGCATTTTGTACTTTCTACAGCAGTGTGTCTGCTCCTAGCTAAATACCAGGTTGCTCCAGGGCAGGAGACTGCAGCCTCCAGAGTGGGCTCTGAAGGCTCTGATGAAGCCTGTGGGGTGCTGGTAGTTTATCTTACTGCTGAGGAGCTCCCTAACAGCAAGGCAAAGGTGGCTGAGTTATTTCCATTCATCACAGGGAATGTTTTCTTCACCTTATCAACTCAGCCCTGGGGGCTCCTCCACTGAGCCCACTGTTCCTCTCCAGTAATCAGCTTAACACCACCTGCTACCGGTGGGCTGCACCCTGAAGTGCCTGCTGCATGATGTCACCCTTTGCAGATTTAGCTGTAAACCGGGATGGACACTGCCTGCCACAGCATGATAGAGGCTGGTCCTCCCAAAACAATAGTGCAAGCAGCATCCCAGCCACAGGTTTAGAATGGGGCTGCAGAGAGGCTGTTACTACTTCTCACTCCACAAGTACACTAAGAGGTGGCTGGTGGCCATTTGCTGACTGGTGCATGTCTGCAGCAGGGGCTCTCAGCTCCTGTTGTCTTCTTCTCTTAGAAAAAAAGAGGGTTGCTTGAAACTGGCTCAGTTCAGGAATCATAGAATCATTAGGGATTGGAAGGGACCCCGAAAGATCATCAAGTCCAATCCCCCTGCCACAGCAGGATCACTTCACTGGAGAAGTTATGGAATCAGAATCACTCAGGGTTGGAACACTGGACCCCAAGGAAGGGGTATGTTGCATGGGAAAATCTCAGTCACCTTTCACACCAGGATTGTCCCCATGAGAGCAGAGAAAGGAGCAGCAATCTGCACAGAATGTGCCTTCAGTGGGCAGGGCTGCCTTGGAGGTCACCACAGGCATGCACCAGCCCTGCTTCCATGTGCTTCCAAGCTAGTGGGTGTTTCTAGACTCAGGATCAGTGTGGATCAATGATTATTCTTTTACTTCTATGGCACTTCAAGTTAGTCATGTAGTGGTGGCTCAGACAACTTTCATGCTAAGTTAGTAGCTACCTGACAGGTACTACAGAGCTGCAGCAACCAGGTCACCATTGCCCCAAGCTCTTAGTGGCAGTGGAGTGGTGTGGTCCATCCTACAGCTGATGTTAAGAGCTGTGGCTCAGCACCCTCAGTCTGAAGTGCTAGTGGATTTTGCTCAGGTATGGATATCCAGGAGCCTGAGCAGACACGCTAGGGAGGTGATATTCTTTCCCCAAACTGCAACTTCCGGTGCAAGTTTCAGGCTTGTTAATCTGAAAAGCTTGTCCTTGTTATTACTGGCTTGGTTAAAAAATTGGGGAAGTTCAAATGGGACATTTTACAAGCTCTAGGAGTGGAACAGTGCCGGTGCTGAACTCCTTGAAGGGCTTTTTTCATTTGTTTGTTAAATTCTTTCCCTATAAATTGATGGAAAATCTCACTGAAACTTAACGAGTTTAATTTTCATCATATAATCTTGTGGGAAAAACCAACTTCCTAGATGTTGGTGACATTTAACACTACCTGTTCAATACAGCCACCATAATGTTGCAGAACAACCTTTCCCAAGGATATCACCCGACACTCGAGTCTTTGAGAGACTTCGGTGTCTGAATCTCAGTCCTTAAATTGGACTCCCCCGTGTGGTTTTTGCTAATCTTCTGCCACTTTCTTCCAAATCCCAGCTGAAGCTCCTACAAAGGAGGAGCTGAATGAACCCTTTGCGACTTTCTCCAAGTCTGTCCAGCAGCTTAGTCACTGCTGGATCTACTGTCTTTTGCCAGCAAGAATCATGCCTGCCGCTGGGTAAAACCAACCCGAACCAGATGATGCAGGCTGGCAGCACAAAGAAATCAAATAAAAGAGTGCTTTGCATCTATAAAAGCAGGTCAGCTGTTTTAAGGTGTGATATCTGCCTCAAGAGCCAACTTTTGGAAGAGCTAAGTCATGCCAAGGCTAAGGTGAACAGGACACACTGAAAGCTGCATGGCTGGCTAGGGACAGGCTGAGCCTATGAGTGACACGGGAGGTGGGGCCTCACTGAGTCACCAGCTTGTCTTGTTTAACTTGGCCACCTCTTTGGATAACCCGTTGTAACTTGGCTCTCTTCAGCAGTTTCACACCTTTGTACAACTGCTTTTCTTTAGCTAACTCGTCCCATTGACTTTGCTTCAGATGAAACGGCTTTGGTCCGCTGCGCATCCCTTCCTTTCAGTTTCAGGCAACCCAATCAAGTGACAAAACTTTAGTCACCTGCTTTCCACCTTGTGAAGATTAGAGCTGGGAAAGCATCCTGGCACAGCACAGCCAAGAAAAATGTTTGCATTGAGAGCAGGCACCTCATCCTCTGTCATACCTTTGGTTTAGAGCCACACGCACCAGGTTGGACAGGCATCTGGAAATGTGCATTTTCCCAGATCACTTCAATCCAATCCCTGATGTTCTGTGATTCTGTGATAGCTGATGGCCTCAAGACACCACAGGCAGGACTGTCCCTTCTGTTTTCACCTGCGCTGCCTGTGAGTAAGCAAAACCTCACCTGTCCTTGGAATGACCAAGCACATCACCCACCTTCCCCTGCCCATCTCACTCTTAATGTAGAGACAGCTTGTGCAATATGGTACCACCACCAGCACCCCTGGATATGAGCCCATAAATGTTCCTCAGACGGGAAGCCCAGGTTTTCAGACAAAACTGAGAGACTCTCATCTGACCTCAGGGCATATTTTTAAGCTCTTTCTGAAGCATGGCTTTTCCCAGTGTTCCCATTACCTCTCCACACTATATCTCCATGAGCTGTGACGACAGCCTCAGTGCATTCTGTGGCTTCCCAGCTGCAGAACCAAGCACAGGAGGAGCATGTCAAGTCTTTAAAACACTGTAGCTCCCGGCTTCACTCTCTCACCACACTATTAATGACCTGAATATCTTCAGTGTGACTCCCAGATCCTGCTCACCTTGCTGCCCTCCTCACCTTGCTGCAGCTGCTGGGATCATGGAAGCATCAGATGCCCACATCTACCTCCACCTCCACATTCCACTCCATCATCTTGGATCCAGGGAGAAGGAAGAAAGAGCATGCTCCTCCTCACCACTCAATGTGTGGACACATGGCTGTGGTGGATCCTGCCTGGATGGGCATAATTTGATTTCTGGGGGGAGCTTTGTAGAGCTGGATTCTGAGGCAACATGGACAGGGAGCTGCCATGTGGAAGAGCCCTGGCACTTCAAATGCACAGCCCCCAGACTTCACGATGCAATTGGTGTCTGTGCTTTGCAGCTTTTAAAGTTGCTTTTTATTAAATTTATTTTAATAAAATAAATAAAAATAATTTTATTATTTTATTGTGATCCCAACTTTTTGCTAGCAAATCCCCACTTTAATCTTTGAGCTACTGCTATGCTGCATTCGGAGCTGGTTTGAAAACTGACCTAATCAAGATCAAATTTATGTGAGAGATACAGGCTCATAGAATCATAGGGTGGCTTGGGTTGGAAGGAACCTGAAAGATGATCTCATTCCACTCCCATGGACAACTCTCACTAGACCAGAGCCCCATTCAACCTGGCCTTGAACACTTCCAGGGATGGACCATCCACACCCTCTCTGGGCAACCTGTTCCAGTGCCTCACCACCGTCACAGTGAGGAGTTTCTTCCTTACTCCTTATCTAATCTACCCTTTTTCAGTTTAAAGCCATTGCCAACATCTTCCCTAGCCTTCCTTTTATCAGGTACTGATGTACCTTAGATATTTTGTTTCCCTTAATGTTCCAGTGAAAGGGTCATTTCTGGGAGATCAGATAAGCAGCAGCACACAGAAAGTACAATTCCTACACCTGCAGTTCCTGGCTAGGCAGACACAACAGGGGCAACTAGGTAGTCAGCCCAGACTAGGTAGTCTCACTACAGACACACGGTTGAAACACATCAGTTAGACAGCTGCTCCACATTTCTTCCACCTCCCAGTCCAGATGTCAGAGGCACTGAATACCTGGAGCACCCTCGCTGCAGGATGCCTCTGCAACGTGGCTCGGAAGTAGCCCTCCAAAGCTTCTGGATGAAAGATGCTTCATGAAAATGAGAAGAACTCACAAAGAATATTTATCTGCTCGGTAGCCTTTGAGACTTTCTAAGTGAAGCCCAGGGTCCTGCTGTGCTAGGTGATGCACGTGAACAGCAAACCAGCAATTTCCATTCTGCCCTTTCACAGGAATGAGCACTAGAGCGGTCCTTCTGCAGCAATTTCCCCGACGCGTCTGAAGTGCAGAAGCGCTGGCTTCTCTTTGTGCTGAGCCTGGCGAACGCTGTTTGTGTTTCTCCTTCCATGATGGTTTTGCCCATTTATGCCTTTTCTGAAACAGAAATTAAGAAAATTAAATCTTGTCTGCCTACGTAACTGAGGTAGAACACGGCAGAACAAAAGATATTTAAAAAGACTGCTCTCCCACAGGCTGAGTTTTGGTACAGAACACAGCTGAGGCTGATAAAGCAACGTGAGGGCACGTGGCGTTTCTTCTGCGTTTTGTAAAACAGCAGCTCATTATTGATGATGCCTGTGCCGTGCTCTCAGCAAGCCTTTTGTGTGTGCATGTGGAGTCCTCGTGTTTGCTGCATGAGTGGTGTGCTGGTTGGTGCACTTAGCGGCCAGAGACACCTCTTCAGAGATGCTCTGGAGAGAGAAAAGGATGGACCGGTCTTTCTGTACAGCCTGATGGATGTCTTTAGCGTTGCAAAGTGAACAGCAGAAACCATAAATCATGTCAGCAGCACAGCCAGGAACGAAACCTCAAATGCACTGGAGTGCTAGGCTGAGATCTTAGCCACGCTGCTCGGAGCTTACTTTGCTGCACAAGGCAGTGAGTGTGAGGAAGGAATGGATGGGGAGCCTGGCCTAACCACAGCAAGGAGCTGAACGCTGACACGTACCGGCAAAGACCACGAATAAGGCTGTTGTGTGCCAGCAGTTCTTGCAACTGATGGCAAAGCTCACCAGCCCACTCGTCTTTCTGTGTGAAAGCTGTAGGCTCACTTAAGCCCACCCTGACCCAGGTCATGAAGAGCTTCAGTTCCTATGGATTGTGTGGAAACAGATGATTGGATGGAAAGTGCCTCTTGGCTAGAGGGTAAGGCTGCAGCCTGAGGCAGACATGGATTTGCTCTTTGCTCTCACAAATGAAAGATTCACAGGGTCACCCCATACTCCTGAGAAAGAGAACAAGCTAAATCAATGAATTTTTAAAACATCTGCCATATGGGAGGTGCAGAGGGGCAACCAGCATTCTTGCAGCACAAGCAGTGGAGACAGCAGTATCAAGTAGCCTCATAACAGAATCATAGAATGGGTGGAGTTGGAAGGCATCTTAAAGATCATCAAATTCCAGCCTTCCTGCCACAGATAAGAGCAGATCTCACTAGGTCAGATTGCTCAAAGCCCCATCCAACATGGCCTTGAACATTTACTGAGGAGAAAGCATCCACAGCTTCTCTGGGCAACCTGTTCCTGTGCCTCATCACCCTCATAGTGAGGAATTGCTTCTGAATTTCTCATCTAAGTCTCCCCTCTTTAAGCTTGAAACCATCCCCCTTGACCTATCGCTAGAGTCCCTTGTGAAAAGTCCCTCTCCAGCTTTCCTGTAGCCCCTTCAGGTACTGTAAGGCTGCACGAAGGTGTCCCCGAAGGCTTCTCTTCTTCACGCTGTGCAATCCCAAGTCTCTCAGCCTGTCTTGTCATTTTGCAGCACTCCTGCCAGGTGCAGTCACCAACATCTAAGCCTGGCTGCTTATTTGCCCAGCAGAGTTGTTAGAGAGACTCTGCTGAAGCTGCTGCTCTGTTGCATGGGGCTATGAGCTCTCCAGATAATACCAAAACGTTCCTCAAACACCTTCTGGGTCCACTCCAGACACACGTAACACCTCAGAGCACATGGGCCATCCCTGCAGTGTTTTCAATCTACAGCTAATATTTCTTTTCACTAAGTGCTAGAAGCAGTATTAAGAGAACACAGAATGGCCTAAAGAAAAGACCTGAGTTTTCAGGAAGACACTAGATCTATCACAGCCTTGACTATAATTGCACTAATAGCAGTTGGACTGTCTCACTTGCAGTAGTTCACTAATTGCAAACCTTGTTTCCACTATAAAAAATGTTGTGGGATTTTAAGGCTTCCTGAAGGGCTGTCAGCTTGGCTCAGCATCTGCTTTTCTTTCCTTCATGCTGAAAAAGCAAGTTGGCTTGATAATACCTCAGCTGAGGGAACAGGGCGTTTGCCCAGTGAGGGGGGAACATGGGCTGCCCCGAGTCTGTCTGAATCCCTGGAAGGGGCAAAAGGGGGCACAGTGAGCAGCAACATTATCTCCTCTTCTGTCTTCTTCCTTTTTTTTCTCATTTGCTTGATCCTTCATGAAGCCAGCAGGCTCTCACAGCCTTACTGAGGCTCCCTCTGTGTGCACATAGAAATCTTCATATAGGTACTTGTACGCAGATGTGTGTCTGCATGTGCATGGACCTCTTTTGCCGTGGTCCTGCTGCTGCAGTGAGAACCATGGGGTCACACGCCCCATCTCGAGGTGACAGAAGCTGGCTGAAAGCAATGGATATTGCACCAAAAATTTGTGCCTGCTTGTTAAAAAACAATTCTCTGCCCACAGAGTTGTACTCTCCTGTCACTATCACCCACGACAAGTCAATACCTCTCCCTCTCTTAGCCCTGACCCCAAATCACATGGAATGACATTTCAGACAGCTGAGGTGAGCTCACTCTCAGCCTCTACCAGCCAATCTCCCCTCAAAGCTCTCTCCCCAGAAATGCCTTTTTCAGGGTCCCCAGACCCAGCGATGTGGGTAAGTGGGAATGGTGGGGTGATACAGATCTTCCCCACTGAAGACAGATCCAGTCTCCAGATTATTTAATGCGTTTCAGCGCTGTTTACCCTGACATGACACAACCTGCCAAGATAAGATATTTTCAGGGAGGTGAGATATGCAGCAGCCACAGAGGACTTTGCACCTCCTTGGAATTCTGTGTTCCAAACACAACAGAGCCATTTCTGAGAACAAATCAGGCGGGTGACATTAGTTCTCATGTATCTTGGATTTTTAAGCTCTGGTTAGAAAAGTGAGTGCTGATAAACACCAGGAAAAGCCAGTCTCTGTGTGAGATTCATCGATCGAATTTTCAGAGCAAAGTGGGGCAGGTAGTTCTGCCACATTATTTTCACAACTAAAATTCCATATCCATAGGGAGTTGGAAGCAGTTTTGAGAGGTAAAAATCAGAAGAACAGCAGAAAATTAAGAAGTAGACAAGAAGTCTCGGTGGGAGCTCCGGATCCATTTCTCTTCTGTACTTTGCAAAAATGGCAGCTGTTCTGTGGCCAAGCCAGTCACCTTGAAAATTTCTGGGTTCAGTGCATAAGGGTTGAACAGTTCCATTTGCTGTCAGCTCTCATAAACAAACGACAGCTCTCGGAACAGACCTGATCCTCATCTGATTAAAAGGACATTCTGGACAAGGAAACCTGGGCAGTTTCTAGCATCTGAGGGTCTTGCTTGCTGCACTCATGCCAATTATTACACAAATATGCCTTCAGTTAAGTGGAAAATAAAAGGGCAGGGAAAGGTATAAATGGCCAACATGTTTAAACTCGTGTAATATTTTCTTTGGGTAAGTACTAGGAGAGGAGAAGACGCTGCCTTGGGTGAGGCTGAGGTCTTTGCACAAGAGCTCGCGGTACCGCATCGGTAACACTAAACATTCCTTTGCAATCAGGGGAAGAAGCAGTTTGATTAATAGTGAACTAATTGCTTCACTCAAAACACAGGAGCTGGACATGGGTCTCCTCAGCTCTTGCAAGAGCACTGCTGCTCAGTGCTACTGGTACATTATCTCCTCCTTTTTTCTGGTTACAGAGGTTAAAAATGGTCTCTTGGATTTCTTGAGGTTTCTTCTGTTTGCTTTTTTTTTAAAGGGCTTTTATTTTGGTTTGTTTTAAAGGGAAGGGAAGGGGGAAAGGAAGATGGGGACTTAAAAGCTGGAGCAATGCAGACATTTATTAATGACACCATTTCCTTCCTAGGAGGGTTTTTTTAAATCCTCTTGACTCCTCCAAATGATCGATCCATCTCTACTCTGATTGGGAAGAGAGGCTGAATGTCACTGAGCCAAGGTTTCAGGGGAGCCCAGCAGTGTGTGGGACAAGCTGTCTCTTCCCCAGCCCAGTGCCAGAGGCACCAGCACTGCTGTGCTGGCAGAGGCAGCCAGGCTGTCCCGTGCCACCAGGTGCCACCTGCCAGGCAGCGGCTCTAAGTCCCCCTGCAGCCACCGCACTGCGTGTGCTAAAGACGTGCGCGTGGAAAGTGCTGCCTCGAGAGCCTCTCCGGCCACCAGAAAGAGGCTGAATTTAAGAAAGAAGAAGAAGAACCACCCATTACATTCCTGCTTCCTTGCAACCTGATCCCATGCTGCGCCGCCTGTGAATCCAGCACCTCTCCAAGAGGCGACTGCTCCGTTAGCGTGACGTGCAGCGTGAAGACACGGGGCTCTTCCCAGGGAGCGCTTTACTGTGGGCAAGCTTCAGTCCCAGTGTTCATGGCCAGCTCTGTTTGGAACATCCTCCTGACAGAGGAGAGGCGCCGAGATAAGCCGTGGGGTAGCAGTTGTCCTGGAAACGGCAAGATCCGCTTATTTTTAGCACCGAAGTCATCCAGTTAAACAAACTACATTCAAGGAACATCGTGATGATGACACCACAATAAAAAGATGTGGGGTGTATTTACAGTCCCTGGGACAGTGTGACGCCTCGCCTTCGGCTGCCGGTTCTGGCTGCCAGCCGTCTGGCCCCCACACTGGCAGAGCAAAGTCGTGCCCTTTCCTTCTGGGTGGTGGCAGGGACCCAGGAACAGCCCGAGTGGGGTGGCAGAGAGAGCACAGCGTGTGCTTCCCCTCTGCAGGCTGCAGCCACTGCTTTGCGTAGCTCAGGAGGATCCTCCTCCAAAGGGCAGCCCAGAACAAACAAAGGTATAATTTTTCAGCAAGGTGTGCTGCCAGGAATGCACAGATCAGGAGACAAGCCATGAAATGTAAGTAAGCGTGACAGACACGGGGAGGTGAAGCTTATCTCTTCATCCTTGCTTCCTAGTGCTGATGAGCTCCAGTCCTGAGGGTGCACTACCCTAGTGACCCCAGAAAGTCTGGCAGCTTCAACCAGAAGGTCATCTCTGAGCCCAAAAGGTAAACTGAAGGCACAAGGACTACAACCACAGAGTATTGCTATCAAAAAGTTTCCATCCCACCTGCTCTGGGGCAGGTCTGAACTCAGAGCTGAGTTGCATCCTTCTCCTTGAGGATGCCCAGCAAAGCTGCAGGTGCATGAAGTGAGAAAAGGCAACAGAAGTCAACAGCAGCTTTTGCAAAGCTAATTGAAAAAAACAACCACTTTGGGCCACAATAAACTGAAATGCTACTTTAAAAGTGGTTCCTGTGTTATCTAAGCTGTTTTTCCTGTTGTCTTCGAGCACATAGCAAGAAGTCCTCACATGAAGAGACCTCCCAGCTTCAGCAAAAGCTGCGCAGATTTTACTACCATATAAAGATCTGCTTGTCAGAGTTTGCAAAAGGTGGTGCTCAGCTGAGCGGTGCTGTTTGGATACTAAAGCACAGCTTTGACACACCACCTCCAACGTTTCAGGGCTGTTCTATCCCTCCCTCCATTAGCAAAGGGTACAGCCTTTGTGAGACAGGTAGAGCCACCTCCATAGCTATCGGGTGATGGTGATCCACACATCCCAGACAACACCGTCAGATCAACTGTTGCCTCAACTTTGTCTTCCTGCAGGAGAAAGAAAACAATGAGGAAAGAGGAAGGGTGCAAAGAGGGAAAGAAAGAGGTGGGAGTACCTTGGGAGAGGTTTCTCTTTGGCATGGTAACTTAGCTGAAGGGAGCTCATGGGGAAAGGCAAAGGGACAAAGAAGGACTGGAGCCACAGAGAGCCCATGTGCACAAGTAGGGGAGAAATTCCAGGTGGAAAGAAGGACTGTGAGAAGGCTTTGGTTTATGTAGCAAGCTTGGCCATTAGTCTCAGTAGCATCTGCAGTCCTGCAGGTGACTTATGCTTGAAGCTGTCTGATGCCACTACCCCTTGTCAGTAGCAAGGCTTTTCCTCACACCGCAGGTGAATTTGGATGTGATGGTGTGTGGAGAAAAAATATCCCTTGCTCTTCCAGATGACGTCTCTTAGCCTCTCCTGTGCAGAATACAGGTAATTTCATGTAGGTCCATCCAGGAAAGACAGGCGTAGCTACTCCCTGTGGGTAAAACTGGAGGAGTTCGGGACTTTGCTGTGGTTACTCTATCTCAAAAAGCCCTCACCCCTGCATACCTGAAGTCCATCCCAACCTATTCAGAGCTGTGGAAAGATGACTCATGGAGAGTTCAGTGTCTTCCTGGCACCAGTTAAAGCGGTTGTTATAAATCCATCCGAGCTGAGTGGCCGTTCTCGGAGCAGCTATTCTTGCACAAGTTGCTCTCTCTGTGCTCAAGTGACTGCTCACTCCTTAAATGATTCTGAATAAAAATATTTGCCTGCTTCTCCAGCGTGTGTCTGCCATCGTCCTTCTGGTCCATCACTGAGGGAAAAGGAGGTGAGGAGAGGTTTTCTGATTGCTGCATGCAGCTCCTGAGGGCTCTGGCAGCACTCTCTTATCACATAGCACTGTCCTCTTTGGTACTGGTGATGCCAGCAGGAGAGGGGTCACAGAGCCACCCAATCGTTCACCTGCAAATGCTGCCTGGAAATCTGTGGCTCTGTCACAACACCGTGGCAAGAAGAGCATCCAGTGAGTCCCTGTAGCCTCGCTGAGTGCCTGTCTGAAGCCCTTGGTGCAGCTAAGAAAGACTGAGTGTTCACAACGGCATCTTAGACCAGCAACAATCCCACCACCACCTCCGACTGTCTCAGGTAGGTTCAAATACCTCTGGGACAAGCATTTCTCTTCGTCACCCCAAAAATGTGCTTCTGGGTGCAAAAGGCAAAGTCAGCAAACCCAGCCATCCTATCTCATGTTGTGGTTCCAACTATTTCTTATACATGTCTTGCTGCTTTGCTGGGCTCTGGCTTGTCACAGGACAAGCAACGTTAAAGCCAGTAGACTGTCCCATGCTCAGCATCGTGCCCCAGAGCTACCCTAGCCCCAGGTGTTGCCATGCTCAGCAGAGCTTTTCTGGCTCCCCAAACTCATGTCAGATAGGTAACTATCAGTCATGAGTAGCCACAGCTGGAGTTCAACCTCTGACCTGTAAGCTGCTGGTCAATCCATTAAGCCACTCGTTCCTCCTCCAATCAATTTTTTAATATCTCTGCTTTCAAATCTAGATGGATGCATCAAGCTGACATGTAAAAGCAGGATAAGCAAGGAGCTGTGTTTACCCTTTCCACTCCCTTGGGCCAGAGGAAGAGGGGACACGCCATGTAGCACGGCGGATGGACACGTCTGTTACCCTGCTGGCTGACCTAACTCCATTCACACAGAAACAAACAAGCAGATGACACATGGAAAGAAGGTATCTTGCATTTTCATGTGGTGAGTCAGAGATAAAAGCATCTGGGAGAGCACAAGCTCCTCTGAATCTCCCTTTTGAGGAGCTGTTTCCAGAAGCTTTGATTTCACCCCGGTATTTCCAACAGGAATGCATGGTGCTGTCATGTCCTGCTGCCTTTGGTACCTGGAGATGAGGTGAGAAAGGTAACCCCATCATGTGTGTGGACCCTCCAATGCCTGCATATTGCTGCATTACCATGGGAGGGCAGTTTCCTCGCTGATTAAGATCTACTTGGCTTCAGAGGACCTCTGATGTCTTCCATTAGCCAAGAGCACCAGGTGACCAGATTAGGGTGAGCAGAAAAAACATGATGCCCACAACACAGAGGGCATCCTACCTAGGCACACACACGTTGCCAACCCAAGACCACAGGAACTTTGTGGGAAGATGCCTTGCATCCTCCAGGCAGCAACTCAGGTGCTCTTCAATCCACCACTTCGGTGGCAACGTTACAGATAAAGGTGTCAGCCAAGGGCTCCAGCCCCCAGGTGATGGTACCATAAAGAGTTGCCTTCAGGTGCCAGGCAAATTGCCATCTCACAAGAAAACATAAAGAATAAGAACAAACATAGAGTCACTGTCCCTAGAAGGTATCAAAAAATGTGTGGAAACGTGGTTTAGTGGGCATGGTGGCCTTGGGTTGATGGTTGGACTTGATGATTTTGGAGGTGTCCTCCAATGAACCTTAATGATTCTAGGGTTCTAGGGCTCTAGCCACCACTTGAGCAGCCCTAGCCCTGTGGAGACACACCAATCGTATGGAAGAAATTACTCTTTCATGCCAACAGCAGTCCAAAAGACACAGATCTTCCAGTGGATCATAAAGCAAGCTGTAGTCTGATTTTTGTTATATTTTAATAACAGACTTTAAAAAATGCAAGGCACTTCCCTCCTCGCTAGCATATTTCCTGTACATTTAAGTAGAACTGAAGCCTGCTGGCCCTAAGTAGTGTAGGAAGCAAAGCACGTCCTCCCTCATTTTTGTGGCCCAAAACCTTTTCTCTGAAAAGCTCAGGTTAACTTTCCTTAGCTCTCACATTCCAGAGTATGTCTGCAATTAGAGTAGTGTTTGAGTAGAGTGAGCGCAAAGCAAGCAAAAGGCTCCAGCATCCACGTCTGCAGGCGAGAGCGCGCCTGTGGCTGTGTAATCCTCTATAAAACACACCGCTCTTCAGATTACCTAGGAACTGGTCAGATGCCTGGAAAATATTCTTTCCAAGTTTTCAGAGCGGCCTCTGAAACTTCACACAAACACATCTTGTCCCACTGGGGTTGGTGGAATAATCCGTGTTTGGCTGCGGCTCGGTCTGCCGCACGCACACGACCTCGTGCGTGCCGATGCTCGTCCGGGTGTGCGAGCCAGGTAGAGAGCTGTGCACATTTCTCATGGGGGGCAGCCCTGTCCAGCTGGACCCCGGCACTGCGTAGTCTGCACAGGCAGACACGACTGCTCCACGGGCTCCTGCTTTCCCTGCTCTGCTTAGCCAGAAGTTTGCTCTTGCAGACGTGCTGAGCTGTGCAGCTCTCATGGGATTAAAGCGAGCAGTCACACTGTCTGAATTGGCCAGGAGGGAGACAGTAGGCAGAGATTTGCCCACAAGGGCCCAGTTCTGTTCCAAATTGTGCTCAGGGCTGGTTCCAAGGACAAGGAGTCAGGGCAATTGCACAGTCTCATTAAAGTAAGGCAGGGAGTAGATCAAACAGCCTAAACGAGGGCTAAGACAGGACTAGCCCATGGCTTGGACTCTGGCCAGGGTCACCTGAGGCACTGCTTGTCCCTTGTTACCCCACATTAGTTTCCCCCAGGTCAAACAGCCTGCAATATCAGGTAGCAATTCAGGGTGAACCTGCTCTTGGGCTCCATGATTCCACTACAGCTCTGCCATGCACTACATCTCAGGAGGCTTGTTGTGCATCCCAGAGCATCTCTGGGGTCACTGACGCACCAGACTTCGGGAGTGCTGCTGTCCTAACTGCATGTGAACCAGCATGAAGGTGAGAGGCTTTGCAGGGAAGAAGGACTGAATAAAACCCCTTTATGGGGAAAATTGTGAGGGCTGAGCTGCCCGTGGAGCACAAGAGGAGTGGAACAGCCAGCAAAGATTATCACGTGCTAAGCAGGGCAGTGCACAAAAGAGGCAAAACCTGTAAAATTGTAGTGTTCAAAGTAGAGGTTTGTTTGACTTCCATCCGAAGTGTCTAGGTTTTATCCGTTGTCTCCTTCTGGCTTCTCATAAACTCCCATGACACCGACGGATGGAGACACAGAGGATTAACTTGCAGACAACTCGCTGCAAACTTCAGCCACTCAGTAACAGCTTAAGCAGATAACTCTGGTTTTATGTAGGGCAACTGGTAGGGAAAATGTGTCAGGAAAGTCTTTCCTGCTTCTTTTGAGTGGTAAGATTAGAAGCAAGAACACTTCAGACCCCGAGAGCTCAACCTTCCATACCCCTGCACTGGGGGTGCCTGGGTCACCCCCACAAATGCCAAAAGCTCCTGCTAGGCAGTGGCAGGGAGCAAGAGGCATCTCCCACGGTCACAAAAGCTGGTCCTTACCTGCCTCAGGGCAAAGAAGAAAGAGAATTAAAGCAATTCAATCCCTTCTGCTGTCCCAGACAGGCAGCTGAGTGCTTGATGTGGGGCCAGTTCCTTGGATTTATATGGTATGGCACATACAGTGAGAAACTGTTAGTCCTATTTTCTGTACTGGGCTTTGCTGCGCTGGTGACTACCTGACAAAGTCTCCCCAGTAACCCTGGGGAGTCAGTCTCCCCAGATCCCATCTGAAATGAAATTTCAGTTCTGGGGCACAGTCTGGAGGATGTTTGGAGAGCAGGGCAAAAAGAAGTGCTCTTCAATGATCTAAAATCCATTCAGCAGCCTAGAGAGCTTCTTCCTGCAACTCAGGAGCAAACTCACTTGCTCCCTTCAGTCTCCTGGGGAGAGCAGCAGATCGGCTTAACTCAGGGTTGTGTTCCTCTCCAGCAGCTGTCCAGGTGTGCCACTGAGGTACAGCAGCCAGCAGAGCTCTGCTTGTGCAAGAGGACAGTGAGGCTGAGGGCAGGTAGAGCACAGGGACAAGACCTGCCCTTGGAGAAGGGCAAGGCATACAGAAACCACCTGGCAGTTTCCAACATCTTCTCTTACATCAACCGAAGCAGTCAAAAGAGACCCTTGAGACTCATTTTGCCAGGAAGAAGGAAGGGATGGTTGCAGTCTCCTGAATCCCACCTTGTCACTGCTGTGATTACCACTAGCCCTGCTTGTGGTCCCAGCTCAAGGAAGTCAGATGAAAAGGGGAACAGGTCCACTTGAACTTGCTGACATGATGGGCCAGACTGGATGACCAGCAGGGACTGTGAGAAAAGAGAATCCAGCTCCAAATGATCTCCACAAAGTCTTCTGCGTTTTAAACAATGAATGGAGCAACTTCAGCTTTCCTATGTCCAGCTTGCTGCCCCGTTGGCTCATGGAATGGCAAATCCAGTGACTCAGTAATCTGTTTGCCAGGCACTTTTTGAAGCAGGAACATAATTTAATTCCCTTTGAGGAGATCAAAACGAGGAAACATTTAAGTAGGACTTCCTGCCCAGTGTGACATACAAATTCTTTTCATCATGGAAACTTAACTGAGCTTAAACAATAGTAAATGAAACTGGTTATGCAATGAAGTTGTGGGAGATCAAAGCTGATTTTGGCTTTTAATTAAGATAACAAGGCACCTGGATTAAGGAAGCTGGGGGTAACCCACTGCCAAACTACTTAAAGAAACACAAACACCTCTCCATTAACTTGGGGCACACACAGAAGAAAATGAGGCAGCATAAGACTTTGCCTGTGCTTACAGTCGGGATGGTAAGATTAGAAACTTCCTACTTGAATTTGTTCCTACTTGAATTTGTCAGACACCATCTCGTCAAGATGGGAGAGCAGCTCATGAATCTACCCCTTCTCCCATCCATAGCTTCTCCTCACTTGTCTTGCACATCCCTTCACTACATGTCTATGTGTGTATTGCCACGTTGGCTGTCTGCACAAGCCCTCTACTCTTCCTTTTCCACCCATGGGGCTACCTACAAGTCACATTCTTGTAGGTTGTTCCAGTCAGGGAGCAAAGTCAGTGCAGGGCTTACGTAGTTTGTGGAAGCAGCTTTGTTTATTTACAAAAGAGAGACAAAACTCCTGTGTGACACAGCAGGAGTCAAGCCACAGGAGAGGGTTTCTCTGTTCTCAGCTTCCCCTGCTGTTTTGGCCAAGCCCCCCACCCAAAAGCCTCCTCTCTCTGGGCTTTTCCCAGGGCCACACACTGTGTTTGCTCAGGCATCCGCCTTTGTCTGGTCCTGTGCTCGCTCCACACTTCTCCTCCTGAGCCTCATGGCTTTACACCCACACTCACCTCTTCCCAAAACAGCCCCTTCCCAGAGCCTGCACGCTCCCAAGGAAAACAAAGGAGCCCGTGGTTTGGGCAGACACCTCTGTGCAGGGTGGAGGTTTCGAACGAGTCATTATTTTGCTGCCTGCATTCCCAAGCCGATTGCAGGGGCTTTTTAAAGGAAACATCTGAGAAAGGGGGTTAATCTGGGGTCTGCCTTATTAGCAAAGCCATAAAGCCTTTCAGGAAAGTCCAACAGAGCAGGCTGGGGCTGAAGCCAGTCCATTCCTGTAGTGCATATGTGTGCGTGGTCGTTGGAGAGGAAAGGGAGTTTAGCTGGTTAACACCTCAGGATGGTTAGAGGGGACCATCTCTTCTGCAGGGTTGCGTGCCCCATCCATCCATTTCAGTAGTGTGTTCCTAAGAACCTGGAAACAACAGCTTCTTCAGCTTGCAGGAATGTTATTGTTCTCCATAAAATTTGATAGGATTTTACAGGACCTGCGATGCTTCAGGGTAATGAATTCTTAGCTATCAGCAGCCATCCTGGGCCCCAGGAGAGTGCTCTGCAGAAACTACGAAAAGGTTTCAAGCATGCATCTTGATTTATAGCAATGTGGAGTTCCTCCTGCTTGAGCTGGGGATTCAAAACATCTTTCTGGGCTTCCTTCAATTCCTGCCATCCTTTTCCCAATTGCTTTTGAAAGCACATGGTTCACTCAGCCTTAACTGTAGGTTAGCCCATACATGGCAGAGATACACAGAGTGTGGGCTGGTGTCAGGAAAAATGCCTCAGAGCTCGGGTGCATATGTCTTCTCCTTGATTAATCCACCTAACCTATTTGTTGAAAAGCAGAGCTTGTCCTTCTTAAACGAAATCACAGCTATTCAGTGGAGACACAGGACTGTCATGACCCTACAGCTTGGGCTTCAATCACACTCTGACCTCTGTTTTTGCATAAAGGTACTCCTGCACATGTTCCTCACCCATCCTTGGTGCAAGTACTGGACCCTTAATAGAGCAGGACATGTCTATGAGGGAAACCTGGCTGTTTGCTCCTGCCTAGTCCTTGGAAGAGCTGCTATCAATTCCACTCAGTCTTTTTGAGTGAATATTCACAGCCTGATCTCTAGTCTGCTTGGGTTCGTGGGAGCCTTGCATAAGATTCTGGTCCTTGCAGCAGCAAACTGATGACTAAAGTCTCCTGTTTAATGCCAGATGGTTGTTAGGGGCAGACCAACCTTCCTTTTGCCTCCCTGGTGATCTGTGAAGACCTTTTTGACCTTGAGAAGACAGATCAGTCTAATAAACTTTCTAGAACTGCAGCCCTTGTGCTAACATCCTATGATCCTATGAAGTCTCTGTAGAAGTGGCTGCAGTGCTGGTTCACACAGTTGGGAAGTTCATTGTCTCAGGTTAAGCAGGGAGACCTCTTGTAACACTCAACTCTGGGTATCCCAGGATGCAGCCTCTTTCCCCACATCCTGAAGGGAGTCTCTGGGAGGTTAATCTGTGCCATAGCTTAGGAACAGTCTGCAGAACAAGCAGCTTGATGCCCTTTTATCAAGAAGAACATTTTCTCCTCTTCCTATCCAGAGACTCAGCCTGGCAATTTACCCATTTCCAGCACTGAACCAACAGGCAGGTCCACTCCAGCCTCTGCACTGGGTCATATGATACAATCAACTCCACCAAAAAGGAGATGTGTCGTTATCTCACAGCTAGCAGGGCAGGACTTTGAACCATTGCCCCAATTCTAATTTCTTTGGAACTTGTAGGTGTGTTTCTTCTGCCCCTTACTAATGAAGTTTTGCATTTTATTGCTGCACAGCGGTCACCCTGAAGAAGAGTCAACCCAAAATTAAAAGGCCAAGCCAAGCCAGAAATATCCCAGCCAAGCAAAAGAGATGTTTTCAAACCTCCCCAAGCAACATCTTTGTGGTGGTGAATAGCAGGACTTCCCACAATCTGGGCATCTTTGTGCAGAGCCTCGTGAATAAGCAAACTGCAGATCAATACAGACCACAGTGTGTGATGCTCATTAGCATGCTGGGAGATGGTATCAAACGCCAGTGCCCCCTTCCCCTGAACAGAACTACTGATAGGGCAGTGTGCACTGCCAACAGTGAGTCATTCATCACCCCGTCCTGTCCTCATTTCACAACAGCATGATTCAGTGTTTGCAAAGGAAGGTCCTGACTGCAAACATTACTGCCATTCAGCCTCGTCGCACCGTACAGTGCGGATTGTGCTCTGCCTGGTTGTTTACCAGGACAGTAAATCAGTGGAGGCAGAGCACCCCTGGTGATCTGGAGATCTGTGGAAACTAAGAGCAATCCAGAGGAGGACTGTGCAGTGAAACCGTTGCTCTTGGTGACACTCATCCTTTCCACTGCCTCCACGTCCACCCCAGTGGAGAAGCCCAGATGAGTGCTGAGCCTGTTAAACTCTCAGATGCAACTGAAGCAAAAGCTTTAAGCCTTAAGATGAATTTTCTAATTGCTAGCCCTGCAAATTCACCCTGTGGAGAGGCAAGAAATTGAGCTGGGCTGTGCCTCTTCCTGCCTCTTCAGTTTCCAGCAGCTGCAGTGCTGTGGCTGGAGACTGACAGTTTTGCTGATAAGGCAGAAAGCCCAGTGAACTCACCTTGCTTTTCCCTGACCATATTAGCTTCCTTTTGCCAGACTGAAAACCAGCTTTTGTCAGTCAAGGCAAAGAGCTCAGAGACTCTCAGAGTATAGATGTGCTGATCAAAGAGATGCCTCTATGAGAGAGGAAGGTCAGCCCTGCAGGATCAGCAGAACCAGTGCGGTGCGTCTGTGTTTAATCTGACATGAGGTGTAGGAAGCCAGAAAGGGATAGGGAGAAGCAGGCAGCCTCCCCTGTGCATGGTTTGTTAGGCTGAGGGAAGATTTAGCCCCTAATCAGGTTTCTGATCCTCCTTAAGACCATCTAGTACTCTGCTTGCCATTTCTCTAATTCTTCTGCAGGCTTTGCTGCAGCCCCTGGTACCAAGCGGCAAAGCAATTAAGGTAACTGTGGCATTGGCCCATCCAGGCTATGTACAACCTAGATTTGATTTGAAAAGTCATTTGAAAATCAGAGTAGAGTGTTTTCTTATATGTAATTAGCAAAATTACTTTATATGTTTCTTCATCTTCTTTTTATTTTTTCAAAGAATGAATAGGCTGCTGATTTAGAGAGATATCCAAAGCATGTATAAACCAGCTGAGTCCCCTGACATCAATGGTGCTTTGTCAATCTACACAAGCTGCAGATAAAGCCTTTAATGTTCCAAAAAGCAGAGTTATCAGGCTCCATGTGGGCTCGTATGAGTTAACTGGAAGAGCTTTCTAGCAAAGTCATCCATCACTTGGCTATCTACAGTCACCAGCGCGCAGGTAAATCACCAGGGTTCTGCTACCAGATGTTTAAAAGGCATTTGACCTTCTTGTATATTCCGCACATGAAAAGAGCTTAGTGAATTACTTGACTTTTAAACAACAATATTCAACAATTTACTACAGAGTTCACTAACTGGATGAGGTGCTAACCTGGACATCCTGACTAGATTCCAGCTGGGTTAATTATAAGCTGCCTGCGTGTCCCCCCCCCCATTTCAATTTTGATGCTATTTGATGTCATTTTTTGCCTTCTGCATTGAGATTCCTGCTGTTGCTGTGTTGCACTCCAAAACCATGCAACTGCAGCAGCAGATGAAAGACCTCTCTATAGAGAGCTTTCAAAGCACTCATGAATGCACTTTTGTCAGTATAGGAGCCCTAATGCACGGTTATCATTTGGTTTATTGCTTTCATTGATGTTGTTATTGTTCCTGCTGTTTCAGATTTTATTTACTACTACTTTCTTCTTGTCAACTCCTGAAATACAGACCTGGATTAGCCTTAAAATCAGAACCCACATTTACTGAGAGTAATGTGGTGCTCAGAGTTTCAGTGCCAATTCAGATCAATTCTAAGACAAAATCATCAATAGCAAATCCATACTGAGGTTACGGTGTGAATTTCCCAAGACTTGTGGCCAAGAACTACTGTCAGAACTGTGATTCAGGATTACTTCAAGGCAAGAGTGGATCAGAAACAAATCAGGACAGAAGAAGAAGAAACACAAGCTGAAGACTACTGTGCTGCAAAACCTTGCTAACTACGAGGAGACTTGCCACTGTGTTGGTTGTAGTAATTCTGCAGAGGGTATTGACTAGTGGGTTGGCCATGAACTTCTATCTGTGGTTTGTCTGAGCACCTCCTTCATTTTTGTGTGTACCTAAGAGCTCATATTCTTGGCTCACAGTATAGAAAGCATCAAAAGGCAGAAGAAAACGAGGAGCAAAGTTCCCCTTGCTAAGTATACACGCTGTGGCTGCAAGGTTGGTCTGTGGGCGAGACCTGGAAGGGAAGGAAATTCCATTTCTGATGCATTATCAAGTAAGCAAACTGCCTTGCCAAGCAGAAATGCCTGTGATCTGCCAATCATACTGCCTGGCTGATTTAAGTGACTAAAAATATTGAAGACTTTTCACCCAGCTAGAGGTGCATTCTCTATGCTCCAATGCAAAGACAAAGAGTTTGGAAGGATAAGAAGAAGCGATGAAGTTTCTATCAAAATCTGGTCCATGGTAAATCTGCAGGAAGGAGTAAAAAGCAGAGGGCAAAATTCTGCCTTCTAGAGTCAGCTGTGTAGGTCTTGTGAATAGTCTGTTCACATTCATCAGGAATATGAAAGGAAGCTGGTGAAGTGCCTGGAGGGCAGGTCTTATGAGGAATGAGGAGCGGCTGTGGCAACTGGGGTTGTTTAGTCTGGAGAAAAGGTAAAGTTTATTCTTTACCTTACTACTCTTTACGACTGTAGAGAGGTGGGGTCAGTCTCTTCTCCCAAGTCTAGCAATAGAACAAGAAGAAATGGCCCGAGTTGTGCCAAGAGAAGTTTAGGTTAGACTTTAGGCAAAATTTCTTCACCGGAAGAGTGGTCAGGGGTTGGAACAGGCTGCCCAGGGAGGTGGTAGAGCCGCTACCTTTGGAGGTGTTAAAGAAATAGGTATGAGTGGCTCTAGGAGATGTGGTTTAGAGGACATGGTGGTCTTGGGTTGATGGATAGACTTGGTGATCTTCAAGGTCTCTTCCAGCCTTGGAGGATCCTGCAATTCAGTTTGGTCCTTGCCCCGTGCTAAGTCTATGACCTGCTGCAATCCCAGTAGGTGGAGAGCCAGCAGGACTTTGCTCCAGCCCAGAATATACAGGGCTCTGGCTTCTTATAGTGTAATTAATTAATATCACAGGACTACATTTCATCTTGGTCTTTTCTGTAACTCCGTGTTAATACAGGGGTGGGAGAGCTGAACACGAGATACCTGGCCCACTGAAAGGGGAAGCAAGTTGCCATTTCTTCCAGATAAACCAATAGGCAGTTCTCAGCTTGAAGCACCTTCAGGGTGCGTGAGATTAAGCCAGAACACGTGTTGGCACGTGTTGGCTATGTAACACATATAACCCATCAATCACCGTGCTTTCTCCTTGCTCCAGCTCAGTTTATTTCCTAAACTCTAATAAAAAGCCAGCTGTTTCCAAGTGTGTATGGCACATACCTGACAGGAAAGGGTTTACGTTCTTCTCCTTGCACAGTAAATGAAAATGCCCCAGCACTGTATATGAGCCCGTAGCTCTAAGGGCTCCGCAGTTTTTGGATGGTCTTCATCCCTGATGTTGTTCTCCTGGCCATGATATTGGACGTGTTCTTTGCTACAGTGGAAAGACCATTTGTATTTAGCTCATAGTGATGCTGTACCTTCAGTCTTATCCAACTACAGTCTGTAGAGTGAGCTATTAGCCACATATTTAAATAATGTTCCTTTCCTCTCTCTTCCCACATGTACAGCAGCCCCTCAGCTGCTCTGTCATTTGGCCACAGAGGCACCAGTTTGCTAATCTAGTTTCATGGTCTGATAGACCTGGACAGTGATCGGCTTGCTTCCGAGGCATTTGTGTAAGAGAGAAGAGAGCTTTGATCCCTACTGGCAATTCAGGCTAATAGGATTGCTCTTCTTATGCCTCAGCCAGATTGCCATGGCATCCTCATTTGATAGTCTACAGTCAGTCCTGTTCCCTGATCCAAAGCCATTAACTTTGTGACAATTAATGGGTTGACAATGCAGTCCCCATCCATGCAAAATTCCAAACAAAAGCAGGCTGGCAAGACACAACCTCTCCCCAGGGCTAGTGGACTCCTTATGTAAATGTGGACCCTGCCTGAGCTGTGAGGCCATGGACCATTTGAAAGGCTTGCTGCAAACAGAGAAATTTGAGGCATCTTATCTAAATACCTGGAAGAGGACTTAGTGATATCCCTTAATCCACAAGACTTGAGGTGCGGGCATATGGAGAGGAGTGGAGCAGGGAGTGGGGCAAGATCATGATTTAAAACCACCCTGTTACAGAGACCTTCAAATGCAAAACTCTCTTTCTTGCCTGAGAGGAATAGAAGTATGTCACCAGCTGGGACACTCCCCAAGTGGCCTGAGGTAGGCTACCCCTGCCAGCTTCATGTCCCTTCTGCATTCAAACCTCCCCTTCTCTCACACACACTTCCTTCAATCTATGCTCTACTAGCTGCATGCTGAAATGCAAGGCCCTTTGGAGACCATGTGAGGGAAAGGACTGAGGACACATCGTGCCTCAACAGGATTGTGGGACTCAAGGACGCTTGACCTCTCGAAACAAACACTCTTGAACAAGACCAAGTAGAGGTGGGCTGCAAAGGAACATTCTGCAATGGGCCATCAATGTTATTTCACGATCAAGATATAAAAAGAAACTTGTCCTGAGTCCCAGATGCCTTTGCCAAGGAGCTCCAGGTGGACATCTCTTCATGTCTCTTCAGGAAGAGGTGGCACCCAAGATCGAAATGAGAGCTTTGGCTACAACATATCCTTGGGCCAATTCCTGCTGGTCCTTCATGCTGTTTTCACAGATCAGCCTTTCAGAGCCACACAAAAGAAAAGGTATTTTCATGTCATTCTGTTCCTTTAAACATCCAATTACCTTGTCAAATACAGAACACCTCTTCTTTACAGAAGATTCCTCTGGCAGGCTCCACCTCTTCCTCCTGCCAGCTGCTCTGTGCTTTGTCCTTTTACAGTGAGACTGGAGGCAGCAGTGTCTGCCCTGACTTGTTAGCAAAGGCAATTACAGCCACCTTCTGTGAGTAATTACCCATTTCAGCCTGGTTCCTACAAAACCCAAAATTTCATACAATTACAGGCTGCCTGGCAACTCTCGTGCTGCTGGGATGCAGAGCAGAGACTCCACATGTGCCATCTTTCAGTTAGGTGCTGCCTGTATCACTTTTTGTTGTTTCTCAGACCAGCAGTGCAACCTGTGGTCCACAGTGACGGCTGAAGAGCTGTAGGAGCTGCCTTCTTCCTTCCCTTCCCCCTTGCATGCTCTCAGGAAAACCATACCGTGTCCTTGAGAAAGCAGGGACAGTAGTGCATCCAAAATCCAACTGATTTCTCCATCTTTAGGCCAGAAATAGTCTTCTTTAAGACATACAAATTATTCATATGTTCAGTGCCCTTCGAATAGCCATCAGCTTCCAGAAAGCTTGTGGTGCTGGAGCACATCCAGAAGAGGGCAAGAAGGTTGATGAAGGAACTGGAGAACAAACCTTATCAGAAACATCTGAGGGACCTGGCACTAGTTAGTTTCAACAAAGGAGACTGAGGAGAGACCTTCTTGCTCTGAAAGGAGGTTGTGGAGAGGTGGGTGTTGGTCTCTTCTCACAAGTAACAAGTGATAGGACAAGAGAAAATGGCCTCAGGTTGCGCCAGGGGAAGTTTAGTTTGCACATGAGGGAAAACTTCTTCATGGAAAGGGTCATCAGGCCTTGGAACAGACTGCCCAGGGAGGGTGTTGAATCGCCATCCCTGGATGTGTTTCAAAGTTGTGTGGACCTGGAGCTTAGGGACAGGGTTTAGGTGTGGGCTTGGGACCATTGTGTTAATCATTGGACTTGGTGATCTTGAAGGTCTTTGCCCACCTAAACAGTTCTGTGATTCTAGTAGTGTAATGCCTTTATCATCTCTGCTCCTGTGTCAAATGAGGCTTTGTTAGTCGGCAGGCTCGACATTTGGGGGCAAAGGCAAGTCTGAGAGACAACTGCATGGAGAGACGCGGTCACGTAAGCCTTGCTTTCTTAGAGAAGCAGAACAACTTCCAAACGCACGCTTCCTATGTGGCTGGTAGAACCCAGAGTAAGAGGACACACAGCGTCAGAGGCTGTGACTCTGTGCAGTTGGTTACTTGTGTGATGGAAATCTTTATCAGAACACAAAAATTATCAGAGCAAATCTCTCCAGGTTTTGATCAGACACATAATGAAAAACCTATAAATTGACAGTTTTGCATGGACTTGCATTCCCAGAGGATTCCTGGATGCTTTAGGGAAAGAAACCCTCCCAAATCACCTGTCTGCTCACTCTGTGCCATGGCTGGAAGGTGATACCTCCCTTTGCCCTGCCAGCGCTTGCTCTCCTCCCTGAGCTTTTGTCCCTGACTGTCGCATTTGTTGCGCTGCTGTCCTTGGAAAAACGTCTCGATGCAAGAGCCTCCTGCAGCCCCGAATTCCAAGGGTTACAATGACAGCACTGCCTGAAACAGTGCTTCCTTTTCCACCTTCTGCATTTGCCAGCTGTTAACTTCATCAAGACCCTGCATTGTGAAGAGGCCAGGAAAAAAAGCCACAGCTCTGTTTTCTCCATAGGCTTTGTGCGTCGGGCCAGATTCAGCCCCGAAAAGACCGCGATTTCAGTGGGGTACCACAGCACAACAGCCAGGGCAGAGAGTAAGAGCCTCTCTCAGTTCACGAGAATTCCAGTCACCTCTGCTTTTTAATGCCAGATAAACAGAGGGAGTAGAAATCAGCTCTTCTTCTCTGAAATAACAATCACTGTGCTGCATATCAGCAGCACTGGAAAAGCTGCATCAGGTGCAGGGCTGCTGGGCTGGGTTTCACTGCCCCTCCGAGACAATAGCGGATCTGTGGGACAGCCGGCACTGTAAGCGCCTGCGGGATGACTCAACTCACAACTGTTCCTCCTACCCAGGCACAGAAGTGATAGCTTTGACCTTTTGCTCATGGAAGAAGTCACAGGGAAGAAAGTTCCCCCATATCTTTGGGATGAACTGCAGTGTCACTTTACCAGGGGATAGCAAAGCTCTGGAACAATTTGGGATAGGAAGGGAGGAAGGATTGTGCATTGACTGAGATGCCAGGTGGAGGCAGAATGGGATTAAGCAAACTGGAAGAGGAACAGGATGCAGGCATGAAGAGATCTTTAATATCACACCCACGCTGGCACAGTTTTTACACAGCACATCCTAAAGCTGGAGCATCCATCCCATATCCCCTTCCTGAAGTACTAGTTCCCTGGGGAGTACTCCAGCCTCCTAGACCTCCATGCTCCTACATACTTCTGCTGTTTCCTAGGGCCCCCACACCTAGCAGTTTCCCAAAGCTGACTTTGCTTCATGCAGGGAGAGTAAATAGAGACTGTGCAGTTGCAAATATTCCAGGAGTTGCACTGGGATCCTAGAGCATGTACAGCTGAAAACATCTAATGAGCTCCACTGGGATCCAAGATCCATTGCCTAATCATAGCAGCTAAACCACATCAGACTGAAGATAAGCTCTCTCTTTTTTTTTTTGCTCTACTTGAAGGTGTTGGTGCAACTCCTGCCCACCTTTAGTGAGAGCAGAGTTAGGACAAGGCAGGGCACTTCTGAAAGTGCAGCCCAAAAGCAGTGAAAACATCATCAGCACAGAGCCAATTAATTAATAAATCTGGTGTCACTTAATCATAGCTAATCCTTTTACTGAGAACACAGCCTTGGCACAGTGATTCCTCAAAGCTGTCAGAGTCCCTGAGCTACTGCTGTTACACAGCCTTCCGTGGTGGGGGATCCACAATGACTAATTCCAGACCTGTGTGGCAGCAGCTCTTCTGGACTTGATGTGGATCACGTGTGAGCACACAACAGTGTTTTTGTGGGGTAAAGCAGAGGACACATCCCGTGTTCACATCTAGGTGCACCGGGGGCTGGTGTCAGGGGCTGACTGCACTGCATCCTGCCTCCCACTCTGCTTCCCGCTGGTTGCTTTGCAGGACATCTGCAGGCAGCTCCGCAAAGGGAGCATCTCTCTGTTTTCCAGCTTCTGCAACCACTCCAGGAGGAAAACCAGCACAAGTACAGTTTGGCTCTAGGATGCCACTTTGGCAGCCCAGGGGATTGCTCCTCACGAGTCTGTTTTAGCATCTCCATTTTCTAGATGGCTTATGCCAGGCAATGCTCCTACAAGAAGCAATAGAAATGCCTACAGACAGAATAAGGAACACAGGTTCCTGACCACCAGAAGCCACACACGTGAAGACAAAGCCCAAGTGGGACCTGAGGGAGGAGGTACAGCTGGCTGAATGGCTTGCTGGCCTTTCTGCTCATGCAGGAGTGGAGGTGTGGGGTCATGGAGCATCCATGTCCCTGTAAGAGCAAGGAGGTGCTCACTGAGGGTCTGGCTCTCGTCTCCAAAATGGGTGATGGTAGCCTTCTCCCCACCTTCAGTTTAAGCTGTCTCAGACAATGCCTCATGATGTTATGTTTTTCTTACAAAAACACACCGATCACTTCCAACCCAGACAGCTGGAGTCACACAAAGTTGTCTGAAGAGTCAAATATGAAAAAAATATATTCAGCCTGTTTCCTTTTCCTGTTCTTCTGGATATTCTGACCTGTCATCTGTTCACATGAGAGTGGGCAAAGTCTCCCACCTTTCCACGTGCAATCAGCTACTTCATACTGATGCTACTCAGCTGGTTTTAATCCTTGGGTTCAGTCAAGCTTCATCCAACAATGAGCTGAGGACAAGGATGACTTTTGCCTCCTTCACCTTGCCCCAGGTACCTGGGCATGTAGGACTCATACCTAGGTCACACAGGAGTCAAACCAAATGAGCAGCCCTGAGCTCCCAGCCCCGTGTCGTGGGTTTGCACCCTGGTGCTGAGCAAGGCTGTCGGCTGGTGTAAGTGTGACAGGTCAGCGCTGGACATGAGCTGAAGATATGGCTCAGGGCTGCTCTGAAGATGATTCCTGATTTTCAGCAGCAGGCCCAGCCTGTGCTTTTGCCTCTCAGTGGCAGTGCTGGGCTGGGACTCAAACAACACAGGAAATTAAAAAGCAGCTCTAAAAATAGCAGGTTCCAGCAAATGCAGCGACACCTGCTAGGGACAGCTAAGATCAGAGCTGCAGCCCCCTAACGCTGAATTCCCCTGCGCTTTGTTGTTGCCAGGTCCTGCCCAAACACCATCTCATGCTGCTCCTCTGCCCTTCTGCTGCCCACAGCAAAAAGCCCCTGGAGGGTGGGTGACATATCCTGCCAATACTCGCAAGAGGGGTGTGGGGTGACTGTGTGGTGTGGGCAGGCTGCACAGCCTCTGCATCCTCACAGGGAGCTGCAACTGAAGGGCAGAGAAGGAAGGAAGGAGGCTAGGGTGGGTATAAAGAGGCATTAAATAGCACCCGCTGGATCTCTGCTTGGCAGAGATTCCCCTTCCCCTGTTTCTAAGCCCTCAGTTCCTGGGGAAGCCTAGATACGAGGGGGCTGGAGGAAGTGTGTACGGGAGGTCAGTGTGTGACCAGTGAAGGTCAGGTGTACGGGACAGACCCACCAGTCCCCTGAAACACTTAGCACAGCCCTCTTCCCTGGCCCATGAGGGCTTTGCTTTCCTCCTATTCCTCCTGGCCCACCTTGCTAGACAGTGAGATGGGGGCTGATCTCCATCACCCAGCACTTCTTGTTCCCTGAATGACTAAGGGAAGGAGCGAAGATACCTATTGCAAGGAAATGCTCACCTGCAGTCCTCATCCTGAGGCTCTGTATGATCTTTGCTAGAGCAAAGATGAGTGGGGATTCTTCTGGTGGGAATTCCTGGGTGAAATTCTGTGGTCTGCCTTACACCAGGAGTCATGCCAGACAGCAAAACTGGAATTAGAAGGGTTCCAGGACAAGCTCAGTCTAGCACAACCACAGTCTAGTGGTTAGTTCAGACACGTCTCCAGAGCATTCACCCCACAGCTGGTGGCCACAAAATGCTCCCCGGGGTCCTGTAACAAGCTTGAGAGCAACAGCAAAGAACAACAGCCACAGCTTTTGTGTGCCACAGCGAGAGAGCAGCAGTAATCACAGCAGCCCCAGTGTCCACAGCTGTCCCAGCTGTAAAACTCCCAGATGAGCTCTGGAAATTGTCCAGGCTTCACATTACAAAGGAAACAGGGAAATACCCAACATCTAGTAGTACCTCCTCATCTGACCTAAAGGGGCAATTGCAGAGGTCAGCTTGACACCAGGAGCCTTGTGAACAAGGTACATGAAGCAGGACAGCATAAGGCTCTCCTGCCACTAAGACAATCTTCTCCTTAGCTTTAGCTTCTCATCAGCTTTAGCTGTCCTGTACGTTGGTGGGAAAAACATCTATCACAGCTTTTTCTTTGCGTTCCTTTCTGGCCGTGGGGTGAGTAAGTCTCCAGAGAAGCTAAGAAATTGGGTAGGGTTTTGCCTCCCTTTATTCTTATGAAAAGAGAAGGACCTTTTGGTGGGAAGATCCAAGCCTTGCCAAGAAACACATTTTGGCAGCTCTCTGGAAGCGATGGTAGTCATGAACAGCAGACTTCCCTGGACAATAAAAGAGTAGATGGAGCTGGACTTCAGTTTAGGTTTGGCAAATTCTTTGGATCTATGAATCTGTGTTGTAAGTCAGGGTGCTTTCTACCTGTTGGCCCCCAGAGGAGAACTTAGCAGGATGGGCACCACAGCAGCACCCTGACATGCAACAGCAATGTATTTCTACCATTTTCAGGAGGTCCTGGTCAGAGCTGTCTGCAAAGAGCAAGATCCTACTTCAGGGTCCCTCTCTAGACACATGTGTTGCCCAGAGACTCACGTGTTGCTGTCCCTAAGGGACCATGAGCTCATATTTAAATGGGGAAAGGCATCTGTTTCCCCATCAGCACCCGAGTTTGACATTTTCACTCCTGCCAGTTCCCAGAGTGCAGCTGAGAGCGTAGGTACTCACAATGGACAATGCTGCTCTCTTTAACAGACCATGACCTGGGCTGCTTCCTGGAGAAGCATATGGCTCCACACACTTCTGCTTCCAAGGATCCCCAGAGATCCCAGAGGGCTGCTGGAAATGTCAGTCATTCCCTGCAATTCAGCCCCCAGGCTTCACCACAGGAAGTGAAGCTATTTTGCTCAGCTCCTCATGCATCTTTATCCAGCAATTTCACGTGAAGGCGCAGGACAGTTTCTGCCCTTGTGTTTGGTCAAAGAACAAAGGTCGAGGAAACGATACCAGGTTATTGCGGCGAGTGACACATCATCAACAGAAGAGGTGTAAGGACTATATCCTGAGAGATCTAGGGTGCCTCTGCTCTTCACCAGTCGCCTTCATTCACAGTCCTTTCCAAAAGCTTTACAAGCTCTCTGTGTCACAGATCAGTTACCCAACCTCTGCTTTCTGAACCTTTCTTGTTATCTTTGGACAGTGGGGTCTGTGAAATTGCCTATTAGCAGTTTGCAGAGTGATTTAGCTAATCTCAGAAGAGTACACACGGGTCTGATGGCCAGATATAAAGGCTTGACAGATCAGTGAGGCACATTCCAGCTCCTGAGTCTAGGCTTCCTGGGGAGGGGCGGTGGGATTTTCATAGCAAAGTCAACCAAAAAGTGACGCCTGTGTTTGTGCAAGAGGAAAGGGAGAGGAGCACAGAAGGGGTGATGCATTCAACCAGAAAATGTTTTGGAAAGACTGAAGAAGTTTTGTTCTGCGTCAAGAGATCCTAGAGAGCCCATTGTAAATGCTTCTGCTCTCTACTTTTGGGGGAACTGTGCTTCTGTGAGGCAGATCCAGGCTGGGTGGGTGTGTGGAACTGGACATGCGTGTGGAAAGCCTGTGTTGCAAGCACCTAGGTGTGGGTCCCACACTGTTGTTGTTGCACGCATGTGTAACAGCATTTGGACCCAGGGAATCCCTGGCACAAGTGGGGTTGGCAGCTGCGTGTTTCTGACAGCAGCATGTGCAGGTATCTGACCATCCTGAGGCAACTGACGGACACCTACCCTTGGGCGAAGAAGAGAGACCAGAGCACATTTCCAGCCACATCTTTTGTCCCTGCTCTGCCTGTTCCACAGTGTGACTGTGCTCAGAATTATTCTGCAAATAAACGTTGGTAAGAGCCCAGCCCCCAGCTGCTGTAACAGAAGACCCTGCAGTGGTGCTGACTTACAGCAGCTGAGAATTCGCCTCGGTGTCTCCCAGACCAAAACAAGACGCTATAAAAAGATGGTTTCTCAAGTTCAGCTGTGATGCAGAAAGCCTCATTCCTACAAAAGGGGTCTAACTGGATGGCTCACAGCAGCAATGCTCCTGCTAAGATGCCTAGGAGACAGTAGCACACCGCTACAGCCTTCCTCCCCACTTCTCTACTGCAGTTCAGGTACAGCTGACCCCCGGTGTGCTGGTGGTAATTGTGGAGGCACCTTGGCCCACAGGTATTTGCTCTGGCCAGTCCTAGAAGAACTGATCTGAGAAATCTTTTGCAGGCACACAAACCTCTCCCCTGCACAGACACTAGAAAACTGTGTCTTCCTGATAGTGTTTTCTGTTTCCTCACGTCCCTTTGTTGTTCCCATATCTGCCCAGTAGGTTCTAACCAGAAGATGCCAATGCCACTGTGTGGTGCAAAACCCTGGCTGCTCCACGGCCTGTGGAAAGTTTGATTTGGTCTGTCCTGACCTCGACACAGACCACTTACTGGCTCTGCTTCTCCAAAGCCTGTACAGCTTCATTCTTTACCCTCCAAGTCACTCAGTGTACACTTAGCAGCAGGGATGAAAGAGGCTTCAGGAAATAGCATGCTGAGATGTGAGGCCTCCCAGGCCTCCAATCAACCCCCCTGAAGGGGAAAAGCCTAGGGCTAAAGACCAAATTCTAATTATAACAACAGATCTGCAGTCGTTCCCAATTATGTCAAGCTCTTCAGTGAGGAATTAAACAAGTTATAAAACGGGTGCCCTATCCTCTTCCTCCCTCTGGCATTAGTAGTGAGATGATGTAAATACATGGTGCTATCCAAACAACATGTGAAGGGAACGTTGAAGGGGCAGAGGAGAACACTGTTAGCATCACAGACACATCATTTCTTGCTCCAAGGGCATGTTTCACTACTGATTTGTACTAGGCTTAAGCTACAGTAACACCTCAGATTGCAGCTGAGATAATAATTCTTGAATTAATAATAAATCTTGATTATCATTAGTGCTTGAGTTGATAATTCTTATTAATAAGAATTAATAATAATTCTTGAATGAAAGCAACAAAAAACAACTAAAATCTGATGGCTGGAACCTGGGAAACTGCAAGGATTGCAATGTGAAGTAAAAGATTGTGAGCTTAAAAACAATGAGCACTGGTTATGTTACCAGCAAGCACCTTGAGCTGGTCTATTTGCATCTTTGGGTGAAGACTGGGGAACTTTGCAGAACACAGAACCTGAAAATGCTCCTCAAATGTGCTTAGAATAAAAACTGACTGGGAAAGGAATAACATGGCTGTGTAATAATAAAAGCACAGTTGTCCCTTTCAGGCTGAGAGTTTATGAAACTTGTCAAAACTAGGACCACAGAGATGAAATAATAGGATCATAGAATCATTTTGGTTGGAAAATCCCTTTAAAAGCATCAAGGCCAACCATTAACCCAGCGGTCCCAAGCTCACCACAGACAGGTCACAATAGATGGGGCTTGGTGGGGCTCAGGGCAATTTGGTCTAGTGAGTGACGTCCCTGCTTGTAGCAGGGGGTTTGGACTAGATGACCTCTGGAGGTCCCTTCCAACCCAATACATTGTCTGATTGTGTGAGCACAGACTGAGCCCTGCAGTCTCCATAGCTGTTCCTCCACAAGTCTTTACCAGCTCAATGTCATCTAGTGATAGGATGAGGGGCAATGGGTGTAAGCTGGAACATAGGAGGTTCTTTATAATTATCAGAAGGAACTTCTTCACGGTGAGGGTGACAGAGCACTGGAACAGGCTGCCCAGGGAGGTTGTGGAGTCTCCTTCACTGGAGATGTTTAAGACCCACCTGGATGTGTTCCTGTGTGACTTGGTCTGGGTGATCGTCCTGTGTCAGGGGGATTGGACTAGATGATCGTTTGAGGTCCCTTCCAATCCCTGATGATTCTATGATTCTGTGATTCCATCTGCTCATCGTAGTGTGAAGCTCTTTAGTTTATCCATCTCTCCTTGTGTCCTGGTTTGTCCACTGCCTTCTCTGTTATCCAGCTGTTTCCACCTGTGCAAAGTGGGTGGCATTTTACTCTTCAGTCAGTTGTACATGGATGCGAGAGGAGAGAAACACAGTGGGGCTGAGGGGAAGAATAGGAAGAGTAACCTATGAGAAGGTTATTTCTCTCTATAAAATCTGCTTCGTGTCTCTGGCTTTGTAGCTGGAATATAACTGAGAACATGCCACGCAAATAGTCCCACCAGTTCCGCGCACGTGTGCGCAGCACCTAGCAGAGTGGCAGTAAATAATCCTTGTTGTACTGTACCCAAAAGCCCTGGATGTGGATTGTAAAGTGATAGTAAAGAGAGGGAGGCTGAGGAAAATTCCTCACACAGGAGCAAAAACCAGAACACAGGATTGCCATGGGAAAAAATCACACAACGTGAACTGCAGTAGCAACAGCAAAGAGCAAAGGACAGAGCACTTTGGGTTGTGCACAGCAAAGCCTTTGCAGTTAACCTCTGTTAATTGATCAGATTAGTCACCTCTCCTCAAATACTCATCTAACGTGATCTTGCCTCTCAGGCAGTTTGTACCAGGCAAAGCAATCCAGAGCCGTGTGACAGAAAACATGTGGGTCTGTGGTGAAACTTGGGAGGGTTTTGGCAGTGCAGAACCTCTGAAAAGGCCATTAGGGTGTTTCTGGAGAGTTGACAAACTGTGACAACACACTGTCATGGAATCATGGAATTATTTAGGCTGGAAAAGATCTTCAAGATCATCGAGTCCAACATTAACCCGACTGTCCCAAGGCCATCGCTAAACCGTGTCCTTAACAGGGATGGTGATTCAACCTCCTCCCTGGGCAGCCTGTTCCAAGGTCTGATGACCCTTCCCATGAAGATTTTCCTATGTCCAAACTTCCCCTGGTGCAATTTGAGGCCATTTCCTCTTGTCCCATCACTGGCTACTTGTGAGAAGAGAACAACCCCCACCTCTCTACAATCTATTTTCAGGTAGTTGTAGACAGCAATAAGGTCTCCCCTCAACCTTCTTTTCTTCAGACTAACTAGTCTCTGTGCCCCTCAGATGTTTCTCACAAGGATTGTTCTCCAGACCCTTCACCAACCTTGTCATCCTCTTTTGTAACAACAAATCTGTTGTAATGGCAGGATATAAATATCAGAGGGAACTTCTTCCCAGTGAGGGTAATGGAGCATTGGAACAGGCTGCCCAGGGGGGTTGTGGAGTCTCCTTCTCTGGACACGTTTAAAACCCACCTGGGTATGTTCCTGTGAGACTTGGGTCTAGGTGATCCTGCTGTGTCAGGGGGATTGGACTAGATGATCTTTTGAGGTCCCTTCCAATCCCTAATGACTCTATGATATCAAGCATTACTCTACCTGCATGCTGGAGGGACTGTGATATCGAGGTTGCCACGTGCACATGCTGTGCCTTCTGCAGCTCCACTCAAATCAGCAGGGTCCATCAGACTGTAAAATGCCTGAGTCAGAACCTGGTCCACTGGGGCTGTGCTCTGCCTGGGGTAGGGTGCGTGCGTGGTGGGAATTCTTCCCTCTGCTTCCGTTTTTCTGCTGCCAGAAGAAATGCCTAATGGATCATCAGGGTGTCTGAGATGCATCTGGCTGGATACAGGAGCAGATTCTTACACTGCAGAGCAACTTCTAGGGTTTCTTTAAAACATTTCTTATCCAGACAAGAGGTTGTAATGGATAAGGAGTTACTTGGGAGTGAAGGAGTCTGCTGTGACATCTTAATTGAACTGAAACCTGTCCCTAACTGCCACAGGAGAACCACATTCTCCTGTGGATTCAGAATCTCATCAACGAATTGCTCCCTGGAGGGAGCTTAGGGAAGGGGCTTCTGTGTGAATATGAGCAGTGTAAAATACGTGGTGTCAGGCCCCCCGATGGATGTGTAGCATGTGTGATGGGTCACACATTGAGAGAGGCACCTCAGCACACACCTTCCTGCCCCCAGTGGGTCACATCCAGGAGGGAGCCTTGCACCCCCTGCAGTATTCATTTTCATGGGAAATAAAGAAGATAAATACCAAGGTACTTACGTACAAGAGCAGTCCCAGATATATCTGCCAGGGTTGTGCTGCCTACAGCTTAAGAACAGAAGGGACAGTCAGACAGACTGTTTGGTCTGACACCTTGCACATGTATCGCAGGTCGTTTAATTTTAACCACTTTTCCCTGCACTGAACCCAGGAGCTTGTGTATCCAAAAGGCAGCTCAGGCTTGATCGGGAGCCATCAAAACATGGAGAATCCATCACTCTCATTCATCATCTTCTCTGTTAAAAACACGAATCTTCTGCCAGGTGCAGTGATTTGGCTTTAACTCACAGCCATCCTCTTGCTTTGCCAGGGCAAGTAACCCTTTAGGATCTGGCATTTTATCCCAGAGAAGTTACCTACAGATTTGAATTCAGGCACCATTCCATCTCCTCTCCAACAAGATAAGCTTTGTATCTCTCGCTGCAAGGCATTTCCTCCAGCTTGTGAACCGTTTGGTAACAGCTTTGTCCAGACTCCTTTTGCTTTGAATGTGAATTCTAAAGCATCGACACTAAAAATACCCACTTCCCTTTAGGTTTCCCACACGTTGAGAGATATTAGTTGTCCAGGGGGGCTGTGGGTGTCCCCTCCCTGGAAGTGTTGGATGGGCCAGGTTGGATGGGGCTCTGGGCAACCTGGTCTAGTGAGAGGTGTCCCTTTGCCCATGGCAGGGAGTTGGAACTAGATGATGTCTGAAGTCCCTTCCAACCTAAACCCTTCTATGATTCCCTTCCTTCCTCTGGTCTTACTAGCTTTTCTGTTATTTCACTCCAGACTGATGTCAGGCTAACCAGCTTGGAGAAACCAAACAATTGCCTCGCCCCCAACTGATCGCACATCCCATCACCAGAGGCTCTCCTCTTTCTCTAGAAGCAAACTGGTTTGGTGTAAGCTCATTTTTCTCCTGGTGTCTTTTGCTTCCCTCTGCAGTTTCCTGTGCTGATGAGCTCAAAGGTTACTGTTTCTGCCAGCCTCTCTTTCCCTTTGTTCCACTGCTTACAGACCACAGAGAAGAGAATCATAGAATCATTAGGGACTGGAAGGGACCTCGAAAGATCATCTAGTCCAATCCCCCTGCCACAGCAGGAACACATCTGTGTATGGCTTCTACCACACCTCTGATGAGGCATTTGAGGTCATTAGCATCTTCAACATGTCACCGTGTTCAGAAACAGGGAGCCAGGAGTGAGAAGTGTGCTTGCTCTGCTTAGAGGACTGCAGAGGGTATAAACCACGACATCAGTGATTGATCCCTGATCAGTGCTGTGGCCGTCTTGGTGAGCAGTATAGAGTTGCCTCAGCTAGGAGAGTATCTTAAATGCCTCCTTGGCAACAGCCAAACAAGTCTCTAAATTTCAACTGCAGCAATTTAAAAATGGTTCTACAGACCCCTGCTAGAGGAGGGTGTTTATTTTTAGCTTGGATGACCAAGCCTCAGTGGCCAAGCTTTCTGAAACCGCAGGGAATTTTAGGCTTGAGGGTTTTCTTGGAGTCATCTCTGGTGCTCCCCACTTTCAGAGATTTCTTTTCAGTCACTCCTGTGAGGAGAGGCCAGGGCAGTGCTGTGTTGCTTTAGAAACAAACTGTTGCCACAACATGCAATGGGCAAGCCCTGAGCCCACAGGCTTTGATATAAAATCAGAAATGAAGGATTCTAAGGCAAATTTTAAATGAAAATTTCAAAATCCCAAGGATGTGCAGGTGCAACCCCCACGTTTCCACAGCAGCAAAGAATTCATCCCTTATTTATTTAGAGAAAGCAGCATTTCTGAAGGCTCACAGAGACGATGCTGTTTCAGCATAATTTGGTTTTAATCAGGCTTTGAATGAATTAATGAAATTAGTCACTGTGGGGGGGATACATCAAGACTGATTTTATGGAACCTTTTGTTGTGCTGGTTCAGGTCTTACAGCTTGATTTGAATGTGGCTGCAGGGGCTTATTAACAAGAGTGATTAATGCTGCATAAAACTGGTGAGAAGCTAATTTTAGCCACAAAACCACATTTCTGCTGGCTTTTGTCATGGGTAGCTGTAGTGACTCCAAACCAAAAGCAGTTTAGCTCACATCTGAATAGCAGCAATGGCACTGGTGGCCCACAGCCCTCACCACTGGGAACACCAGCACCCACCGTGGCTCACAGTGCTGAACAGCCTCAAGCCACGCTGGGGTTGTTGTGAAGGAACAACATTTGGTCTGCAAGAGGAGATAGACAAATCTGGGAAACCCTCTTAACCGACTGAGAAACCAGTGTGTGGTTTTTATTCAGCTGACTTTACTTGAGCATCTGCCTGCTGCTCATGTCTCTTGTGTGCCACGGTGGGAGAGACTGGGACCGATCCTGACGTGAGAAGCCACAACCAGTAGTGCCTGAGCCTACAGAGGTCCTAGCCAACAGACCCGTTTCAGAAGTAGGTGGCTATGCAAAGTGTCTGGCTCTCTGCCCTCATCTTTTAAAGAACTTCTCTTTTTCAAGTAATAACAGCACCATCAGAATACAATAAAAATCTAATTTGACTTGCATGGCCCTGGATGTTGTTAAATAAAGCAGCCCGAAGTTTCTAAACAAGACATCCTTGAGGTTTGGCTTTGAAAGAGAAGGAAGATGTTTCACACAGCCAGTGACATCCAATTTTTTCAAAGGCTTAGCTCGACATTTCCAAGAAAAACATTTTCTTTCTGATGAAAGGCTGCACAGAAAGAAATGTCATGTGGAAAGGAGGCCGTTGGATTTGCTTGGAGTTTATTTTCATATAAAGGAAGAACTGAGGATGGTGGAAGGGGAAGAAAAAGAACCTTAAAATCTAACAAATATGTAGGATGTCTCCATAATGTCTAGCATGAAATTACCACAAAACCTGTATTAATTTGTGTCCCTGAAATCAGCTGCTGCAGCAAGTAAGATCCTCCTCTTCCAATAAATTGTTTGTGTGCCTGCAACTTTCCAGTCCAATAAATGGGGGTTGGGGGTTGGATTGGGGATTTTATTTTGAGGGAGGGAGTTCTTCCTTTTATGTTGGTTCAAGGCAGCGGGGTTTGCCACAACATAATTGGAGGACAAAGGAGCAGGAACAGTGCCAGCCTTCTGTGTTGGTAGAGCATCAACCAACGTGCCTGACTCTATGGAGATGCAAGAAAGCAAGGAGTCTGCAATCTTGCAAGTCACAGGGTTTGTTTAAGCAGCCCCCCACAGCACACTGAGCTCTGGATATCTGCCTCTAGCTGAGGAGCACTTGCCCGGAGGCTGTTGCCTTGCCCATGACTTGGAAGGGAATGTCCATGCTTGTGTGGGATGTACCAGCAGCCCAGGCCTGTGCGGTGCGTGCTCAGCCGGGTCTCCCACGTCAGTGCTGACAGGAAACTATATATTTATTTTTACTGGGGGGAAGTGGGAAGAGCAGAGAGGATCAGCATCCTGAGCGCTTGCCAAGCCATCCCCGAGTGCCATGTACCGTCTACATTTCTCGCTGGATCAATTCAGACTAGTGCTGGACGGCCAGTGTTTGCCAAATACATTATTTAGCAAATGTTGATCTTCTTTACTGAATGTGCTGTGCGGGTAATCTTTCCTGCAGCAGCCAACCAGCTCCAGCACCATTCAGATGCTATTTGTTGAATAATTTATGAGAGAAACAAAGACAAAACCCATTGAATAATTTATTTGAAGATAAATTGCTTCCAGTATTTGGATAATTCTAATTAGATCCTCCTTTGGGCTAGATTACACACACACAGGCACGTGCTCAGGCTTGTGCAGACACGGGCGCACGCACAGCAAGTCAGGTTCGGGGTGCACAGCGAAGCGATTCGGTGCTTGAGGCACCACTGGCACCAGCAGGACCAGAACGAAGCGTCACACAGGGCGAGGGTGAGTCTGAACTAGAGATTTGAAATCTAACACTGAATTTTCCAAGCAAAATGCAGTGATAGGCAGCAGGTCAGGAAAACAGGAGCTGAATTCAACTAGCAAATGACTTTGGGACAACATGAGAGGAAGCAAGAAGAAAAAGATGTTCTGCCTGAAGTGGATCATGTCTCCCGTCTTTGAGAGAAGTCAGGTAGTGGAAAAGAACATTAAATATGGTGCTTAGGGACATGATTTAGAAGTGTCTTGGCAGTGCTGCCTTAATTGTTGGACTTGATAGTCCTAAAAATCTCTTCAAACCAAAGAGATTCTGTCATAAATATGTGAAGGGTGGGTGTCAGGAGGATGGAGCCAGGCTCTTCTCAATGTCATCTAGTGATAGGACAAGGGGCAATGGATGTGAGCTGGAACATAGGAGGTTTTTTATAATTATCAGAAGGAACTTCTTCACGGTGTGGGTGACAGAGCATTGGAACAGACTGCCCGGGGGGTTGTGGAGTCTCCTTCACTGGAGAAGTTTAAAACCTGCTTGGGTACGTTCCTGTGTGACCTGGTCTAGGTGATCGTGCTGTGTCAGGCGGATTGGACTAGATGATCTTTCGAGGTCCCTTCCAATCCCTAATGTTCTGTGATTCTGTGATCCTGTGTGGCTGTTTGCAAGCATGGACTTTCCTACTTCACCATCAAGTGTGGACAGAGAAGGAGATCATCAGGGAGCAATGGCAGGTGTTTTGTGGTCAGGAAATTAAAGAGCACCGCAGCTTGATTTCGGCATGATTTCAGGACTGCTGGAGCAGTGCACAGTCATAGAATTATAGAATGATTTAGTTTGGAAGAGGCCTTGAAGATCATCTAGTTACAGCCCCCCTGCTATGGACAGTGATACCTCTCACCAGACCAGGATGCCCAGAGCCACATCCAACCCAGCCTTGAACATTTCCAGGGGATGGAGCAGCCACAGCCTCCCCAGGTAGCCAGTTCCAGTGTCTCAGCACCCTCACAACAAGGGTTTTGTTTTTCAAGTGGGAATTTCAATGGGATTAAGTAGTTCTGGATACTCAATAGCTGATAATTATGAGATGCTTGCAACCCATTTACCATCCCTATGGCTGCCTGCACCACTGTGCACACTCTCTGATGGGAGATGCCCCAGCTGCCATCCCCCAGCTGCTTCAGCACTCACCTGCGTGCTCCTGCTCTGTTCACAAGCCTGTGTGACAAGGTTACCTGTTCTGGAGAGGGAGCAGAAGACTCATCTGGCAAATCCTAAACAAGATGCCTGACTGCAGTGCTCCACTGGAACTTCTGTCTCAAGTCCTGCCTGAAAAATGATGCACTGTCTGCACTGCGAACAGGCAGGATGCTTCACCAGAGAGTGGACTTCGTTCATGGCAACACATTGCATAGAAGGGCAAAACAAGAAACCCATCAGACATAAAAGGGAAAACTGAAACAGTGGCTTTTCTAACTGGAAGTGCAAAAACACTTTTAAACAGAGCAGCCTCACTTTGATGCCATTGCTGGAGCTTTTAACGCCAGCTGATATTGTCCTGGAGATATCCTTTGGTTATCAAGTCACACCACAGGGACACTGGAATTAGGTTATTGAGGACGTCCCAAATTTTCTCCATTACACTTTATCTCTATCATTAGGGCAACTCCAGGAGCTCTACAAAAATAGAACCAGGGAGAAAAAATAGATTGTGAGAAAATTAACCACAGAAGACACAACTTTGTCCTTCAAGATGACCATTTAGAGGTTTCTGCCATATCACTGTGTTTTGGTTTGATGGCATCTCTGCCCCATTTAGCTTGTCCAGGTATCTAAAGAAAAGATGCAGAGAACAAGCAGTCAGGGACTGTCTTTTCTCTGGAGGTACACGAAGCCTTCTCGTCTGCTTCAGACACACGTCTGATGTTACTGAAGATGACCTTCTACTCCCTGTGCTGCAGGAGGTTTAAAATCTAGACCTGAACGTGGGATTCCCCTCTGCTGTGAATGCTCCTGGATGTGCTACCACGTAGGTTTTGTGAAGTTGGGGACTTTATGTGAGGCTTGTCTTTGCCTCTGTGGGATTGGGCAGCACGTATGGTTTATGTCAGTGTTTGTAAGGTTATCGCAGAGGTTATCTTGGCTAAATTATAGCCCTTTGTTTATCCACGTGGTTGAGTGTGGTGCAAACAGCTGCACTGTCAGTAAAATCTTCCTGCTGCCCTCAGCCCTGACCTGGAGGTACCAGACTCTGAAAGGTTACATGGCTCCATATGCAAGTGGCTTTGAAGGGGCTGTGAATTAAAGATGACACTTTACCTGAAATACCTGCCCCCAAATTAGCTGTGAAAAATCAGGTAACCAACAGAAGATGCCAGTATGTCTTTGTCCAGCAACTCTCTGTGGTCAGCGAACCTTCTCCTTGCCCTAGGAACTCATGCGGAACCTGTCCGAAAGATTAAAAACCCCTGCAGATGAAAGGGAGTAACTGGAAGGACCCCAGAAGGGCTGGGGGGAAAGAGGCATTCTGCAGTGTGTGAATGTGATCTGAGCCTCTTAACCATTAGGGACTGGAGAAGAGCCTGGAGAACAGAAGGCTCCAGGGGGACCTTACACCAGCCTTCCAGTACCTGAACGGGGCTAGAGGAAAGATGGAGAGGGGCTGTTTGCAAGGGACTCTAGTAGCTGGACAAAGGGGATGGTTTCAAGCAAAAAGAGGGGAGATTTAGATTAGATCTTGGGAAGAAATTCCTCCCTGTGAGGGTGGTGAGGCTCTGGAACAGGTTGCCCAGGAAGGCTGTGGCCCAGGGACATTGTTCAAGGTCAAGCTGGATGGGGCTCTTGTGAGCTTGGTTTCGTGAGAGGTGTCTCTTGCCACAGCAGGGGGTTTGGAACTAGATGATCTTCAAGGTCCCTTCCAACCTGAACCATTCTGTGACTCCGTGGTTCTGTACCAAAGCACAGTATAGAGCCATCACCTTCAGCACCTGCAGGAGTTGCCCATAACATGTTCAGCAAACATAGGGGCAGGAAGGACTTCTTCTCTCACTGGTTACTGCATCTCATGTCCAGCATCCTCTCACAGCACTGAGCAGGTATGTGTCAGCTCCATGGTGAGATACCCCCTCTTGTCACAATGTCCTGACCTTGTGAAGGTCCAGTCTGGATCCCTGCCCTGCCAAGAGCTTCCATTACTGTGTACGTGCACGTGTGTTTTGGTGCTGAACCGTGTGGAGTGCCAAGCCAGGTCTGAGCTTGATGCTGGGTTGTTTTGCCTTACAGCATGAGCTTGAAAAACTTCAGGCTTGGCTAAATATTCACTGCCCTCTTTTTAAAGGAATATTTTTACAAAAGCACCAAAATCAAAGTGACAGCAGTGGCAGCAAGCAAATTACCGCTGCCTAATTGGACCCAAAGTGAGTTTGGGGCCTGAAATGTCCCTTCAAGCAGATTGACAAAGAAAAGCAAAGCATCCTAGACACATGCACATTGACTTCACCAGTCCTCACATTCCTTGGTTTGCTGCTAGTCCCTGAAGAGCAAAGAGCTCTGCGTTCTTCTGTGCCTCTGTTCCTGTGTTCAGAGCCTCGTAAGATTGGAGTTGGAGACATCTATTCATCAACAGACTTGAAAACAAACCTGCCAGACACTCTCTGCTGAAGTCATTCGGTCCCCTTTTTCTCCCAACCCAGGGACACTGATCCAGTCCAGCAGTTCTGCTGCTCGGAGTCTCCTAGGTAATCCTGCTCAATGCAAACCAGCTCCTTGTAAAAAGAGCTGCCAAAATGCCCAGTACTGGCAGAACTGCCTTGTTCCTTCCATCTGAGAGCTCAACCTTTCACCGGGGAGGAGGCACATCCTCGCAGCACTGTCCTCCCAAAGTGCCCAGCACAGGCACTGCCTTTGGTTGCAAAACAAAACCAAAAAGCCCTTCGTTCAGAAACAAAACTGTCTTCCCTTAGAAGCTAGGGAGAGATTCACCAAAAAATGGTTTGATCTGGGCTACTAACCAAGTAGAGATTTCCCTGGATTTCAGACTGCAACCCGTAGCATTTTAGACCACTGGGATTGAGGATCAACTTCGTTCAGCTAAAGGCTGATGGTTCTGCATGTCTCAAAGGGCTTGGTTCTAATTTCAGCTCTGAGATAAAAGTACATAATTCCCCAAATAAACCCAATGTGTGAGCACAGCATGGGCCCAGGGGCCAGGACAGAGGACCACCGGGCTGACTGTAATGGCTCAGCCTGATCAACCCCATGCAAGGGAATCAGAGCCTCATGGTAGGGACCATTGGTCTGGCAGGGCTTAGCCTCACCAGGCTGCACAGGAGCACTCAGATGGATCTCCTCCCTCCCTCTTTATCCATTCTGACTGAAACAAAGACATCTGATTTTCACAACAAAAGGTGGGCATCAAAAATGCAGGGAAGGAAAAACACAACCCCAGAACAAGAGAAGAAGAATATGAGTCTGAAAAGCATGATGGCATGGAGGCAGCTCCGTTTACCCCACAGGATCTGAAACAAAGAAAAGGCATCCCAGGCTCCAGTGTTAAAAATCCTCCTGTGATGGAATTGCCTGAAAGAAAGGCTCAGTCACAGCAGACAACTGTGTTAGGTTAATGGAGAAGCCGACACTTTTAAAGACACAGAAAGTTGTTGCAAGATCAGGTTTGTCATCAGAAGTGAAACTGCTGAAATTTACCTTGCTTGCTAGCAAAAAAAGGAACATTAAGCATCACTCCAAGAAGAAGCCTTAGAGAAATGTGTCCTTCTCCTTCTGTGAAGCTGTATTTCAGAAAGCAGCAATTCTGCACAGGACTCCTCTTTAATGTCTATAAATATTTGAGGGGTGGGTGTCAGGAGGATGGAGCCAGGCTCTTCTCAATGTCATCTAGTGATAGAACAAGGGGCAATGGGTGTGAGCTGGAATTATAGGAGGTTCCACATCAACCTAAGAAGGAACTTCTTCCCAATGAGGGTGACAGAGCACTGGAAGGGGCTGCCCAGGGAGGTTGTGGAGTCTCCTTCTCTGGAGATGTTTAAGACCCACCTGGATGTGTTCCTGTGTGACCTGGTCTAGGTGATTCTGCTGTGTCAGGAGGATTGGACTAGATGATCTTTCGAGGTCCCTTCCAATCCCTAATGATGCTGTGATTCTGTGAATACATTTGTTAAGCCTGAGCAGATGGAGTCCATGGTAGGGTCCCATAGACAGACAGCACGATGTGCTGCTGTGAGATGTGTTATGGTTCAGCAGAGATATCACCCAATTGCAATGAGTCTTCTCGAAAGGGTTGCTAGACCAGTAAGAATTATAAACTTTACTTGTCTTAACAACTCTGATGTTGTTGATGTCTCTAGCATTTTAAAGAAGGGAAGAATAAAAACCAAAGCAATGTGTTATAGAAAGCTCATTCATTCAAATCTGGCTTCAACCCCAAAATCCTATGGATGCTGGTGAGTTTGGACTACACCGCTAATGTAGGAGATTTCCTGAACCCACAAAATCAGGCTTTGGGGTGAACTGGCTGGGCAGAGGTGGTAGAGAAACAAGGACTTAGTCACTGGAATCTGTGTTGTTTACCAGCAGTTTTGCAGGGTACGGGGTCTCCTGGATGTGTTTAAACACACATCCATGGCCTGTACCTGACCTATCCACCCATCACCCCCAGCCTGCACACAGAATGAGCTGCCACAGCGCAAATCCTTAACGACGACTGTTTGGTCTTGGGAATATCTTTAGGCATGCTCTGCTCTTCCTGCTGGAACACACAGCACCTTTACCTTTTATCACCAGAGTGCAAAAAGGAGACTTTCATCCCTTGTCCTTGTCGTATGTGCAAGGACATAGGTCCTTGTCTTCCTTCCTTTTCCTTGCCATATGTGCCAGTCCTTTCAAATAATTTACTGAAACCATTTTGTTTTTCTCCTCAAAGTGCTTTTGTTCACGAAAATGTGTTCCTCTTTCAGCCTCTTTCTGCTTGCTGGCCTTGATTTTATTGCTCTGCTGGCTGGCAACAAGGTCTGAACCCTCTGTGCAGTCCAAGAGCCAAACATAGACTTTTCTTCCCAGCGTGAAGGCAAGACACTATGTGAGCTTGACAAGAACACCCCGTGCCAAGCTGGGGGGCTGGCTCAGGTTTCTGCTGGGTTTAGCAAGGTTAATTCCCCAAAGGCTTTGCATGCAAGGGAGGTATCTCCTAGCTGAGCTATGCTCATGGGGTGAAGGGTGCTCTGCAGATTATGAAAATGGTTTCACACACCAGCTTACACTCTGCAGAGCAGGTGAGCTCTGGGCCTGGCCAGAGGGACACCTATTCCATGCTATGTCCTGGCTGGGTTCAGGCAGCTTGAGAGAACAAAGAGGACACAAGCAGTGTATGCAGGTGATGCCTCCGGGCTGCAGCCACGGTGACCAGGGGTCTCACTGGGCTGACAGTTGCATCCAAGCCATCACGTTCACTAAGTACAGTCTGACGTTAATCGTGCTGCCCTGTTTTCCGTCAGTTCAGGGAGCAGTGCGTGGCCCTCGCACAGCCAATCCCCCTGTGCTGCTATAGGAAAGGGAGCACGTGCTTGACACCAACTGTGCAACCCTCGGGTGCAATTAAACATCAGGAACTACTCAAACATTTGTAAGGTTTCCCTTTTATGCACATCTGTTTGTTGACCTTTGGGGGAGGACTCTTTCATGGACGGCTCTTGGTGATAAGAAGCCGATGTCACACAAAGCCACCGTCACAGCTGGCGCGACACCAAACACCGAGCTGGGAGGCTGAATTGTTGCTGGAAGAGTTCCTCCTCATCCACATGGGAAGTTTGCTCTGCTGTCACCCTTGTTTTATCTGTTCAGCGGGTAAATAAAGGACTTCAATCTCTGCAGCTGCAAGCTCAGCAGCTTTCTCCACCACATCATTCGCTTGAAGATAAAAACGACTGCCGAGACTCCCAGATCTCTGGTGCAAGCTGTTATTTGATTTATTAGTTGGCACAGGGTTCTAAAACATGGTGGGTGCTTTTTTTTTTGCAGGAGGAGACACAAATCACCGGCTTTGAAGGGCCAACAGCAAAGACGTGGTGTACACAAAGAACACGAATACAGAGAGGGAGACAGCAAGAGGCTTCCAGTGCTGGGTTAAGTGGTTGACTCTGGTTGTTATACGAGTTTGGGTTGTTCGAAGGCAGAGATGTACAGAGATGTGTTCCTTATGGAAGCACCTCTGCATCAGAGGTGGCATCTGTATGAAAAACAAAATGGACCTTCAAAGATTCATCCAGTGGGAATTAGGGGGAAAAACTGCATTTGCTGGCCAAGGTACCAGATCTAGCCAGGAAAAGATCCAGCATTTCCCAGCCAAGGTACCACATCTGACTGCGGCTCTAAAAGTCTCCTGTGCTTGAAGCAGTACAAAGGGCTGCAGGCCAATCATGAATAAAGCAATTGGTGTGCGAAGGAGAGAACAGACACGGCTCCAAAGAGCAAAATCCCCTTCCATTGCCCAAGAGCAGTGTCTGCATGTGAAAGAGCAGATCCCTACTCAGTGAGCTGACTAGCCTGCGGTGGAAGGTGCCAGCTCTCCACACAGTCTCTTTTTGCCACAGCAAATTCACCACAACTGGCTCCTCTGCGTGATCTCAAGCAGCTCCTTTCCTAAGCCTCTTGAGAGTGAAGGGTGTTCTCCTGCCTCTTGCCTTGAAGGGCTTTTTGTGGCTGATGTGAACCTTTCCTAACCCCAGAACATCTTAGCAAGGGCTTCGTCTGGCTTTTCTTCTCATTGCTGCCTTTTCAAGAAACCAGATAAGAATTTTCTGTGCTCTTTGATTTGGAAAATGCAAGAAGTTCTATTATACAGAGAGATTTAAAAATTAAAAGGGTGCCCTGGTTCTCACCTAAGTGGACTGGCTGATGGTGTATAAGGTGTGTTTGAAGGAGTTTCTAGAGGACAGTCGCTGAAAAGTCCATCTGAGTTACAGGCTTTTATTTAAGACTTTGGAGCAGGTACCTGTTTTCTTTCTTCCTGAGATTTAAGACAGAAGAAGCAGTCTGGTCTCTTTAGGAATGAGTAATGGGTATTCAAAATCTTCTTTTCCACATGGTGGAAAAGCTGGACATTTAATGACTAGACCCTGTAAGTAGGTGAGCAGAGATGCTGTGGTGCCCCAGAAGATCACCCTGATCATGGCACAGCCACATCCTCCACCTGCCATGTAGTGGACAACAGGCAGCACAGAACTGGATGATCCTGTGGTCCCTTCTAACCCTGACTGACTCTATGACTTGGTCTGGGTGATCCTGCCGTGGCAGGGGGATTGGACTAGATGATCTTTTGAGGTTCCTTCCAATCCCTAATGATTCTGTGATTCCATGTTTTGAGAAAGATGGCTGTGATGGTGCTAAATTCCTCTGGGTGCTTTTTTTGCTGCAGGGCTACAGTCTAATCATGGTTGTCTAACCAGCTAGACACAGTTATGACAAGAAAGATGGGTGCTAGGGCTTGGGCTGGAGGAGCTGCTCTCTGCGTCCTCTGCTGAGGACTTAAAGCTTGACTGTCCCATGAGCTAAAGCACAGCACTGCCTGGAAATGCATGACCACAAGGTGAACCAGGAGAGCTGTCAGCAGCAAGAACAGCAAGAGGAGGTGGGGCTGTTTGACTTGGCTCAGGGATGCTGATAAGCCAAAGGAAATGTCAGGAAGCATAAAAATGTCACTCAGGTTAGTAACTGCTCCCTCTTTACCAGAAATCCCAAAGACTCAGTGGGGTAATAGGAAGATTGTTGAACACACCAGGAACAGATGGACACCTCTGAAAAAAACAGCATGGGAAGGCTGAATGCAAAAGCATCCAGTACACATGACAGAGCCCTCAAGAAAACCCTAGAATCACAGAGCTCACCTTCATTTTCAACGACCAGCAGCAGGAGAGTTTGAGGCATGTAAAAATCAGAATGCAGATGCAGGTCTAGCCCAAAAGGCAGCTGTTCCCAGTGTGTCAGGGTTTTGATCACATTTAGATGGCAGGCAAGGGATCAGGAACATTATTGTGGCTTTCTGTGGGGCAGTAAGAACATAATCTTCTCTCAGCCTGATGTGGCACGAGGCAGCATTTTGCTTGATGAAATTGTGCATCAATCAGCTGCCCTAAAGGCTTTTCTTCTTTTAGACTTTATTGATCTTCTTTTCAGGAGAGGATCTCAGGCTTGACTGGTGCACGTGGTGAGAGGTAGACCATGGTAATACCAGGAGTGGCTCTGTGAAAACCTTGCTCTGAATTGATGCCCATGCACTGCGTCACCAACGAGGGCTGCTCGTGCTCACCAAGCTGCCAGGATGCCTGAGTGTACTGAGAACCTGCTACTCCTGCTGGAGCTGGCTCAAAGAGCTCTGGGACAATAGCAAGGACAGTGACAGTGCTGCATGTCATGGTACTGCATGTTCCCTGTCTCCTGCCCTGCAGCACATGCTGCATTAATGTAGAAACAGAAGTCTGAGCAACCCTCCTCTGTGATACCCCAAAGAGAAGCGTCTTTGCACTGTGGAGGCCCAGCACTTATGAAAAACAAATGTACCACCAGTGAGGTACAACTTGCCCTTACTAGAGGTGTCCTTACTTCTGGCTACGTGTCCGTGCTAAGACTCAGAGCTAATACCCTGGCAGCCAGCACAGGGACAGCTTGCACCTCTGAGAGGTATTCTTAGCAATGAGTTTACGTGCTGTTTACACTTGAAAGGATTTTCTCTGCAACTACAAATACGAGCCTGAGTGTGTGTAAAGAGTTGAGAAGCTGCTGTATGGTTCTTCCATGATGAAAGACTTCAAGTCAGCGTGCTCTAGGGCTTGCCAGCCAAATGCAGACGGGGCTTTTTCTTTCTTTGTTCCTGCTCCCCACAGATCTTGAACTGTGTGATTTATTTAATAAGAATATTGTGTTTCATTCAGCTTAGTAGAAACCCAGGGAGTGTTGAAAAAGGGAAAGGCAATGTACGAGTAACTTCTGGCTGCTGCCTTCCGCTGGGTCTGCAGCTTGCTGTTAGGACACATGTGAGTAAGCAGAAGAGCTATCTGAGCAAAGAGGCCAACAATAAAGTTCTGTTAAAGATCAAACATCGTCTCTGTGTACGGGAAGGTACACTGAAATCAATGCTAATAGCTTCTTTGGAAAGAGTTTACAAGGTAAATGTTCCTGAGGAGTGCTTAGCAGATAGATGTTCTGACTCATAGGAGGAGGCTGTTTATGACTCTCAGCTACTTAGTGGTACCACTTGGATGAGATAAGCAGAGTGTTCTTATTTACTGAGATAAAGATAGATGTCAGTTCCAATGTTTTCAGTGCTCATAATTGAGTTCTGAATCTTTTTCCCTTTAAAGCCCTTTCACTTGGGGTCCTGTGGGTGTAACAGGAGATTCAACTTCTCGCAAGGAGGAAGTGTGCTGTTCTCATGTTTTATGGGGGAAATCTTTAAAATATGGTGCAAAACCTACCCCCCAAAAAAAACCAAAAAACCAACCCAAACACACACACAGTGAGACACAATTTGAGGGTTTGTGTCCTGCACCTCCCCTCCAAACCTGCTGAGGCTTCCCTGATGCTGGCCTGTGACAGCCTGCTTGTTCCCTTTGCTGCTGCTGCTCTCTCCCAGCTGGCCACACTGGCAGCCCTGTCCTAGGGATGGTTCTTCCCGAGAGAGGGAGGGCTGAAAGAGGAGTGCCAAGCCTGGCAGAGCAAAGGACAAGGACAAAACAGCAAAAGGCACAAATTTCTCCCAGGTATCCAACATGAGTGTTCTGATAGCCACCTTTGGACTTGTCCTGCACTACTGAACTAGCAAAGTACTTTGGTAACCAGAGCATCTGATGGAGGGACATGAAAGGTGACATCACTATGTGCCTCTTAACTTCTTACGGTTCCCTTAAAACTTGACATAAACATCCCCTTAGATGCAGCAGCCAAGTTTTCTTTGGCCAGACTGCAGTACCAGAGGGACTTCAGACTCGGTGTTTTTATTACATTACTTCCTTGCAGGATTATTTTTGTGTAGAATGAAGGAGCTGGAAAGATGCACAACAGCACTAGTACACACAATGAAAATAACTTGTTGTGTTGTGTGCATACAGGCTCTGGCAGACAACAGTTGTGCCTCTTTGTGCTCTGGAAGTCTGGTTGTGCTAAAATAATCATGTGGATGCTGAGACGCTGATCTGCACCATTCCAGCACAAACCTTCCTTCTCACTCTGCTCTTTCCTCTCAAGGGGATTGTAATCCTCAGGGCTGGGTCCAGCTCTGTCTCCAGTGCTCTGGGCAGGGTTCAGTGAGAGCTTCCCGGTCTAACTATCACGAATGTTCGTTTTCCTGCTGCAGTGACACAAGCCATCATACCCTGCTGAAGAAAATAGCTTCTGATGGGTTAAGGTGTTTAGACCTCATTCCTAGCGGCGGAGGACCGCTTTCTCTCTCTCCAGCACCTGTAGAACTTTGCTTTGTGACTCAGAAACATGTTCACTCTCAAGGCCAAAGGAAGCAATTCATGAACACCTGAAACACTCGGGAGTTTGCACATAAGGAAGCCACCAAGGGCTCGACCTCCTCCCAGAGTGAAGTATGCCAAGACATCACCTGCTGCAGGTGGACAGTCTGCAATGGCAAAAAGCAGTGAAGTCCAGCTGGTTCCAAAAGACTCTACAGACTGGGAATACAACTTGTAGTTGTATGATTCTATGATTCTACATCATTTACCCTTTGGCCACTACCTGTTGAACTGCTGGCCGAAGCCAATGACTGTCATCCGGAAATAAATGATACCAGTGTATTACTCAGTTAGTGCTAATGAGCCTTGAATAATCTACATTTTCAGGATAATTAGGCTGCTTCTATCTTTGGGCTTGTAGCAGAGCATCCTGCCTCCACTGCACTGAAATACAACCCAGCATTATCCCCCAGGCTACCCAGCTCATTCCACTAAGACATCAATAGTGCAGCACTAGAAAGTCTGTGACTCCTGATTTGAGAGTGCTATCTCCCTAAATTATTGTCACCAGGGCTGTATCCAGATCAGTAAATGAATCTATCAAGGACTGTCCTCTAGCTCTGAGGACAAATGGCCTAATGCAGCCCACGTCTGTCTGGTTAAATTCTCCTTCCCAGGAAAACCAGATGGCTACCTCCAAACTGCCTGCTAGGAATGACCTGGGACATCCATATCCCAAGTCACACCTTGGGTGGATCCATAATTATGAGCAAACTAATCACATGAGCACTCAGATCAGTCCTCCTTTGTTTGTAACAGACCTCCTGGATCCAAATCTCCTTTTTCAATGATGTAAATCAATACTATAATGCATGAACACAGGAAACCATGAATAAGTTCCCGTTCTCCTGGGACACAAGAATGTCTCTCTTCTCTAGGCATGCAGGAGGAAGATTTTAATTTAATTTTGTTTACTTCTCCATTTTTCAATTTTGCAGTTAGAAAATTCATTAGTATTATTCAAATGTGATTCAGGTGAGTGGCAAGTGGCTGGATGTGCACCCAGCCTATCGTCTGCTCTTGCTTTCCTCACGTGCCAGCATAAATCAGCGATTTCACTGTATAAAACCAGTGTGAGAGCAGATTCAAGTCTGTGTGCAGTCACCATAATAGGGGAAGGAAAAAAAAGAAGTGCTTCCTTCCTATTATATCACACAGCATCGTTGGCCAAACAACATGCCATGTTGCCTTCAGGCACATGATTAATGCCAATGTGGTTCCAATAAAGCTTACAAAGCACACAGCCCCGGCCTCCCTGGAGAGTTAGCAAGAACAACGAGCTAAGTCTAAATGATGCTGTTCTTCATCTTTCAGTCCCCAGGGACTTCCAGCCTTTTCCTCATTTCTGAGCATTAATCTTTATTTCTCTTTCAGAGTAATGGAATTTCTCAGCAGCGAATCTTTTTATCAGCTGGCCACATCCACAAGACACTGAGCGTTCATTTCTGCTGCCTTGTCAAAAGCATTTTCCTTGGGTTGCTGCTTCCATTTCCCCTTTCCCAATTTGCTTGTTCTCTTAAGAGCATACAGTCTGGGTTCTCTCTGCCCCGAGACCCTTTGCTGGGGCAACAGGCACCCAAAGTCACCCAAGGTGTTCTGCACATCTTTTATGAGCAGCGATAGATGTGAGTGCCTCTGCAATGTGGATGCAGCCAGTCAAGTGTGGAACCAGCCAGAACTCTAGTTTTCAATGCAGAGGGAACAACACTAATAGATTTATATTAACACATGGTCTAAATCCAAATGCTTCTGCCCAGGCAGAACTCCCAGGGGTCAAATTCTCACTCACAGAAAAATCTCTTTACACCAGTCTGGTAATGGAAGGAGACCTTATGGTGCCCATAGATATTTCAGGGGCATTTCTAGTGCCAGAACATTGGAAAGCCTTCACTGAAGGTTCAGTTCCCAATTCTCATTTGTCTGGCCTTCATCTGGAGTTATGGTTTTGACCCACTGTGGCCTTTATTGTTCCACACTTTACAGTACCAATCCAGGCACTTCACAAACTGTTCATCTCACTGCCTGCTCAGGGGTAGCCATCGCAGTGATGGTGTAGGGCCATAACAGTAATGCAGTCTGACAGTTAAGACATAAAGAGTATATTTTCCCTTTGATTCTCCAGGGGTGATTTTTGGGATGCAAGGAAATGTAGCTGCTCACCCTAACACCTTGCAGAGCTCTAGGTTTTGGGGAACCACAGTCTCTCAACAGTCACACATCGCCCTTCCCGGCAGTAGGGGGAAAACAGGCGTGGAGGGATGGGATATGTGCTGCTGGTACGGCTCCAGCCCAAACTGATAGGCTCAGGTCAGAGGTAGGGCAGCAGAAACATGACAGAACATGTGTGTTTGCCTTATTCAAGTGTGCCTGGTTTTATTTTCAGAGAGAGAGAGAGAGAGAGACAGATAGATAGAGAGATAGGTAGATAGGTAGATAGAGAGAAAGAGAGAGATAGATGGATAGATAGAGAGATAGATAATTTGCCAGTGCTTCAACAGCATGTTCTCTGAGTGAATGAAATGTGCTTTCATTAACAGTGGACTAAATCAAATGCAGCTATTCTTTCTTCTACCCATTCTTGAAGATGCTGATTACAAAACCCTTGCTGATCCAGCCAGATGTGATTTTTATGAAGGCTTCTAATAAAACCTCCTGTCTGCAGTTTCCTGGGGAGCCCTGCATGCACACTGGAGACAGATAGGGAATCAAGCTCTTATGTCTTTGGTGATACAGCTCTGGGAGAGCAAAAACAAATTCAGTGTGCTTTGTACTGTCAGCAGTATCTGATGTGATGCAAGACACTAGAACTGCAGTGAAGTCTAACGTATTCTGGCATTAGCTGAGTGTGTGCAGGTGGTGAGACAAACAGGTAACACCATTTCCCTGGGTACATGGATTTAAAGGAGTGAGTGAAGAAAACTGCCATTTCTTTACAGCACCATCCACTGTCCATCCGTGGAGGCAGAAGACAAGATGTGATGAGCCAAGAGTCTGATCTGGGGTGGCAGATCCATCTTTACCATGGGAAAAACAGACACGTCAGTATGAAATGACATCATCTTCAATAGCGTGGGATCTGTCACCAGCACTTGTAAAGAGAGACTGATTTACAAGCCAAGAAATCTCCTTAGACAGCATGACTTGACTCACATTTGCAGTCCTAGAACTCTGTAGAAGAGATCTTATAGTAACCCGACTTTGTGTAAGCCCATTTAAACTTACCCAGCAAAGAATTTCTCCAGACTCAGCAAATCTGAGCTTCTCACCAAGCAGCTTCTACTTTAATAAAAGTTACTCAGGAGACTCTCCCTGCTGCTGGAGTCTTTCAAATGAAGGATCACACGCAGATCCTGTTAGAGGGTGTTAAATCACCCTGTAACACATTGTGACTGGTTTTGTACCCTATGTACAGATTGGAGTTACAGACATTGAAGCCCATGATCTCCAGTCTCACACCACAGGGCTGAGGATGCAGCTTGAGAGTGCTCAGCCCCCTTGTCACAGCCTGTCTCCTGCTGTATGTCTTTGCCTGACAGGTTGTGCTGATGCGATCTCCCAGTGCCTGATCTCCCTCCTGTATAGTCATGAAGCAGAAGAATGGCAGAAGGGCTTTGCCAGCAAGGGCTGTCCTGCAAGTCACCCTACAAGCTGTCCTCAAGATCATCCTACAAGCCACCCCACCCCTTACAAGACACCAAGAGCTGTGGTCCTCTGAACCAAAAATGTCTTATACAGCCCCAACTGTGACACCCCTACAGGGCTGTCTCACAAAGCACGTAAGGTGATGCTCAAGACAAATGGGTGACAGCATCCCTCTGCAAAGGTGGTTGTGTGCAGATAGGAGAAAACTGTCATCGTGAGACAAGTTACTCATTATGTCGGTGCCTTACAGCACCGAGCCCTCCGTCTGAGCCACCCTAACAGCACTGAAGTGGCTTTATTTGTTTTAGCTTAAGTGCCTCCACATTTGACATGAGATAAAATGGCTTATTACCGGGCTGCTGCAAATGTGCACCTGACATTACAGCAAACACACTCATGTGCCAGGACCTTAATTCCAAACAAGTAGCATTTCAAAGGGAGACTCCAAATCAGCTCCTGCAAATTTTAGAGCCTGTTTCCCTGAAGTGGTTTATTAAATGAACCCTAAGAACAAACAGGAGGCAGATGACCCTTTACAGAAGAGTATTTACTAATGATCTTTACCCGGTGGGAGGGTAGCAGCTGAAAAGCTTAGGTAGGGCTTATGCTGCAGTTGGATTTTGATGCACTGCCACCTCATGTCAGCTCAACAACAAGGCAGGTGGGGGCTCCTCTGGTGCTTGTCTGGGAGCACAGTGCACAGCAGCCCTGCTGCCAGGGGCACTGCTGTCCACAATATGGTTATTTGTAAATTGAAAAGCATCAGTAGTTAATCCAAAGTGCTTTACAAACCCAGAGCCAGTGCATTCTCTCTTTTCAGGTGAAGCATCCAGAAAACATGAGCTCTAGAGACAAATCCCAGGACCTGATATTTCACGCTGTTCTCTGTGTTGCATTGGATACCCTGGCATCTCTTAAGAAGGTGTGAGGCACCAGAGGATCGTTGTCCCTTCTTTCTGACTCTGCAGAAAGACTTCAGGGGAAAGCTGGACATTAGTGGCCAAGAGGAACAAGAGCATCCTGGGGTGGATCAGAAGTGGAGTGGTTAGCAGATCAAGAGAGGTTCTTCTCCCCCTCTACTCTGCCCTGGTGAAACCACATCTAGAGTATTGTGTCCAGTTTTGGGCTCCTCAGTTCAAGAGGGATGTGGAGCTGCTGGAGAGAGTCCAGCATAGGGCAACAAGGATGATGAAGGAGGAGGAGCACCTCCCTTATGAGGAGAGGCTGAGGGAGCTGGGTCTCTTGAGCTTGGAGGAGACTGAGGGGTGACCTCATTAATGTCCCTAAATATTTGAAGGGTGGGTGTCAGGAGGATGGAGCCAGGCTCTTCTCAGTGTCATATAGTCATAGGACGAGGAGCAATGGTTGTAAGCTGGAACTTAGGAGGTTCTACACAAATATGAGAAGGAACTTCTTCACAATGAGGATGATAGTGCACTGGAACAGGCTGCCCAGGGAGGTTGTGGAGTCTCCTTCACTGGAGATGTTTAAGACCTGCCTAGATGTGTTCCTGTGTGACTTGGTGTAGGTGATGCTGCTGTGTCAGGAGGATTGGACTAGATGATCTTTTGAGGTCCCTTCCAATCCCTTATGATTCTATGGACACTCTCAGGGTGCCAAGACTAAAACTCTAAAGGAGAATTGTCCCTGCAGCTGATTCCATTTTCCCACCCTGCAGCTGGGCTTCCATTATTGCAGTTTTCTGCCCCTTCTGAGCAAGAACTGGTTTTTCTCTGACGTATCAGCAAAACTGGTGAGCAACTTCTAATGTGATTAATGTTTTTAATATAGAGCAGAGAGTTGAAAGGAGAGCTCTGGTTTTGTAGTCAGCGGGAGTGTTTCTGTGTAGAATACGTTGGTTATCCAACTCTTCTTCAAAACTACATTTTTTGGTACCTGATCCACACTGAACAGCGGTTTCACTACAGGCTGAAGAGCAGCCATGAGGCTCTTTGTTGCTGGCTAAAACTTCAACACAAATCAGCTAAACTCCTGAGGAAGAGCAGAGCCTGTGGATCTGCATCCAGTGGGCCTAGGAGCTGGGTGCATCTGGTCTGCACCACAGGAGCATCAGCCCTACCAGTAAACTTGGTGCTTAGATTCCCTTACCAGAAAGATCTAGGGAGTGGCCTGAGTTTTCCTCATCATGCATGATCCTGCCTGAAAACAAATTACTTTTTTCTTTCTGGATTAGTTAGTTTTCAGCCTGTTTAGGTTTGACTTCATCTTCTTAATACCAGCCGTAAGGTCATTTTAATCTCACTGTATGAGGCACAATTCTCTTTTCATCTTGAGCAGTCACCTCCTTGATCCTCTCTTCCAGCCTCTTTGAGACAGCCTGGCACCTACAAAGCCTGCAAACACACTGTGCAAAGAGCACACTGAGCCTTGAAGTACTCCTCTGGCTCCTGTGAGCACTCGATGGGGACAACTCTTGATGCTGGTCCCCTCACTTCTCGGACTCAGGGAACTGCAGCCCTGCCCTGGCGCCAGCCAGCTCCAGGTAAGCTGTAGGACACTGGAGGGGAAGCCATAGTGAAACAGGACAAGCCTAGGTAAATAAAACCTACTGGAGCCATGAGAGGACACGGGGGAACTGCACAGCACATGGTAGAGGGGGCAGCTTGGTGACCTAACTTAGAAAACCCTCAGACTCTGACCCAGACTTAGCAGCCTCAGGTAGGCAGCAAGCCCAGGCTCAAAGAATATACAGAAACAGGCTTGAAAGTTGTGTCAGCAGTCTGGAGGTGTGTACTAAGAGCAAAGCAGCATCTGGATGCTGAATAGAGAAGTTGTTAAAATCTGCCTTAAATTAGGAAGATGCTTGCACTCTTCCCAGATCAGGTGTGAAGGACAGCCCCTTCGTTTCCCAGTCAGCACTCACCCCTCAGAGGGGCCTCATGAGTGAAACTCCCTCACTCTCAGTTCACTGAAGTCTTCTCCATGGAAAAGGAAGTAGGGCTGAAGGTAGGAACCCCATCACAGATCATTCTCACACCAGTTTAAAATGTGAAATCCTCCAGTAGCAAACGTTTCAGAGCTAGAGACAAGAATATCTACCCTGGAAAAGCAAAGAATACTCTGCCCATCTGGCCAGACTCTAACCTGTTGGTAGCTGCCTTAAGTCATACAGGGCAGTGATTTGTATTTCCCATTACCCTACCAAATGCAAGAGTTTTCGTTATCTACCCAAATGGTTAATCCTTCCTGATGTTCTATTATGGGACAGATCCTCACATGTTGTAGCTTCTTTGAGCCTTTTTGTTCATCTCCAGTGCCCACAAATCTGGATTATCCTGCTAGAAGTGGAAAGTCCAGGTGGAATAGATGCACCTCCCCTTCCCATCCCTCCACACGAAGGTTGCTTGTGCCCTCTTACAGCTTTTAGAGGTTTCTGCAAGAAATAAACTTGACTGACACTGTCATTCATTGCTGTCTTTTTGACAGGAGCCTGTCAGAGAAAGCAGAACTAAAATGAGGACCTAACTTCCAGAAAGGTGGTTTGCAGACATCCACGCTTGCGATCGTATGGTGGCATGTGCAGGTGAAGTTAATAGCGGTGCCTGAATAAACAAGTTGCCCTGCTGTGATGACACAAGTCTCCCATGCAGGTATCTAGATGTTCCTTTTGCACAGTGGGAACATCTGGTACTTGGGGTGGGGAAGAGAGGGAGGAGACCAGGATAGTAAGGAAGCAAAACTAGTAATTCTATCCAAGCAAGCTGAAGTGGAAGGAGAAGTAATGAAGACATTGTTAGTTCAGATCGTCAAGAAGAAGAGAAAATAGAAGCCCTGGTAAAGAGTGAAGGACAACAAATATAGATGAGTTCAAGTACTCCTTGACCCTACATACCAGTTTGGAGACTGCAAAAGCTCACATCAGACCAGAATTTCTCTATCAACTCATCATAGAGACATCCTAGATACTACAAGAAAGACACCAAAGTGTTGGAGTGGGTCCAGCTGGACCTTATTGTTACCTACAACTTCCTGAAAGGAGGTTGTAGAGAGATGGGGATTGGTCTTTTCCCACAAGGAACAAGTGATAGGACAAGAGGAAATGGCTTCAAGTGGCACCAAGGGAAGCTCAGGTTGGACATGAGGAAAAACTTCTTCATGGAAAGGGTCATCAGGCCTTGGAACAGGTTTCCCAGGAAGGGGGTTGAATCACCATCTCTGGACATGTTTAAAAGTCATGTAGATGTGGAGCTTTGGGATAGGGTTTAGCAGTGGATCTTTTCCAAATAGGTTAATCATTGGACTGAATGATCTTGAAGATCTTTTCCAAACGAAACAATTCTATGATTCTATTTTCTGAAGACATCAGAAGAGGCAAGATGGATCCTGGCACCCCGGAGGCTTCCCTGCACAAGCTCATGCACATGCATGCACAGGCACACGTGTGCGCACAAGGGCGACAGGAAAATGTTCAGAACTGCATTTATCTCAAGAAACCCAAGGATTACAGACTGGACTGTGAAAACAAATCTGTGCAGCCTGCACTGGGATGGAAAATCTATGCCCATCAGCCACTTGGTAGCCATCTGTCCTTGCCGCTGAATACCAAGCAGGAGCACTCCATTTACACTTGTGCAATTGCAATTCTGCTCACCTTAAGTTTGGGAGAAGGAGCAAACACCATCAGCATGAAAAGCTGACAGCAACGATGCTGTGGGCGAAGGGGAAGAAGAGGAAGAAAGTGCATTTCCAAAAGAGATCAAGATGTGACGCCAACATTGTCACACTCCAGGGAGAGGGCTGAAACCATCCAACTTATTTCGTTTTAAAACCATGAGTTTATTCAGATTTCTGTGCCCAAGGGTAAGCAGCTAATTTCCTTTCTCCATGAATAATTCAGCCTTACTGTGTATTTCACATGTCATCTGCCCCTTAGCATGAAACAGCTCATTTTGGGCTGGATCTCCGTAACATTCTGGAAAATACCTTTCTTTGTCCTATTACAAAACAGTCACAAATTTCTTCAGTTTCCAGATCAAAGCTATTGGAGCGAGTCCAGGGAAAGTGGGGGGTTTTCAGCCCATGGCTATATATCAGTCAGCAGGTCACCAAAGGTTTCTGGATCAAATATTAGCACTGTTTGGGAAGACATTCATAACTTACTCAACATTTCAGCATGGGAAGGAGGAAGCAAGGAGACACTCAAAACGAATCCAGGATTTCTTGTTTTCACCGAGACAACCAAATCTTTTCACAGCTTTGCCAAACCCCATGATTGAAGGTACTTGGGAAGGCCTGTCATAGCTTAATGCAGCTGTCCCTAAGCCTACAAAGACATCTTGGTGGTCTTTGCCTCCAACACAGAATGCACAGAAAGCACTGACCAGAAGAAGAACTGTGGAGAACTCGGTAGAGAAACGAAACCCTGCCAGGGCAGGCACAAACTTCTTCAAAATGTAGGTTGGATAGAAGTTCTTTGTTCCTAGAGAAAAGGTTCTAAAGCTTGTGGAGCTGTATCCAAGCTACCTCAAAATGTGTGTGACATTTGAGTTTAGGATTCTGCCTAACACGCCTCCTACATACAAATAAGCAGAGGACTAGGAGAAAAGGTCCTCTGAGTAATCTATTCACTGGTGCTGAGCACAACCCAAATGAAATTGGACATCTGAACCCAAATTTTTGTCTTCAAGCTTGAAATTAAATTTCTCCCCCACTAAATTCTACAGTGTAGCTCTTCCAAGTGTGAAACCAATCGCATTAACTGAGCCAAGAAAATCAAAGGGAGACACTCTTTTCATGGCAGGCTGGTGATGGTCTGATTTCACATGATAACAAGGTATAATTTGGAAAGCTGCTGTGTGAGGGTGTCTCCTTCTCTCTTCTTACACCAGGACTAAGAGAGCATTACTAAACCAAGCTGGAACTTGTTGGAAGCTCGATCTATGACCCAGACCAAAGTGTTTTCCCCTCGCCCACTTCATAGAAGTTCAGATAGGATCTGCTCTTTCTGTCCTTAAACCTAGAGCTGACTTGTTAAATGTGCAACATGCTTGAGAACTTGTGCAGGGCAGAATTTTGCCAAAGGGCACAATCCAGTCGAAGGCATAAAAGCTCCAAACAGTGAGGGTGGAGGAAAGAAAGGCTCGCAGTGAGGCATCCTTGAAAGCAGTAATAAAAAGTTAATCTTCCTTCTTTCCCATAAAACAAAGCAACAAATGGTATCCACAGTGCTTACAGAACTTGCTGTTGGCCAAGCCTCAGGTGTAGCCACTGGCTGCTTATCTAATGCAGATAAATAAGCAGATATCAGAGGAAAGGTCAATTAAGTATTTGCCCCATCCCTAAATTACACAAGAGCGTGTCTTCATGCGGGTAGCTCAGCATAGGTACTCCAGCTTTTTTTGTCCTTCTGTTTCACCCAGAAGAGAACATTCCTGTTTTTGACACGTAAAGGAGCAGTGAACAAAGCCCAGGAGGCACCGCACGGAAGGAGAACTCCTTAATGTTGTCATGGGAAAAGAGCTGCTGGCCAAAACAACAACTGTGCCAGCAGCACGTGTATATATTCAGAAACGATGAGTCCACATTTCTGTAGTCAGAGAATGCCAGAAAGCAAACACAGACAATCCCACAGCATAGTTACCCTAATGCATGGCCCAGCATTGTCCAGGAGGAGAGAGGGAGTGGGGAGGGAGGAGTTTTACGTGACTGAAAGAGCATTTTTTCAGCGTGTGGCCATACTAAATACAAAAAACATGAGTAAGAGCCATGGGAGAATGTGAGGAAATCCCTCTGGAGCAGCTAGAGGTCAAGCCCTGCCCTGGACACGCATCTAAACACAGGGTGCACCGTAGTGAAGCTGATACTGGCTCTGTATTGCCCAGGAGGAACGTGGCTGGACACAGATGTCAGTTCATCACTTGCACCTCTCCGAACAAGTCCTCTTGGGTTCTACGATACATTGGGTTTTAGTTCCTCACATGACAGCAAAGTTCCTGGGAAATCAATACATTGAACAGGGTATGGAAAATACTACTCTCTTTATTTGACAACTGCTGTAGTGCCCTGAAGCCCCAGCTGCAGCTGGAGCTCCACTGTCCAAAGCATCACACCACACGGAACAATCACCCTTCCCTGCTGTCAGCATTGCTTTCTGCCCAAAGAATCTATCACAGAGGGTGTTCTGCAGCCCCACACTCATCCTACTCAAGGTGAGAGCCTTCAGTTGAGCTCTGGACACCAGTACAAACTCTACTCTAGGAGATGTGCCCGTGTGGCCATCTGATGGCTTTTCCCCATCTTTGTTCAGCATCTCTGACTTCCAGACCCTTGTAGGGAAGGAAAGTAGGTGCTTCAATGCCTCTGTGACTTCAAGCAGTGAGTTTGCTCCTGCAGCTGCCTTTGTGTCCTGCATTACATCACTAGAAGGTGGGATAATACTTACCCTACCTTCATGCATTGTCAAGATATTTGGGACAGTAATGCTTTCCAAGCCTCCTCCACTCCTCTTCAGGAACTGCAAGCCTTGGGAAATCAGCTGCACAGACACAATGTGGTGGAATTCAGGCACAAGGCTGGTGCAGTGAATAAAACACAATGCAGCAAAGGATCTTGACTCTCATTACCATGCATGAGGGAATGCTGACACCTGTGGCTCAAGACCCTCAAGAATTTATGCTCTGATACATCTGAAGCCTCCCAGGAGATTCTGGGTCAAGATAGAAGAAATAGACAATTTATGGCATTCCTAACGTGTCTGTCTCCTCCCCCAGCACGTAGCTGTCATTTATGTTAGTTGTGGCTTTAACCCAGACAAATGACTTTTCCTAAAAGCTACTACGATGATTCCTATTTCTCTGCATGAGTGGTGTGGGTTTACAAGCAATGAGAAGCAAGAATACACACAACAACAGAAAAGCCAGATGGGAGGGAGTAGGGACCAGAAAAAACACTTGATTAAAAATGATTATTTGTCCACAGCAGCAAGGTGTCACAGAACAACAGCTCCAGCTAGGGTGAAATGTGGTAGAGCAGTCACACAGTGCTGGCTGAAGAGATGTAGTTATTCCAAGAATCAAAGTTTGCAAGCCATGCCAGAACTGTTAAAAAAACATCTTCTAAGGGACATGTGTGTGACTTGGTCTAGGTGATCCTGCTGTGGCAGGGGGATTGAACTAGATGATCTTTCAAGGTCCCTTCCAATCCCTAATGATTCTATGATTCTGTGACAATATTCTTCTCCCGTAAGGCAGAACACGAGACATCACATATTACTTCTGTAAGAGATCCTGCTACAGAAAGATCCACATCTCAGAGAGCTTCTGGTGGCCTCATGCCAGCAAGACCTGCAGATGTCAGGTGTATGGTGAATACACTAGGGGCTTGAGTTCTTCCAGCAAGTAGGAAGCTCTGCGTCTGGTGAAGAAAATGCTACTTTCACCAGAAAGCTTTCAAAAATGGGAAGCTTGTTCTTACCCCCTGCCTGGTCCAAACACAGATTATGAAACAATTAACTGTCAAAAGCCAGAGAGCTTCTTCCTCAGCTTTGGTGTAAATGATCTTCCCTCTTCCCCTCCTATCTGCTTGGATTATTCAAATCAATTACAGCACCCGAGAGAGTCCAGCGCCCAAAGCTGGTCTCGTTGTCCCCCCACTGATACCTCTTGCAGGCATCATTCAGTCCTCAGAACATTAGGCTGTGCCTCCTGGGCTGTCAGAAACAGGTCCCTCATACAGTAAAGCAGACAAGAACCCCCTAGATACTCACAGTCTTCTGTTCTACCAATTAACACTTCCCAGTTTAGCTTCTCCTATACAATTACTGAGTTATTTGTGGGCTCGTTTCTTTTTTTCCTCCTGCACTGTGGCAGCTGCTGCTCCGTTGCTTGCTCTGAGTTTGCTTCTGGACACCAGTCAGCAGCTGGCCAGCAGCGGAGTAGGGGGACACCAGGGCAGCAGGTTACATGTTCCCACAGCGTCACTTCTGCGGAATCACTAACACTGGCTGAATGCAAATACTGTTGCTTGCACAAAGGCTAGAAAAATCAGGTCCCAGGAATTTCACAACTTTCCCTTAATTAGTAAATCTGCTTGAGATAAGGGGTAGGTTCCATTTCAAGCTTTTTCTCTATTTGCACATGAAGAAATTATTTATAACAATTAAAAATTTGCTAAGTCTCTACGAATGGCTCAGAAAGCAAGAGCTAGCAGATTGGTGATGACTCTGTTTAAGGTGTTTATGTTTAGTAAGAGGTGAATGTAGCTGCATGTTTGTTCTTAATAAATGTAACACTGCTAGAGGACACTCTGTTTCCTAGGACACTAAGGAGGGTCTATGTGAATGACCATGTATTTATGTTTTCTCTACTGACAATCAGCTTTGAAAATTAAATGTCTGTTGGAAGAGATGTATAATCACACACATCCGCACGGGAAGTTCCAGAAGTTTTACACACGGACAAGACAAGCCTTGCCTTTAAAAGATTCATCTGAGGCATCAGTGGAACCAAAATTCAGAAGCATTTTTAGAAGCATTTGAGGAACTTTCCTTTAGTGGTGGCACCAAAGGACAATTCCCAATTGCAGTCATAGTGGCCAAAAATATGAAACTACTGGAAGCCCAGTTTGAAATTACCTGTTTCCTTATTTTTTGCAAGGATGGATGAAATATTGTTAAAACAACAGCAAGGAAACCAACGACTGCAAGCACAGGGCATGGGTCCAGGGAGAACTAGATAATTAATTGCAGTTGCTATAGACCACCTCGTGCACACCTGCTAGACCAGGGAAGCCAAAGCAGTATTTGTTTTGACACATTTTTGTGGGAGACTGCTTGGAAAGCTAAGCACGATGTTAAAATGCTGTAATATTTCTTGTTGATGTAGTTTTAAGTCTGAATTGTCCACGAATGATTGAATTTCACTGAGCTGTTAATACGTGAGTCTTACGTGTATCCAATTAGGGCTATTAAATGCAAGAATGTTGTGGATAGTGTGTCCAATGTTAATTAATTGAAACAGTATCAGTTGGAAAATACCTCCCCAGAAGCTGCCTCAACCAGCTCCTACCAGCTATGATTTATAGCCACTTGGCCTGGTGCTGTGGAAACTTTAAAGACTGAATTGCTGCTGCAGGCTTGTTCTTTAGCAGTGAAGTTAGGCTGTAACGCTACACAATTTGTTAGGAATCAATGTTTTTCTTTAAACAACAATGTTGATTGAGAATGTTGTAAGGATCCACAAGTTGAGATGCAAAGGATGTCTGTGACAATTGTTTGAAGCAAGCAGTGGGTTTGGGTTGGAAAAGACCTTCAGGATCATCAAATCCTAACATTAATGCAACTGTCCCAAGGCCACCGCTAAACTCTGTCCCTAAGCTCCATGTCTACACAATTTTTAAACGCTTTCCAGGGATGGTGATTCAAGCTCTTCTCTGGGCAGCCTGTTCCGAGCACTGATGACACTTTCTGTGAACAAAATTTTCCTAATGCCCAACCTAAACTTCCCCTGGTGCAACTTGAGACCATTTCTTCTCAGTGTCATCTGGTGATAGAACCAGGGGCAATGGGTGCAAGCTGGAACATAGGAGGTTCCCCATAAATATGAGAATGAACTTCTTCACAGTGAGGGTGACAAAGCACTGGAACAGGCTGCCCAGGGTGGTTGTGGAGTCTCCTTCTCTGGAGACATTTAAAAGCCACCTGGATGTGTTCCTGTATGAGTTGGTCTAGGTGATCCTGCTGTGGCAGGGGGATTGGACTAGATGATCTTTTGAGGTCCCTTCCAATCCCTAATGATTCTATTATTTCCTCTTTTCCTATCCCTTGCTCCTGAGAAGAGACCATCCCTCACCTCTCTACAACCTCCTTTCAGGTGGTTGTAGACTACAATAAGGTCTCCCACCATCCTACTTTTCTTCAGACTAACCAGCCTTACCTCCCTCAGCAGCTCCTTGCGAGGTTTGTTCTCTAGATTCTTCACCAAACTTCTTGCCATTCTTTGGACCTGCTCCAGCACCTCAATGTTTTTCTTGCGTTGAGGTGCCCAAAACTGAACCCAGGACTCAAAGTACCATCAAACCATTTGGGTTCTAATGGACCTTTGAAAATCATCTAATCCAGTCCCCTGGTTCTGTGGTTACAGTGCAGAAAAAATGTGCTAAGAAAAAAGCACCAAACATTTACACGTCTGGAATGCAGCTTTTCAGCAGGAACTGGGGTAGGTGTGGGGGTCTGTCTGTTTTGCCAGATACAGATAACATGCATTAATGTCTGTAAAATTGGAAATACTTGAAAAAGCCTAAAACAGGAAAAGATGCTCAGGTAAGCTGGTGCAGTGAGGGGCAGATTTCCTTTTAACCCTGTGAAAGGTTTGAAGAAAGAGCATCAGTGGTTGTTCTCTGAATATAACTTTCATTTTACTTCAGTTTTGAGCTGCGTGTTTGCTTATCTTTAAAAACTTTTTGATGGCAGAACCTGTGTTATACATTTATGGTTAAGAAGAAAACCTGGCATCAAAAGGCAGATGAAATCTATTAGGCTAAACTTTGCACGTAAAGTACATCAGCCACAAAAGACAAACTTGTAACGGAGTGAGTTTATAATCCATCATCTAACTAATGAAAGGGGATTAAGAATAATTTTTCAGCCAAATATAAATGGATAGAGGAAGAAATAATTTATTTAGCTGATAATAGCTGAGATAACAGCAGAAAGATTTATGACCTAGGAATGAAACATTGCTTTCCAATTTTATTACTTTACTTAAATAATTTAAAAATCATTTTACTCAAGCAGTTTTATTACTTGTCTTGGTGTCACAGCACATAATTGAAGAACTGTTTGTACTTTGGCAACCCTCACACTTTATCCAAACAGGGTTCTTGCTGTTGAGCCAGGAAGACCCTGTCTCATTCTGGACTTTTACCTCTACGTGAGACAAAAACCCTGGATGTAGGTTTCCTCATGATCTGCTCCAGCAGGGGAGCTGGACTAGAAGATCGTCGGAGGTCCCTTTTAGCCCCTGCCATTCTCTGATTCTAGGATTCTATATGTGAACTAAGAGACACTAATTGTGTTGTGTTTGCGCATGGCAGGACTCTTGGTCTTTTCCATGATGCTAATCAGTGACTATCCCCAACTGGTCCTCTTTCACAACCCTCACTCAAGCCTTTTGTTGTATTTTTCTCATCCCCATCCCACTGGAGGAGGAGTGAGTGAGCAGCTGCATGGTGTTTGATTGCCAGTTGAGTGGGGCTAAACCACAACACTGATGTTTATGCACAATCACCTAGTTCTAGTAATTTTGAAACCAAGGAATCGTAGAATCATAGAACCATTCAGATTGGAAAGATTTTCAAGGTCATGAAGTCAAACCACTAACTCAACTGTCCCAGGGCCTTCACTAAACTCTGTCCCTAAGCTCCACTTCCACAACTTTGGAAGACATCCAGGGATGGTGATTCAAACCCTCCCCGGGCAGCCTGTTCCAAGCACAGATGACCCTGTCCATGAACAAGTTTTCCCCCATGTCCAACGTAAACATTCTCTGGCACAACTTGAGGCCATTTCCTCTCGTCCTATCTCTTGTTACTTGTGAGAAGAGGAAATCCCCCACCTCTCTACAATCTCCTTTCAGGAAGTTGTAGATAGCAGCGTCTCTAAGCCTGAGGATTAATTCAGCGACTCCCTTAAATGTTCAGCAGGAAGACAGAACCACAGTGATCCAGACTCACTCCGTTCTTATGTGTGCTGGCTTTAGAGCGACAACTAAAAGATGAGCAGAGCAAGCTCAGAGAATAACACTAATCAGAAAAATTAATTAGAAACATTCTCATCAACCATGTGCATTTTACCCTCCCAAAATGGCAAATGAAAACTTTGAAGTAAAGGTGTACATTGTATATGGGCATGGGCTATTTAAAACACAACAAAGCCCAGCACAGACTTACAGTGACTCATTTGAAGCTTTCATTTAAAATTTTAGCAAGCCCTAGGTGTACTGTGGCCATGTAGGTTATGACTGAACTTGCAATATTAAAACCTGATTGAATAGAAATATTTTTAGTAACAGAAATTGGTAGTGACATGCCACTAGCAATGGTTACTACTGGTTACTACTGCAGAACCAAAGTTGTTACCAATAAGATTTAACCCTGAAGGTATATTTACACTTCCTTCCAAAAAACCAGGCTGCTGATCAGTGTGTAATCCTGTCAGCAGCCCAGCCAGGAGTGGCTTTTCCAGCTCTGAGAGAATACTCCAATTTTGCAGAAATAGAAGTTGGGAACATTTAGAGGTGAAATGTTCACCTAATCAAAGGAAGTTGCACTGCAGGTATGCGAATGTGAGTGTGTTACTAGGAGAGGTAATAGAAAATCTCTTCCCTGACTAAGAAGGAAAATCACAGAACCGCAGAACGATTTAAATTGGAAAGGGCCTCAGAGATCATCTAATGTCAACCCCCTGCTATGGGCAGGGACACCTCTCACCAGATCCCCATCCAACCTGCCCTTGAACACTTCCAGGGATGGAGCAGCCACAACCTCCCTGGACAACCTGTTCCAGTGCCTCAGCACCACCACAGTGAGAAATGTCTTCCTGAGATCCAATCTAAATCTCCCCTTTTTTAGCTTGGAACCTTTCCCCCTTGTCAAAAGGGAGAATGTAAAACAGAGAAAGTAGGTCCTGAACAGAATGTTTAGAGCCACACTTGTGAGCTGCCTGCCACAGCCCTCTTGCCTGGGTCTGCTGTTACTAGCCCTGGTTAAAGAACTGTTTTACTGATGACAAGAAAGAAAATTACCTCTGTATTTCACTTCTGATGAATTCCTGATGTTTCTGTAATAATTTTTAAATGATGGGTCAGAAATGAATCTGGCAAAGTCCAGCTTTTTAATCTAAGGATAATTCAGTGCTATTTTTGCTAATGTCCTCAACAGAGAGAACTTTGATCTCCTGCCTCTGGACTACTGAGTGATTTCCACCTGGAATTTTTACAGCATCTTCATTTTATTCTGACCCACGGCTTTCTCCCATCAGTATGGACCGTGAGATATCCACTCAGAAGACCAAAACAGGAAGCCCAGGCCCAAGAGCTTAAATCTCGTCCCTGGTCTGTTAGCATTGTTGTAGCACCGTCCTTTGACAGTATCAGATCGAGTGAGACTTTTGTTGCCACTAACAGAAACATTGTGCGAAGGAAATGTACCCAAACATGCACAAGGGGCAGAGGCTGGAAGAACACAGTGTAGACCTTCACAGGCTGTGCGGTTTTCTCCCGTGAGAAACAAGAACAAGCTTGCACTATGTGCCCTCAGAACACGACACAGACTATCTTTTTGATACCACACAGAAACCACACAGGTCATCATTCAAAACAACCCTGCAGGAAGAACAAAGAAGGCAGTCAAATCAGTCTTCTTCTGCCTCAATCAGTATCTCTTTTACATACGAGGTGACTAAACACTGCTGTAAAAGATGTGCTACACAATTAGGCATGTTGGGTCAATCGTAGCTTCTATAAAACTAACTCCTGCTACTGTTGCAGGAAGTAAATCCACTGGTCTTATACTTTTATAGGATTCTCGTTAAGTCCAGTGCTGTTTGCATTGGCTTTATGTTTAAGGACCTTATGTAGATCTAAATCTGATTTCTGGAACTTAGGGAGGGATTGTGTGTCTCAGCTGTAGCAAAATTTAATCCTGAGGCAAAACTTTGAGCACAGTCAGTGACCTGTGTGGGCATCACCCCATCACCTAAGTGGTGCCAGAAAATCATCCTCCTTTGTCTCCCAGAAGAAGGTGATCTATGCTCCTTCTTTCACACTGGACTGCTTCAATCCACTTTTGTGCATCTACACAATGTGGAAATCAACACACGAGCAGAGCTGTCATGTTAATTGAGAGAAGTCTGCAAAAAAGTGTTTGTACAGCTTTGAAAGATCATGACTTCTTCCTGTAAAAGAATGAAACGCACCTGACACTTTCAGCTGTGACAAGGATTTTGCTCAGTTCCATTTCTTTTTCACTTTATTTTTCAGCACTAAAAACCCCTTCTGTTCTTATGTTTGTACAGAAGAGCATCCTATATTCTCAGGCCACGCTTCATTCACTCAGGAAGCAAAGTGGTCAATTTATGCTTTCTGCTCAGCAGGATTTTCTTCTCCCTTTAAAGGCATTTTCTTCCTCTTCCATTGACTGATATTGCCATAACCTTCCACAGAACAGCCCAAGAGCTTTGCTGGTGTAATGTTCCCTGTCCTTAAAAGGAGAAATAGCAGGAGAGCTTCCACCTCCACCTGCTTTCTGCAAAATCCATGTATCTGGCAAAGGCTCCTGAGCCCTCATCCCATCCTTCTTGAAAGGGAGGTCAGTGCATGTGTTCAAGAATTAAAATCACTGTTCAGATATGTATGTGCTACCTGTCTGAGGAGATCACCATGCTATTAGGAGGTCTCTTGCCAGGTTATGAAGGTCAGGTACCAAATGCCAGGCCTGGCACAGCACCAGGAGGATCCAGACAGCCTGGCCCCAGTACCATCCTGACAGATGGGTGTGTCTGCAAGCATCCAAGTAGATGGAAGCAGGATACCCCTTTCAAGATGCCTTAATCATAAAGTCATAAAATGGTTTAGGTTGGCAAGGAATTTTAATCATCTTGTTCCAACATCCCACCTTCCAGGGAATGCTTCCAGGGAAGTGGTATCCACAATTTCCTTGGGCAACACGTTTCAGTGTCTCACCACCCTCAAACTGAGGAACCTAAGATCTGATCTATATCTCTCTTTTAGCTTGAAACCATCTCCCTTCTGCTATCACTAGAATTCCTCATAAAAAGTCTTTCTCCAGCTTTTCTGTAGCCCATTTCAGGTACTGGAAGGCTGCTATAAGGTCTTCTGGAGCCTTCTCCAGGCTGAAGAGACAAATTGACTCAGCCTGTCTTCATAACACAGGTACTCCATCCTTCTCCCTCTTTGTGGCCTCCTCTGGACTCAGTCCAACAGTTCCATGTCCCTTTTGTATTGAGGACCCCAGAACTGGACACAGTAGCTCAGGTGAGGTCTTATCAGAGCAGAGTGGGAGAATCACCTCCCTTGACCTACTGGTCATAGTTCTGATGCACCCTAGGATAGGGTTAATCTTCTGGGCAGCACTCACATATTGCTGGCTGATGTTGATCTTCTTTTCTACCAACACCCCCAGGTCCTTCTGCTCAAGGCTGCTCTCAATCCCTTCACCACCTAGCATGTAGTTGTAATTGGGATTGCCCCGATCCCAGAGCAGTACCTTCCACTGAGAGGCATCAGCTCTGAATTTCTGTGCCCATGACTGAAGGGAGGCACTGTCCCAGAACCCACTCATTCTGCAGCTGCAGAAAAGCTGCCAGGCTGAATTCTGATCTCCAAGTCCTTCATCTACACCAGCTCCAAGAACATTTACTTTGCCAGTGATCCAAAGGGACTTGAACACATGGGAACCACGCTTACATGCGTGCTTTTAACCACGGGGTGCCACTGAATGCAACTGCCCTCACAACTGATAAAGGGTATTTGCCATCTGGGCCATTTATAATGGGCAGCAAGCTGGGTTGTGAAGGGCTTGTGCCTCTGATACACCCAGCTACAGGCACTGCTGTACGTACAACACACCTAAAAGGAACATTCAACTGTCTTTGAAGCTCTGTAACAACTGCTGAAAAACATGTCTGCCTCGTTTGTCTTCAGACTCTCCTCTAACTGGTGGTAACAGATCTGTGTGGGTTTTGTGTGACAGTAACAGGTAGGAAGTTAGATGAGAGCATCAAACACAAGTTATATAAGCCATCAACAAGTGTTCAGTGACTAGCACTGTGGGCTGGATGGAAATCCATGCCCATTCGTTTCGAACAACATGTCAGTTTGATGGTTTAATTGAAGAGAAGGAAGGAGGGAAGGAAGGGAGGGAGGAAGGAAGGGGGGAAGGAAGGGAGAGAAGGAGGGAGGGAAGGAAGGGAGGGAGGGGAGGAATGGAAGGGAAGAGGGAGGGAGGGCGAAAGGAAGGTTCCTTCTTCATAGACCATAAGTAGTGTCAAACTTTTTTCAGAAAAACACTATAGAAAATACAAGGCAAAACCAGCTACAAGGTTCTCAAGTTTTAACAGTGAGGAAGCACAGCTATGAAAAATTCTGTGCATGGCCAAGACAGAATTGCATTTTTGGGAGCTGAGACTCACTCACTGCACAGATATCATTATGTTTAGGTACAGATTCTTCCCTCTAAAAGTCTTATCGTGTTTTGCATTCCTCTTGCTAGCACCATGGAGCCTGCACACCTCATCCACGTGGAGCAGCTCAGTCATCTCAGTCCCAGCAAATGAAGGTGAATTCCTGGGCTTTTAAACCAAAAATACTGCGCAGAAAAACCCTCCTACTTCAGACCTCAGACATTCTGAATTGGATGTGTGTCTAAAAAAAATAACCCAAAGTCTGATCCCTTAATAGGAGATCAGTTACTAAGATATTTTCCTTTGTAGAATGCTTCACAAATATGTGATAGCGAGTTTGGAAAAGCTAATCCTGCAGCTTTCAAGACAGAAATATTCTGTGGCTTCAGACATATTCAGCAGTGAAAAGCTTAACTCTGCTCTGCAGACCAGTCTTCTCAAACCATCCTGGCACAGATCAGATCTCCAGGATCAAAATCAGTAAGATTTTTAGCCCGTGAGACATCCGCTCATGCACAGCTGTCTTCTCATCTCCCAGGCCTCTTCCAGCTGCTGAGCTCTCCTTGCAGCTATGACAGATGTGCAATATGTCCTCCTTTGGGAAAGTGTGAAATACACTTACAACTTATTTTAACAACCCTGCGGTTGAAAACCACAGCACCTCATGACCAGAAGACTCTTTTGCCTGTTTCCACCGAGCACAGCTTAGCACTGCTGGCTTGTGTCCCACCAGGTCTCCCTCCTCTCACATCTGTGCACACAACAAAACATATTCCAGGAGCTTCACGGTCTGTTGAGGTTATGTTATGAAAGGCAGGATGTCACTACAGAATGCATGTTTAAAGGTATGTGACAGCTCAGACAGGAAGATATACATATTAAAATTTGGCTTTTCTCATCAAACCTGAGCAAAAGGTCACTCATTATAATTCCAATCGCATGACAAACTGCCAGGGGCAGGCCTAGAAGCTGCAAAATAATGCTGAGTGCACACACCTCCTGGCTGCTCCCAAAAGCAGCTGCAACAGAGCCTGCTGCAAGCTTCCTCGCAGCAATGGGTCACTGGGGAGGCAGGAAGGCAGGGGATGGCTGAACGGCACAAGCCCAAGGGATCCAGAGTTCTCCCCAGCAGCCTGGTGCCTCATCACTGGCCCCTCCTGGATCAGCACGAGCAAGGAAGACGTCACAAGGAACATAGGAGCTTCCACATAAATACAAGAAGGAACTTCTTCCCAGTGAGGGTGACAGAGCACTGGAACAGGCTGCCCAGGGTGGTTGTGGAGTCTCCTTCACTGGAGATGTTTAAGACCTGCCTGGATGTCTTCCTGTGTGACTTGGTCTAGGTGATCCTGCTGTGTCAGGGGGATTGGACTAGATGATCTTTCTAGGTCCCTTCCAATCCCTAATGATTCTATGATTCTATGAAGTCAGACCCCCTGGGCTGGGGTTTGCCACTTCCTGCTTTTAGGGATCTGAATTATGGTTTTTAAGCCTGTACTGGGCTCCCTTTATAACAGAACCAAGGAATTGAAGGTAAAATGGTCCATTCTGTCTTCAAACAGATTATGACCATCCCTGGGCTGAAGACCTCCCTAGAGGTGCCGCTCATTCTGCAGCAATACAGACAGTGCCTAAACAATTGGTGTGTGTTTAGGCTACACCTGAAAAGGGGACGGGGGGGGGGGGGGGGCATGGAGGGGNGGGACGGGGGGGGGGGGTTGGCATGGATGTGCCCAGGTCCTGCTGCACTGCAGTTTGCAACCCCTGCCACAGCAAGGCATCGAGGTACATTGTGGGTCATGTTCAGAGGGCTGGGAGACAAGGTCCTTGAGATAACAGAATCGTGTATCCACCACTTGGTTATGTAACATGGGAGTTAAACTCCTCTTCGAGCAAGCAGCTCCCATACTGACTCACAGAGAGGCACTACTTGCTGAGCCAGCCTGCTGAACCATGGCAGGTTCACACCCAGGTCCAAAGCCAGCCTTGCCTGCAGCCTGGCACTGCATTCAAAGCAACTGAGGAGGGATAATTGAACCAAAACTGCTGTATCTTTGAGGATATTCACTTAAGAAACCCAAATGAGCAACCTTTTCATTATACATGAGCTGTCCTGAGCAGGGAGAACTACTTGAGCCTGAAAGGGGGAATGTTCATCCAGGGTACCTGAGTATTCTATTAACCAATTTTCTGGTTCAAAAGTGTGGTGTTGAAAATAACCAAACTGCTGAGCCATCCGCTGGCGGTAAAGTGGAAAGAAACCCAGTACATCCCATTAGCACTACTCGACCAAGAGAGCAGTTAACTGGTGACACCATGAGGCTAAATTTGTAAAACACAGGTGTCACACAACCAACCCGCCTGTGCTCTGGACACGGTCCGTGAGCGACGTGCTTTCACAACAGGTCCCAAATTTCTTATGTCCTTGTTTTCCTGTGCCTCGCTTGACATGCTGAAATAAAGATTTAGTTCTCTTCACTCTGTTAAAAAAAACCCGTGTTTAAAAGCTGTGTAGAGCTGCAGTTTAGGAACATGGTTTAGTGGCAGCCTTAGGACAGTTGGGTTGATGGTTGGACTTGGTTTTAAAGGTCTTTACCAGCATAAACAATTCTATGGTTTACATGATTCTTGCAAAATTAAATCACTGCTGTTTTTGAAATCTATGTCCTGTTGTCCCATTTCTTTTAAAATATCATTTTTTTCTCTTCTGAACATTTATTTTTCAGAAAGCTTCCAGTACAGGAGGGTAGTTTGTGAGCTTCATGTTTATTTGTGTAAAAGTTCACTATGGGGCAAGATAAGTTTGCTCAGTGACAGCACCAATGTACCTATTTGGTCACCTTCTTCATCAGCTCCTGTCACTCTGGACTAACAGCAGAAGACAGGAGACCATAATTTTAGAAGTATCCAACTCATAGATTTCCAAGCTTTATTGTAATTACATTAACTGACAACCATCATAGGTTGAGGGCAGCTTCTGTGGAAGCTGAAGATGACAGCATTCAGATGATGTCAGTCGTTTTCAGATCATAGCATCACAGAACATTAGGGATTGGAAGGGACCTTGAAAGATCATCTAGTCAAATCCCTCCATCACAGCAGGATCTCCTAGATCCAGTTGCACAGGAACATGTCCAGGCAGGTTTTAAACACCTCCAGAGAAGGAGACTCCACAACCTCCCTGGGCAGCCTGTTCCAGTGCTCTGTCACTCTCACTGTGAAGAAGTTCCTTCTCATATTTATGTGGAACCTGTGTTCTAGCTTACACCCACTGCCTCTTTTTCCATCATGGGATGACAGTGAGCAGAGCTTGCCTCCATCCTCCTGACACCCACCCTTTACATATTTATCTACGATGAAGTTGGCTGGCCAGTGGCACCGTGTACAAAGAGGTCATGGAAATCTCAGAGGTTTTTCAGAGAATCAATAACCTATCTTCACACTTCATTTGGGTTGTTTGAGCCCAATCCCTTGTTGCTTCAAGCCAAGACTGAAGTTGGTGTCTAAACGGCCACTTTCTCTTGGGATATAACATATCCTCAGTCATCTCTCTATATCTGTGTTACTAAATGTTTGGGGGGGGGGTTGTTAGCACTTTAGCTTAAGTTTCTGGAGATTTTTGAGCAAAAATCACCAACATCCCTCAGGGATTCAGTCACATTAGACCAAACTTCTTTAAGGCACAACACAGCCTCAAAATAAAATCATTTGGATGGAGAGCTTTCAGACAGAAAGTTCTCTCCCATGGGTAGGGTGTGATCCATGCAGCTTACGAGAAGATGCTTCGCTTCCTCCAGCCATCTGGAGAGCAGGGAAATACTCACATTTGACTTTCCAGACCTCACTGCAAGAATTACATTGAGGTGCTGGAGCAGAATCAGAGAAGAGCAACCAGGTTGGTGAGGGGTCTGGAGAAGAAACCTCATGAGGAGAGGCTGATAGAGCTGAGGCTGGTTAGTCTGAAGAAAAGGAGGCTGTGAGGGGAGACCTTATTGATGTCTACAGATACCTGAAAAGAAGGTATAAAGAGATGGAGGTTGATCTCACAAGTAACAAGTGACAGGACAAGAGGAAATCACCTCAAGCTGTGCCAGTGGAAGTTTAGGTTGAACATGAGGAAAAATTTATTCATGGAAAGGGCTTATCAGGGATTGGAACAGGCTGCCCAGGGAGGGGGTTGAATCATCATCCCTGAATGTGTTTGAAAGTCACGTAGCTTCGGGACAGGGTTTAGTGGAGGGCTCGGGACAGCTGGTTTAATGGCTGGACTTGATGATCTCGAACGTCTTTTCCAACCTAAATGCCTCTCGGATCCAACACCCTCTGTGCATCAGGGCAGTGATCACTTTCGGAACCCGTGCACAGAACCCCTAACTCCAGCGAACAGCGGGAACTCGTTAAGTAGTTTTGTTCTTTGAAAAACGCAGCCCCTCTCTCCTTCCACATGAACCCACAGCCCCGAGAAGCACCAGCAGGTTCTCGGTCACAGACAAGCCTTCCCAGCCTCATGTCCCAGCTGTCACCTACTGCGCGTCCCCGCCCCTGACGCTGCGCGGCCCCGCGGCCCCGCACGTGCGCCTTGTTTTGGTGACGGCCCATGGCGGAGGGGGGGCAGAGGCGGGACTGCGCGTGCGCACGGAGGAAGCGGGGCGGAGCGTCCTAGGAGCGCGCGTGCGCGCGCAGCCGCTGTTATCGGGGCTGAGGCGGGGCCGGTGCGGAGGTGTCGGTGGTTCCTCCGGTGGCTCTTTCGTTTCCCGCCCGGCTTTGCCGGGCTGTATCGTCCCCGGGCAGGAGAGGAGGAAGAAGAGAAGGGGCTCAGCGCCCCTGTGATGACGCAGAGCGCCATGTCTGAGACCTACGGTAGGAGCCGGGGGCGGGGTGCGGCGCGGGGGTTTCTTCTCTTCCTCCTCCTCGTCCTCCTCCCCTCCCGGGAGGCAGCCCCTGGCCTGGTGTCACTCCGCTCCTCAGGAGCCGGGCTGAGGGGATGGGGGGTTCCTTGGGCCTGGACGGGCCTGTCCACTCCCACCGGTGCTCTGTGCGGCCCACGGGATGAGGTGCCGGTGAGTGCGCGTCCCCGCCATGGAGAGTGTGCGAGCATCGGCTCCAGTGTGAGTGGGATCCGGGTAAAGGGGTCCGCACACGAACTACAGAGGTCTGGTGGATTCAGAAGCGAGGATGTAGAGAACATTCTGTGCAGGAGGGTGCGCGGTTCTTCAGCTGGAGACTGTACTTTCGGGCGTCAAGTTGGAGTTCTAGTCCTGTTGTATGTGGTGTGAAAACACCGGAACGAACTGGTGATGAGAGTGAGTTGTGGGAGGACGTCAGTAGGTTCATATGTATGTTGGCATGGATGCCTAACCACTGCTGGTGAGAGAACATTCAAAGGAGTAAGTCATAGAATCATATAATGGTTTGTGTTGGAAATGACCTCGAAGATCATTTAGTTCCAACCCCCTGCCATGGGCAGGGACACCTCCCACCAGACCAGGTTGTCCAGAGCCCCATCCAACCTGGCCTTGAACACTTCTGGGGATGGAGCAGCTACAACCTACCTAGGCAACCTGTTCCAGTGCCTCATCACCCTCAGTGAGGAATTTCTTGTTCAGATCTAATCTAAATCTCCCCTCTTTTAGCTTCAAACCATTTTCCTTTGTCCTATCACGAGAGTCCCTTCTTAAAAGTCCCTCTCCAGGTTTCCTGTATCCCCCATCTGGTACTAAGTCAGAGCCCAGGCACTGACAGGGCGTTTCAGCGCCTTGCAGGGAAGCATCAGAGAGGATTCTAAAAGGTAAGCAGAGCTACTGGTATTACTATGTAGGCAGAGGAAATAGGGAGCCACTTACAAAGAAGAAAACTGAATCCTAGTAACTTTACTAGAAGCAACTTTGTTTGCTTAAGTAAATTTAGGGTTTCTCCCCTTTCCATAACGTGCAGTTCGGTAACTGCAGAACAAAAATGCTGTCATATGTGTAAATATATTCTAAGTCCCTGTGATAGGTTGTTGGAGAGTAAGATCAGAATTGAAAGTTGTGATAAACCCTTTCTCTTGTGGTTTTCTAGCTTTGTGTGTTGCAATATCGTAATTTTGAGTACCTGTTCAGACTTTAGAACTGAACTTGAATCTTCTTGCTTTTAGACTAGAATATTGGAAATAAAGAGTGGTTTGGATAATTAAACCAAGTTTCAGTACAACTCTCATAACTGTGAGGGAGGCTGGTGTGGCTGCCTGGTGTTGCTACTAGTAAGCTTTCTGACCTGATTGTTTGTGCTGTGTCAGTCAGTTCATTAGTCGTACGTGCTTAAGATGTTTTGTCCCAGAGGTCAGTGCTTTGGTGTACAGCAAACACCCAAAACTAACCCCAAGCAAGAGTGTGGGGAGCCACACACTGCAAGCAATGCAAACGTCAGGAAATGAAGACCCTGCTGCTTTTTTCCATGCTTCCTTGAAACGTGTGGAAATTTATGCATAGAATCCAGAGGGATGTGCTTTGTAGATGTACTTTGGAGTTTAAACTAATCCTAGTGCTTATCTCCTGTGATAAAGAAGTTTGGATCGCTTTGGTTGTGCTGGTAGTGGGATTGGTGGTCTCTAAGCAGATAGGTTAGTACACAGAATTTCATCAGTGCTCCTCTTTCAATGCTGTAGTAGTAAGCAAAGTAAATGGATTATTTGTCTCTTAAACAAGTACATTTTGACAGGTTTTTTGCATTGTTCCAGTGATGTAAAGTAGCAGTTGTAAGGCTGCCATAGCTGTTGATGTTCTCTGGTTGTTTTGGTGTCTTAGAAAACAAGCCTTGAAAATGGAAGGTTTGCAGTTTTGCTTTTTTATGTTCTTGTCTGGTGTATTTCTCTCTTAAATGTCAACACCTGTTCTGTTCAAACACAAGGTACAAACATTCAGAGGTTTAGAGTAGATATAAGAAAAATACTAAGTCATAACATAAATGTTGATGTCCTGTAATCTCAGACCATAACGGTAGTCAGTATCTAACTTTTCAATGTCCTGTCCATGTACAAAGCAACTGACAGTTCAAAGTAAACTGTATTGTGGTAACATTATGTGTCTTCCTTTTGTGCTTGATGAGCCCTGTGGGATTTAATGTGCTCAGTATCCTAACAAAGAGTGTTTGTTTCTGAGCAGCTGTTACAGTGATCACCAAGGATGATAGAAATACTAGGGTAGTTTTCGCTGTGGTGATGGAGATCAGAGATCACTGTATCACCTCAGTGCTGCAATACCTGTAGCTTCTGCCTTCGTAGAAGCATCTGAATTGGATTTTTATTCTTATCACCTGAATTATGACCCATTGTAATTATGTAACCTCAAGCTTTTTATCCCATACAGATAGGCTCAAGAAAGTGGTTAGTGGTGTGGGGTTTTTTTCAGTGTCATGTTGCTGTTGGACTCTTGTGTGACACTAATATTGCTGTAAGACTCCAACTTCCCTTTGACAGGGGCATATTTTTTAAAATTTCTCAGTCCATGAGAAGTCAATGAGACTTTCCTCTGGCTTGTCCTTTCTGTCATACTTCATTATCCACCTCAATTAATTTACATTTCTCTTCCTGCTTTTTAGTTTTTTTACTCCCTGCGTTCTCTTTGTCAAATTCTGTCTGCTTTGGAGCTTTTCTGTTCACCCAGTTTTCCCAGCTATTCCTTACTGTGTTTCTTCTCTTCCCTCTTTTCAAATAAAGATCTTGGCTCTGAATTCTTTGCCATAAGTGTTTCCTCTCCTGCAGTCCTACTGAAGTACTTATGTATCATCTTTTCCTAGGTTTCCAAACTGTTTGCCCCTTTCCTGTGTGATCAATTTATTTCCTTCACAAAGTGCCAAAATCACCACGAGTACAAGAAAACTCTGTGAATTTTAAGACTTAAGTTTAGAAACAACACTGCAATGCTGCTTTGGGTGAGGACAGTCATTCTTTTGAGAGCTTATCTTGTAATATGGGGAACAAATACCTTACTCATAGGAAAATTATTTTATCTTGAGCTTTCTGAGATGCAGTGGCCTCTCTGAGTACTGTGTAACAGCATGCACATGCTTTCCCCTGCTTCCAGATCAGGATGTATATAGGTTTGAGTAAGGATAAATATAGCCTGGCACAACAATAACTTGCCCTTTAAAGGGTAAAGGCAGAGGAACCTATGGGTTTTAAATGCTAGAAGGCTAGAAGAAAGGTTGTACTACCTTTGAGTAAATGTGTTATGTAAGATACTGGTGAAATCTCTTCAGTCCCTCCTTTCATGTTGTTCCTCCACCAACATCTGTTACTCCCAGTCTGATTGCATAAGTGTGTTGGTCTGTTATTGTCAGAGAATTGACAGTCTTTCTGTCTGTTTCAAATTGCTTTTTGGCCCAGACAATTGGATTCATCCTTTTCTCTCCAACATTCATCTGTCTCCCTCCAACACTTAACTGATGGTCTCTGCATTTATCACTGTGGCCTTCAGGTCATTTCAGATCTGATTTTCTTGTTTAGAGGACATAAGCTCTTTTTCATGTAAGGAAGTAGATCTTCACTCTTTCAACTATTTGTTATGCAGATTAGAATAGAGTCAAGTTCATCTGTCCTAAGTGTTTAACTTGTTGACTCCTACTGCTAAAGAAAGCAGTAGGCAGGGAGAAACATCTCCTCTTTTGCCTCATTTAGAGGCAGCATATGTCAGTAGCAACGCTTCAGAGCACTTCTGTTATGCAGGCTTCTGCAAACAGAAGGTGTCTAACTACTAAATGACTCTAGTTTTCATGGTGTGAATGAATTTCCAAGGGTCAGGATTAACAAATTTAAGTTTTACTCGTTATCAAAGAGTTGAAAGAAGACTGAGCTGAGATTGAGGCTATAGTTAGGCTTTCTGTTTTTCCCCCTAATGTATTGGCAAGCACATAAAGAAAGAATTTATTTCTCACTACGTTTTTAGCTACCTGCAGTAGCTCAGAAACTTTTCAGTTATCCCTTCTGCTGAAGTAAACTTCAGACAAAGGAGGACATTGGGGGTGTCTGGGGACTAGTTATATACAACCATCTCTTTTTTTTTTTTTTTTCCTGGTACTTGACTCAAAGCCCGCAATTGTCTCCTTTCCCTGCAGCTCCCCACCCCTGCTGCCCTGTGGTTTAGCTGCTGATGCATCTTTGGGGTGGAGCCATAGATTTACCCCTTTTCACCTACGCTAGAAAATACGTTTTGCTGTTGTACCTCCTACCCAGTTTGGGATCAGGTGGTGCTTGTAGCTCACAGAGGGAAGTGGGTCGATCCTTGTATTGCTTTATGTCCTTAAATAGCTGTGCCATACCAGCTTTCATCCTTTCTCTGGAGCATGGCTTGCAACTTTTTCCTTTCAGCACAGAGTCCTGTTTTTGTGCTCAGTCCTTTCTGCATAATTATGGTCTTGCAGGCAAAGTTTTCTGGACCTTTTCAGTAGCCAGCATGATAGCAGACATTTGTAGTGTTTGAATGATGTTGCTTTTAGGCTTTCCCGTGAAGGAGAAACAACATAATTCAAAAGAGAAGCTTCTCTAGGGTGACAGCCTCAGCAGCTAACTGGAATGTTGGATCTCAGAGCTGCTTTGTCAATCGAGAGGAGCAGAAAAAAAAAGCTTAACTCCTCTGGGAAGAGTGGGAAGAGGAGAACAAAAAGAAATGCTAGACTAATTAAGCAGTAGCGCATAACTACAATATGATTTGCATTTGTGGGAATTGCAAAGAATTAATACTTTTTTTTTCCCCCGGAGTGTGAGTACGTGATGTTACTAAACATCACTCTTTTTGGACTAAAAATGTTCTCCCTCTACTTACCTGGAATTACTTTCCTCCTGAATGCACTGTGAAGTTTAGAACTTTTTCCATATTGATGTTTGTGACTGGTGGTATTGACAGATCTCTTTTCTTGTCCTTTCTCACAGTTCATTGAATGTGCAAAGTATTCCTGAAATGTGTTAACAGTTTCTCCCCAAACACTGGGTACCTTTTGCTATTCTGAACAGTTGACATGAAATTGGAGTTTAGACTAATAGAAACACAGCTACATTGGTGAATGTAACTCTAAGTGGTGTTTATGGATGTGCATATGTTTGGAAACATTGCTGCCTTCTTGGCAGAAGAGTTTTGGTTTATTTTTTTTATGATAGAATTTGAGGAAGCACTTCCTCATAGAAAGGGTGATCAGCCATTGGAATGGACCTCCCAGAGAGGTGGAGTCACCACCCCTAAGGTCTTTAAGAAAAGACTGGATATGGCACTTAGTGCCATGGTTTAGCTGATGTCATAGTGGTCAGGTCATAGGCTGGACTCTATTATCTCAGAGGTCTATTCCAGCCTCAATAACAGCAATAACAATGCTTCCATTCTATAGTAGGATAAATCACATTTATTTTCATAGTGTAAACAAGTGAATTGCAGCTGCATTTTCAGACTTTACCTTAGAAAGCCCATTTCTAAGGTAGCAGTATTTCCCTGTGTTGCCAGAGGGAAATACATTTTTTGTCTACTAAGTAGGCAGATATTAAAATGGCATCTAAGTGATTTATCTGTAGGAGAGCTTCCCTTTTAAAGTTGTCACAGTAGAATCTTATGAGGAATGGAGAGGCTGTAAAGTGCTGCTAGAGTATGTTACCAATTCAAACACATGAATATTGAATCCCCAAATATCACTTTTGCTTTCAGAGCAAAAGATAGTGCACCTCAGGAAGAATTCCTTGTGACTTGGTCTGGGTGATCCTGCTGTGGCAGGGGGATTGGACTAGATGATCTTTCGAGGTCCCTTCAATCCCTAATGATTCTATGATACACTGCTCTTCTGCTCCTATTCCAGACGAGTCTCTGACAGCAATTCCTCACTGTCTACAGCCTGTCTGTGCAGAACAGAGCGGTGCTGTTCATTATGGGTTTGTAGGTTGCACACATACAGCTTTATGAGCCACATTTGACAACCAGTGCTTGCAATCACAGAGCCAAATTACTGTAGGAATCAAATTTTGCATTTATTCTTTTCCTGATTTAGTTTGACAGTGACTGTTAGACCACTGTCAATAGTAGGAAGCTTCCACAGAAGAAAAAAAGGAAAGTAGACTTGAATTTTATAGAAGTTTTTAACAAGCAAATCTGACAAACATCATTCACTCGATACTTAGGAGAAGTATTTGTAACTTCAGATCTTTCTCCTGGAAAAGCTGCAGAGACCAGAGATAATTGCAATTGTGGCTATGTCTGAGAACATTCTGTGTTCTGAGGAATGCTCTGAAAGTGGTAAAACCAGTGAGATTACACACACCCACAGTAGTTTAAATATGCAAAAGGGGTACATGAGGCAGCTAACTAGTGATATGTGGTCCAGAAAAAGAGAAACCTGGCTTTGAGATTTTTTTTTTCTTGACCTCATGCTTTGGGGCTGCTTACAGTATCTAAAATTCTTGCTGACAGTGAAGATTTGATAGACTAAATCATTCTCAGCTCTGGTGTCTTCCAACTGAGAAGACATGAGGGGCCGTTCTTTACAGAAGACAACACATTAAAATCTTCACAACCTGAAGCAAAATCCTTTGTGAAGCAGTATTTTTTTTTCCATCCAGAAAGCATGAGCAGCTGGGTGGGGGCGCAAAGAATGAGAGGCGTTTGAACAGAATGTCTTGAGCGTGCAACGGTTACGTTAGCGAGTAAGAAACAAGTGCTTTCTTGAAGGGTAGAATATGGAATCTATACCAAGCCTGCTACAACACTTGAAACAAGAAAAATCATGCAAACATGACAGGTAAAAAAAGCAAAAATCCTTAACAAGATGCTACCCAATTTTAAATGTGAATAACCTTTGTAAGACAGGCGAAGACAAAGGATGATGGATGTTGCAGGACTCGCTGCCCTCTGTTTTGCTGCTGACTTTTCAGCAGTGGGAATTTTCATACCATACTATAAGCTTTTGCCATTGGTACTGGGGATAATTATGTTCTATAGCAAATAACACTTCCTGCATGAAACAGAACGAGCAGGTAGAATTGTGAGTCTGTTGCAGTATATTTGCAAAGCTAAATACTCAGGGTTCTGATAGAGTGATGTATCCGTGCTTTTACTTCCCTTTTTTCCTTTTCCCATGCCCAGGGACAATGTCTGTGTAACCCATTTAACAACTGTGAACACTGTTAATTAAATCCAAGTTAATCTCTTTTTTTGTTGATACTGCAAACTTAGTTTTTCTCATTGCATGCTTACTTCATGTCCTCTGCAGACCAGTTATATTTATAAGAGAAAATGCAAAGAATGTGTGAAGATAACTATAAAAAAACCCCTGCTGAATCTTGCATAAGCTGTAAAGGTCACCTTGATGGCTGTATGGTAGGGGAAGGTTTGCAGAATTTCTAGTCAGTGTTTATCATGTGTAAGTTTGAGAGTGGGAAGACAAGGAAATTTGTCAGTCTTTTTAGCCAAACTGAAAGCAGATCTAGGGAGGCAGTATTTAAAGCATATCATAGAGTCATTTAGGTTGGAAAAGACTTTTAAGGTCATTGAATACAGCCATTCATCCAGCTGTCCCAAGGCCACTACTAAACCCTGTTCCATAGCTCCAGGTCTCCATGACTTTTAAACACATCCAGGAATGGCAATTCAGCCCCCTCCTCTAGGAGTCTGTTCCAAGCTCTGATGACCCCCTTCCACGAAGAAGTTTTTCTTCATGTCCAACCTAAACTACCCCGGTCCAACTTGAGGTCATTTCCTCTTGCCCTAGTGCTTGTTACCTGTGAGAAGAGACCAACCCCCACCTCTCATTAATCCTGAATGCATGTGTTACTAACGAACACTGATGTGAATGACCCATAGACAGGGCAGTTGCTAGAATGACCCATTTTTAGCAAATGTTGTTATATAGGGCATTTGTAATAACTGTAGTTAATACCCTTACGTACCCTTCAAACAGGTTGCTGGGATACAAACCAACCATATGCTGTAATTCAGCCTGTTGGAACGGAACTCATGTGCAGCCATTCCCACCTCCTCTTGTCATTCTTGTGTCTCCATAAACAAGCAGCATTCTTAGCTCTCACTTTGTAACATCACTATTGAATGTACTGGTTTATTACTCAGATTTATTGTTGTTTTGCTAATTTAGTCATCTACATCTATTCCTTTTCTTTGAAGTAACAGCTACTAGAGAATAGCTGGTTGGAATACTTGATCTTGTGACAAAATATGAATGCACACTGAAATTTTGCTTTTTCTTTGTTTTTCGTCAGATTTCCTGTTTAAGTTCTTGGTTATAGGAAATGCTGGAACTGGAAAGTCCTGTTTACTACATCAATTCATTGAAAATAAATGTAAGTATCTGTGTGCCCAGTGAGAGTGCTCCACTGCTTTGGGTATATGCTTTGTATGGAAGGTTCTCTTATTTGTATAAATGAAGATTTTGACTGAGAGCAGTGTTGAGAACCATGCTGTAAATCTTTAATGGTCACTGTTTGCCTCTCATGGAAAGCCTGACATCGAGCATTACTCAATATTATGCTCAAATAAATGTAACAGGATGTTGATGAAGACACAGGCTTTTTGTGAGCATTATATCCTGCAGCTGTAAGCTTCCCTGGAGTTATAGTAGACACTTGGATATTTAAGAAAAAAAGTATTAAGCAGATAAAAGAAGTTTGCTTGAGTAGATCTAGAAAAGCCTGTTGTCTCTTTCTGGATAAACAGCCACTCCACATTGTTAAGGACTGTGTTCTATGATAAATACTGGTAGAAATGCCTCCTTAAATGTTATTTATAAACAAATAGATGATACAAAAGATGATTTCCTGTTGGGTAGTGCTTTTAGCTTTGTGATTAAACAAAAAACCCCACATATTTAGAAGCTTCTGTAAATCAAAGATGACTTAGCCAGACAGTAGTTGAGCTTCTCTTGAGGAATAGCTTTAGGATAATAATGTGTAACCACTAAGGAACATGGAGCGAGTCTATGATTGAACTTGAACCATGACCTTGTCCTTACTGGGCAGTTGTATAGTTCTGGGAATTGGTGGTATAAACAGTGTACGTAAAGCAAGAACTTTGTGATTTAAAGTGGTTCTTGCTACTGTATCTTTTTGTGTTCTGCTTTTCCATTAATTATAATTTTAAATGGCATCAAAGTATTGGAAAACACAATTGGAAAAGGAAGTGTAAAAAATTATCTTGGCATTACAAGTGTGTACTGGGAATTGTTTGATCAAGACAAGCCTTTCTAATAGTAATTTTGCCTTGAAAAAACTGTTTCAAATTTGCAAAAATGTTGATTTCTGCCTGGTGGTGGTAGATTTATGAGTGACACTGAGCCTGATGGTTCAGGAAGTTGTTTGTAATTTGAGCACTGAAGAGCTTTGTTTATACTTAAATGGAATTATGTAAAAACTGTTTACTTGCTCTGTTCTCCAAATAAGTCTAGTTTCATTTCTTTCTTCTTTTTTGCAGTCAAAGATGACTCAAATCATACTATAGGAGTTGAATTTGGTTCAAAGATCATAAATGTTGGTGGTAAATATGTAAAATTGCAGATATGGGATACAGCAGGACAAGAGAGATTCAGGTACCCCTGTCAATCATTTTATGATTTTGAAGCATTCCTGAGTACATTCAGCATCTAACAGGATGGCAGTTCTTTCATTGGAAGGGCAGTGGTTAACAAAGTATGGTGCTAGGAGTCTGAGTAATGGGCAGCAATCCAGATAAACAACTAGAGGAGTTATTTGAATGCGTCCATGAGTACATAAAGATTAGCAGTGCTATGTAGTCTCCACTAATGAGATCTCTTTGGTGTGTTGGCCAGATATCCTGGGATTCAGAGGAGCTTGGAGGCTCTGTACTTTCAGAGACTTTTGCAAAATCTTTTCTTTCAAGTTCAAAGTGGTGTTAGACTTTCAGGTCTATTTTTCCTGTTGGTTTTATATAGCCTGTCAAATTCTGTTTAAGGCTGACCACGCCTCAGTATGCTTAGCAGGTTCTTTCCTTCTTCCTGTGCCTTTTGAAGGATATTTTGCTTTGCTTTCTTCTCTTCAGCTTAAGGAGTCTTAAACTGTTCGATTGCAGGTACTTTGTTCATTCTCTCCTCACTGCTGAGAGTTCAAACATAAGTTAATCATGCTCTTTTTATTTCACAGATAGCACCATCAGCCTCAGTTCTATCAGGCTGGTGATATTTGTAGCTTCAGCAACACACAGGTCATAATGTGGAGCTATATGTAGTGAAAGAGATTCATCAAAAGCCTATTTGTAAATATTCTGCTGCTGTACAATTGATATTATCTAAAATCCATATTTACTTTCAGTATGTAAATGGGAATCCTGTTTCATAATGCATGATGTTAACCCAGATTTGAAACAATGAAGATACTACAGAAATGCAATTCCATTTCAGGTCTGTAACAAGGAGTTACTACAGAGGAGCTGCAGGTGCTCTGCTTGTCTACGATATAACCAGGTAAGAAATCTGTCACAGGACCTTCTGGTTTAGGGCATGTCTAAGATTTGAAATACAGTGAAGGGCACAAGTAGAGTCTGAAAGGGTTAGACAGATTGTCCCAGCAGTAGGTGTTCTAATGATGGGCTACGTGCAGTGATTTGCAACAGAAACTAAGAGCAGACATCAGCCTCTTTTAACCAAGATGTTAACACCCCATTTGTGGAAACTTGTTGGTTTGCTGGTATAACAGGTCATCTACCTACACATTCTTTAACTGTAGCCCCAAATTCTGTTCATCTCTGCTTCTGCAGATGCTAGAATTTGTTGCCATTACACATTTACCCACTTCTTTTTTCACTCACCTGAAACTTAAATATCAGTTCAATTCCATATTAAACAAAACTCATTCTATCATCCCAAACAAAAATTCTAGCACAAAAGGCTGAAACTAGATTAGTGCTTTAAATTGTGGCTTTTCGCATGACCAGGATAAATACGCGTTATAAAATGTGTTAGATTTATTTTTGCTTTCTAAAAACTGGAAGCTTTTAAACAGTTCCTTAATGAAGGAACCTGATGCATTTCCTACTTCACGGCTGGCAGATGTGTAGATGACTTGCCTGACTAGCAGCAATTTGTTGTCACAAGTACAGATTTGTCTTCTGAGGTTTAGCTCGGTGATCTGTTCAGGAGCCATGAGTGTGTTCTAATAAAAGATGCCGTTTCCTTTGTAGCCGGGAAACCTACAACGCACTTACTAATTGGTTGACAGATGCAAGAATGTTAGCAAGTCAAAATATTGTGATAATACTATGTGGAAACAAAAAGGATCTTGATGCAGATCGTGAAGTTACTTTCTTAGAAGCATCCAGGTTCGCACAAGAAAATGGTAAGTATGACAGAATCTTCATGTAGTGTTCAAAGATAGATACATGTATATAATAACATCAGTCTGTGTAGTATTGAGTAGGGTCCACCATCCTGTCTATGGCCTTTCCCAGCTTCTTGTGAAAATCAACCTAGGACCTGAAAATCAACCTCCAACCTGTAACATTCTGTGATTCTGTGAAGGGATGGAACCCAAGGAGGGATTATTTTGCATTTCAGGTTCTCCTGGAGAACCTCTTCAGGAGGTTGGAGTCAGGAGGGTGTCTGTCTCTTCTCCCCAAGATGCCCAGAGAGGTGGTGGAATCCCCATTCCTGGAGGTGCTTAAAAACCGAGTAGCTAGAGCACTTGAGGCCGTCGTCTAGGGGTTTGGATGAGGACTGGACTTGATGATCCTGGAGGTCCTTTCCAGCCGTGCTAATTCTATGATTCTATGACAATGATTTAAGTCTCATTACAAGTGATTCTTCCAGCTGCAGCTGCTACTTAAAAGAAACTTTCTATGTGGAGATGTATTCCATAGAGAATGTAGTAAGACTTCAAGTATTTCCTTGCCTCCAGATTGCTGAGGAGAGAATCAAGAAAACAATTCCCTAGTTTTCAGCATCTTATGGAGTCAGTAGATCCTAGACAAGGTTGCATAGTGTGTGCTAGATTTGCAGGCAGTGAGTTTTACTCATGAGAAACAGCCCAGTGCCTGGCATGGATCCAGGGGTCCATTACCTGGTCTCTTGCAGTCAGAATTTCCAGTCAGAAGAGACATTTCTGTGGCAGCTACAGATACAATCTCTAATCATCTATGCTTGCAGTCCTGCCATCAGTTAAATCAGGTTTTGGTTTTTTAAGTGGATTATGAATAGTCTTGTATAAATGTGTTCCTGTGTGACTTGGTCACACAAGGGGATTGGACTAGATGATGGTTCGAGGTCCCTTCCAATCCCTAATGATTCTATGAATCTATAAATGTATAAATGTAAAAATGTATAAATTTCAGAGGAAAAGTTTTTAGTAGCTTTGCCATTTAAAGCAATTTTCTCAGACCATACTATTTGATAGTAGTTCTCCTGAAAGAATGTTCATTGTTCCTGGCATTCATGATTCGAATTACTGCATCATATACTCCAGACTTGTTCTGATAATGTCTTTCTGGTGTCAAATGCAGAGCTGATGTTCTTGGAAACAAGTGCACTAACGGGGGAAAATGTTGAAGAGGCCTTTGTACAGTGTGCAAGAAAAATACTCAATAAAATTGAATCAGGTAAATTGAGATTTCTATTTATTTAATATTTACTTTGGATTTTTTTCCCCTGAACACTAAAAGTAGATGTGGAAATATCTCTATTCAAAGTTCTGTAATAGGATTAACCCTAAGAAACAAAATTTCATTGAGGTTAAAGAACCCATTTGGTTTGTAACAGGTTCCCTTATGCCAGATCGATGTATTGGAGGGGAGTGGTGAATTATGGATGCTCTTACACAGTGTTTCAACAGTCAGCTCTGAGTGTAGGCTGTGTTCTGTGGGTTGTTGTGCCCCTACAACATCAAGCAGGATATTAGGCTTAGCAATGCAGAATAAAAACTTAGTATCAGGGCAGGCATAACTTTTAATTCTGTTTCACATATGTAGCAGAAAATTGAGTCAAGAGGCTTTGAAAAGTAAAACTGAAGATGTCAAGTGTGTTTCCAAGCAACTGTGTTTCTCTGAAGCTACCGTCCTGCCTTTCAGTTGAAACCATTTTTTATTTTGCAGCTCTAGTTATACCAGAAGCTTCTCAGCATGAGTGGGCAGGTATCTGTCTAAGGCTCATCAGTGTTAGGTGTCATTCCAGCTAATTTGCATTCCAGTTTTTCTCTCTTCTAGCTGTTTGGTATCTTCAAAGTTTTGTCTCAGACTCTAATTACATGTTTTGAACACCAAACACAAATTTTTAGATTATGAGTATAGTGTTTTAATGGGAATTTCTCGATTGCTGCATCAATCGGTGCCAAATGGCAGCTTTCCTCTTAAACAGACAAACCCAAGAAACAAAGCTAGTCTTTCACGATACTGTCATTTTGTGACTGGTTCAAAGAGGCATTACCACAACAGAAGGAAGTCCAGCACACACACTTTGAATCATGGAGAAAATATATGGAGGTCTGTAGTCCAGCTTCCGATATAAAGACTGTTCAGGTTCAGAGCAAGTAGCCCACAGCTGCTTGTTGTACATTTTGGGATGTGTCAGGAATGGAAATCCCACAGCTCCTCTGGGCACTGTGTCATAGCACTAACCAATTGCAGCTGTCTACCTAGTCAGTACCAGCCTATTCCACTGCTTGGGCTTGTTCATCACAAGTGCAGAGCTCTGTGTGTGTAATTGCTGAATTTCATTAGGTTCTTGCTGGCCTGTGCTGTGCTTAAGTCATCTGCTGACTTAAGAAGGCCTCACATATGTGCAATGAACCTCAGTGAAGTGATATGAATTATTCAGAGCGAATCTTTGTTTTGTTTCTAATCCTGTCCAGACTGCCATGTAGCCATGAGAACATTTCTGAAGGATATAGAGTAGGCAGAAATGGGGGCCAGAAGTAGGCAAGGTTGAGACTGCTTCCTCTGGAGGCAGAGCTTTATGGAATCTGCCACATGGATCTGTTTTTGTTTGGCTTATCCACAGTAATACTCTGTTTGCATATTTGTCCCTGAAAGTGGGTGATTTTTAGCAGTGTTTGCAGATAATATTTTGGATGTTTCCTTTGACAGCAGTAGTTAGTGCAGATACAGTTTTTAGTTGCAGCCTAAATCTCATTTGTTTGATTCATTTGTCATTATGATTTAAGGGCTTATGGTTGAAATTGCAGGATGATGATAAAGGTTTAGAATTTACTAAAAGTAAAGAATTGCAATAGATCTCAAGTAGCATTTTTAATCTAATGTCAGAGAAATGTGAATTTATTATTTGCATATCATCACTCTTCCTGTGACCATTTTGTTTTTCATCAGGAGAATTGGATCCAGAAAGAATGGGTTCAGGTATTCAGTATGGAGATGCTGCCTTAAGACAGCTGAGATCACCACGCAGAGCACAAGCACAGAGTGCTCAGGAATGTGGGTGTTAAAGAAGAAAAACACAAAATCCCAAATACTTACGTTAGATACAGAAGGTAAGGTTACAAAAATCTCAGTTAACTATTTTACAATATGCTGTGTCTTGGCTTTTTCACACTTTGCCTGTAAAGTAACATAGAATCAAGTGAAATAATGCACAGTAAAATTAGTCTCTTTTTCAGTACACTAAAGCATGACCAATGATCTTACTGAAGCATTTCTGGGTCTTAGCTTACTCAGAGTGATGCTGTAGAGAAGATTTTAAAATTCTGAAATACTTTTATTGCCCTCATAGCTACTTAAGGCACTATACAGAAGGTGAATAATTTCTGTTGTATTGTTGTTCTGGACTTGGTGAAGTGACATTTGCTTATGCTGGTCCTGCATCGAACTCTCTTCCAGCATACAAGGAGCTAACTTGGCTCAGCTGTGGGGATGTTTACTTTTCCATCTTGGTGGGGTGCCAACTGAAGGGTAGAGGTGGCTGCCGCAGGGGACAGGTTGAGCAGGTGGAGTGGGCCAGACAGATTTTGGGGCCCTTAATTGGGGACAGGGTATTCCTTTTCCCCTTTTCTTGATATCCCCTCCTGTTTGTGTGTCTTGGGGGTCTGGTTTCAGTGTCTGCAGACACAGGCATCCTCAATATTCATGGATTTTGTTTCCTGCAAGGAGTTGTCTAAGTGGCTTTTAGGACAGTCTTCTCCCTATGTAGATAATAATACTGATAGGATTAGTCCTTACACCTCTAGTACAAGGACAATGATATCAAATGAAGCAAGTACCACAGGCATAGTTACTGCGCTTTTATCAAACTGAAAAAAATGAAGACATCACAAAAACTTGTTTTATCAGTTTGGGAGCCTAGGTCCTTAGTAAAGTTCAGAATTGTAAGCAGTGGCTAGGAATTCTTGAACTGTTTTCCTCCCTTATTTTTTCCTCCTATAAAATGCCATCCTTTGACTATGAGACTGTTTGAAAAGGCCACTAACTTAGTTCAGCTTTGGTAAAGGAGTTAATATTTATTGACCTTATTTGAGGACCTGAGTTTTTCTAGTGATTGGCTGTAGATAACTGATGGAGTGTTTTGTATTTTACAGCTGTCCTTACCGGTGGTGTTTGAAGAAACAGAGAAGTCTGAAGGCTATGCAGTTTTTACAAACATCTTTCCTCTCTGTACAGAGCAGACCGCTGCAGACAGAAGGGTGTCCCACGTGGAGTGGAACATCCGCATGACACGCAAGTCTGCAAAGTGAGCTTGATAATCTGGCGGACAGTATTAAAACTCATACCAGTACGTAACCATTTTCCCATTACCTACTTTTAGTTCTTTCACCTGCAGTTTAAAGCCCCGCTCTGCACTGTAAATAACGTAACGGTGACCTTACGGAGCATGGTGTGCTGAACGTGTGCTGATAGGATGTTGCACTACGAGCAGTTTAATATTTTATTTTTTTATCGTATAAACAAATTTAACGGAAGTAGGTGTTGTCATGTTTGTTTGTTGCACAGTAGTTTGTATTTATGACCTGAATTATAAAACCACTGGCACTCTCAGATGGGGCTTGTTGTTTCTGGGTTGTTTTTTTTTCCTCCTTGTTGTCCCCGTTCTAACAAGCCATTTGCCATGACTGATCTCAACATGTGTGGTTAGGGCCCATACTTCATGTTATTTACTAACGTGTCAAGTTCCAACTTGAAGATAGTTTTTAAAGTTGTAAGTAATTTTTACTGAACATTCACACGTTGTTTTATCACAATTCTTAACTTTTCAATAAGCTTTGTCAAATTTTGGAAGCTTAGAAAAAACGCTTTTAAGTCTCTCAGGTGGCTGTTGACAGACTTGGATTTTAGGGTTTTTTAGGTCTTCCTGTTCTGTATAGAACTGGCATCATGAGGGTGGAATGTACATGTAAATGGAACTGTGCATCTTCTCTGTGCGTTGTAATTCTAGGGCAGGAGCATAGGTTTGTGGAGAACTGTCAGAGTAGGAATTCTCTTAACCTCTTACCAAAAACAAGAGCTATCAGCATGGAAATAGGTTCCCCACTGAAATGTGCCTGGTGAGGTACAAATTGAACCCAAAGGAGTGGTTCTAAAGTATCTTGGATGTATGATATTGAATTATTACTCTCAACATTCATAAAATACAATTAAAAAACCTTGATTTTAAAATTATGAACTTAGTCTGTTGTGCTGGAGCTCTCCCTTTGAATTTCATGTGAGTGCAGTGTATGTAATGTTGTCCACATTGCCCCCAGGAGACTCCTATGATGTGAGATAAAAAAAACCCAAATGTACTGCTTCTGCTGTTCTTTCTTCCTGCAAAGCTCAAGAGGAATTTCAGCCTTGGTACTGATTCTACTTTTTTTCCCTGCCACGATTCCACTTTCCTTTCCTGTCTTTGTATTGTGGGGAAGAGACTTGCAGTGTCCAAGTATTGAGTATCATTTTTACAGTGCCATCACAACTCATCAGGTGAGAGACCCTGTGGCTTTTGTTTTGTCAGATAAGGAGCTGCAGAACTAAGCTAGTGTTTCTGGAGGTAGCTGACTTCAGCCAGCTCAGGGAGGCAGTTTCAGTTGTGCTGCTAGAAATCACTTGTGACACTTTTCTTTAGTTACTTGTAGAACTAGAAAAGGAATGTCTCCTTGGCAGTGCAAATTAGCACTAAATAAGTAGTTTAGTCAGAACTTAGTATTAAAATTCCAAGGTCAGTCATGTTTTATTTTCTATATATGAACCTTTTCTGTTTAAAGAATTCTTGTTGAATATATGTTTGAAAAATAAAGCAGAAAACAGAACTGATGTACTTGAAAAGCCTAGGTTTAGTTTTTAAAAGGCTGTTAGGTCCAAAGACTTGTTATATTTCTTCTATGTATCTTAAAGTATGTAGGATTGGATTTGTACATGACTGGTAACTACTCCTAAGGATTATTCTCTTCCCTGTAAGAGTATTTTTGCAGCATCTGAACTGTGCATTTAAAAGATCATCAAATAGGTAAATTTGTTTGCAGTTACCTTATTCCTCAATTTATTGTGGCTTCCAGTACTCAGAACTGGAAGCAGTCACCCAAAGCAAGTCCTCTGAAGTAGATGTTGAATGTGGTTGTCTCCTCTGCAAGCCCAGGTGGCAGATTAGCAAAACCATGACATATCCCAGTTAACAGAGTTGGGTTCCAGAAATGAAACCCCAAACCAGTTTTAGAATGCTGGGAAAACTTTAAATACTGGGGAGTCTGGTACATGTTCCCTTCCTCACCACAATCTAAGCAGGTTTCTTGGTACAGGGGTAAGAGTGAGAATCTGAGCAGTTGCTGATAAGCACAAGCAAAGCTGAAGGCCACTCCTGTTGCTGTCAAGAGTGGTTTGAGGTGGTGTTGGCTGTTGATCAGAACTTCTTTCCATTATTACAGTAATAACTCTTTGTAGATACTTTGCAGTTGAAAGGAGTAGGGGACTGTTACTTAATTCTGTGCTTCTAAATAGACATCTTAGGGGTTTGTCAGGGATTATTCTTACACTTCTTCCTGTCCTTTCCCTTTACGTACAGAACCGACCTTAGATTTGTACTGTTTGTTTTTATGTCTGTAGTTAGGAAGCAGAAAGTACCACTTAATCTGTAACCAGCTGTCTTAAGCTCTCCCCTTCCTACCCAGAGGGAAAGCACAGTGTTATCATAATGAGTTTTGACATGGTTTTACTGGGTTTTTGTAAGATATATTCTTACTGTATGTACATTAACAGCCCTGGAGTCAATTTTGAGCCTTTAGTGTTATCGTTCACGCGACAAACCAAACCTAACTTGACTGAAGAGTGATAAATGGGTTACGTTATATGTATGTTTATAGTGTGTACAATTCTTACTTTACCAAAGCAAGATGACTTGGGAGTCTTACATGAAATACCACCAGGTCTTATATCCTGGGATTTATTGGATTGTGGAGCTTTAGCTGTTCAGATCTTTAAATGTCTTATTAAAGCCTGTGTCTTGCCTTTTAAAGAGTCTGTGGGCCTACACTATTTCATTTAATGCTTCTATCTAGGGCCAAATAAACTTTGGTTTTCCAGGTGTCTTACAGCAAAGCTTTTATGTATGGTCTTGCACAAGCTTTGCCTGCTAAGACCATACATAACATGAGGAACCTTAGATGGCTTTGAAAAAGTAGTCTAAGGGTATTGCACAGGCAGCAGGTCAGCACCTGCTAAAGGAGCTGGAGTGCTTCAGTGCATCGCCCAGCACTACTCTCTGGTGGCAGCTTTGCCTGTGGTGTAGGAGGGCCACAACCCTGGTAGAGGGCCCTCCCTATCAGAGAGAAACAGTAACATTTCCCTTTTTCCATGTACACTTACCTTGCTAGTGATGAGATGATCAGTCTTGGTTTCTTAGAGAATGTGGCTTCAGAAGTAAATGCTTTAAAAATCTAAAGCAAAGGGGCAAGTGTTTCTCCAGACTATTGGGCAACTGAGATTGAATTCACAGCTGAACCATTTCATCCATTCTTTGTATTCAGCCAGTACCTTATGGCTGAGAAGAACACAGCTCTCCAAAGTACTTAATGAATACTGTAAAAAACTTCTGTTCAATTCTTTCACTTTTTAGTATATATACTATAAAAAACTGGGGTATTTTTTAAAATACTGTGAATTTAACATTAAAAATACCAATAGCTTCCACTGACACTAGAATCAGCAGCACATAGAACTTCACTTTTCTTAGCTGCAACATTGTACTTGGTCTTCATGATGTATGTTCCTGTGTTTCCTTCCCACCCCCAACCATTTCCCCTCTTTTTACAAAATTCCAGAGTCTTCAGCATGCAGAGCACTTCACTNACCCCCAACCATTTCCCCTCTTTTTACAAAATTCCATGCAGAGCACTTCACCCAGCCAATACTTTTTTAGGGGGGAATAAAAATCCCTTGCAAAAGTTGGAGCCAGTTCTCAGATCCTCTAGTGACAGGATGAGGGGCAATGGGTACCCGCTGGAACACAGGAGGTTCCACATAAATATCAGAAGGAACTTCTTCACAGTGAGGGTGATGGAGCACTGGAGCAGGCTGCCCAGGGGGGTTGTGGAGTCTCAAACCTGCCTGGAAATGTTCCTGTGTGACTTGGTCTAGGTGATCCTGTTGTGTCAGGGGGATTAGACTAGATGATCTTTCAAGGTCCCTTCCAATCTCTGATGTTTTATGATTCTGTGAAAAGGATATTGAGGATCTCTTGAAGAGTTACAGAGGGAACATAGGAGACAGTCCAGTTTAGAGCTGAGCTTTAGTATAATCCAACCCTTTACCAGCACCAGTACTTACAGAGGCCTGTCAGAATATATTCCCATGTATTCCAGAAGAGAATGTGAGACAAGCAGAAGCCAATTCACATGCAGAGACTAAAGCACCTTATTATGGAAGGTCAATACCACCCCCCAAAAAAAATAAATCACAGTACAAGCAGTCAAGGCACTTTGTGTCACTCATTTTATTCACACGTACAGGTTGACACTACACTACTCCATACAGACAATACAGAAGCATTAAAAACAAATACTGTTTAAAAACTTTAAAAAACACATATTGCTTCAAGCTTAGATGGTATTTCCCTATTGTTTTTAAAGTGAACTCAGTGCTAACAATAGCTGAGGTGCTTCCCATTCACTTGTACCCCTAATTTTATAGAGGCTGCTCTCAAGGTGTTGAGCCAGGCTCCATATATGGCTTTGCTGCTGAGTGCACTGACTGAGCTGGAAGATAAACTAGACCATCCAGGCTACCACACATAAGGCCCTCAGATTGTTAGCGCTTGGTCCCTACCATACTGGGGGAAAAAAGGCCTTTATAATTCAGTGGCACTGCATTACACCTTGAAAATTGAGAACAGATACTTCTGTGTGTTAATACTTGGATTAAAATATGCATTTGCTATCTGGATGAAGTTCTTGCCAAACATTCAGGTGTGTTCCTTGGTTTTGTTTAGTTTGGCTCCAAGTTTAGCCACTACACCTTGACTATCTCAGCTTCCAGTGACGGAGCCTGTAATTCACAGTAGCAAAGATGTGACAGCAGTGACTGCACATGCATGCTGCTGCATTTCACAGGGACATTTGTATGCAGTTTTCATTGGAACACTTCACACTGTGAACCACTAGTCTTTACAACACTAAATTGCAGGATTACAGATTGTAAGAGCCTCGTTTCACTTAGCTAAGTACTTTGAGAAACAAGAAGGAAGTTATTTTTAGAAGACTTGGGACAACTGGTTATTTACTGCATTCTTACCAAAGACTTACCTCTAAAGCAGGAGTGATAAGTGCTCACCACTTGGCTGAATTGAAGAGTCCACACAAGACAAAACGCAGAACTTCCTTATGACTGACAGGGTGGTATCCACTAGGCTTTTCAGTATTTAGGGACTCAAGTCTGATGCACAACAGCTGCCTCCTAGGAGATCTATGAAGTACAGTTTAAAGTTTTCACACTTGAAAAAATTCTGCTTTCCAAATTGTTTGGCTTTTCACTCGTTAACATGAACACACACTGAACTAAGTCTTGCAGACCTCAGCCTGGCACATGCCAAATGTTTTGCATACACAACTTGCAGTGATCAGAAGTACACAGTTTTCACATAGCCTGAGCAAACCTATTGGCCATTTTCCAGTCAAACTGTGCCCAGCTGCAGGAGGGCTACCTGACTTGCACAGTAATTCACCCCTCATTTTAGGAGTTGTATTACTTAAACCAGGATAGTTCCGATATAGCACCCAGGATTATTTTTAGCTACAGACTATTTGAAAAAGCATGATCATGACACACAACCTGATTAGTACCACTGCTGTCTTCTAGCAAAGTTATTTTTGTGGGGAACAGCTCTTGACCAGAGAAAGGGTAACACATAGGTCCTTTCATCAGTACACAGCAGCCTTAATGCTGTTGAAGACACTCATGCTCCACAGAACACCCAAACAAGTCTGAGATGTTTTGGGTTCTGCACCCTGTGTCCGAGGCAGAAGATTTTTGAGCCTTTAAGTATCATAAAGACTGATATCTACTGGCAGATCCATCTTACCCAATAAAAGGGTACTTAAGGCAGGCACAGAGTCATCTTGGTTGCTCCATTCTCAGTGCAGGAAGAGAACTGTAGAAGCTGTCTGTGAAAGCCTGGCAAGATGGGTCCTGCCCTACACAATCAAGGAAGCTGTTTAATGTGACTTGCTGAGGGCACAGCCCATCTGCTGGAGATACATAAAGCCTACAAAGCCTGTGGGCGACAGGAACAGAGTTTTTGTTGAGTAAGGCTGTTAAGACTAGTAAGTCAGGGCAGGTTTCACAATGGAAATAGCATCAGAAGCAACTTAAGCATATTTACAGCAGCTAGTTAAAGAGGGAACCACCACCTAGAAGGCAATTGAAAAGACTCATGAGGAATAAAGGCATCCTCTGGAATAGTTTGCCTCAGTTTTGGGCTTTGTACTAAAGTTTAGTCTGTGGTTTGCTTAAAAGTTGGAATACAGTAACTTGGCTGTGCATACATCAAACTTAACCATACTTTGCACGTGCCCAGACTTAAAAGCTGTGAAACCTCTAGTAAGTAGCCTGAACAAGAGTTGTCTGTATTGTTATAGCTGTATGCTTAAAAGGCAGGTAAAGAAAAAAAATCAGATTATAATTTAATGGATTCTAGGGCATTTTAAGATTAAAATTGAGAGTAATGAAGCCTTCACTGATGTCATTAGCACTAGGAGGCAGCAGTGCCTGATCCCTTTGCATTAATTCAGTAACACAGACTTTTCACTAAGGTTGTAACAGTGTGTTGCAGTAATAAATCCAGAGCCCTGCTGACTCACTAAGCTGAGACCAGTGCAGGTTTCTGCTGCAGAAGTGCAAACGTGCTTCTTGTGAGAAGGTGTCTGGTCTGTAAAACAGAAGTTTCAGAACTAAACCGAGATAACCAACATAACTAATGCACAACACGTCTGAACAAAACTTTGAAGCTCACAGCTACAGCAATAATCTGCCTAAAGCCTAGTTATCAAACTAACAGCATCTTGAGGTGGGGGGGAAACCCAACACCTACAATGAGGATCTCACAAACAGTGAGTGTTTATTATGTAGAAATAGGACCTACAAAGTGAGAGCATTCAAACTCCGTTAAATGTTGTTTCCTACAGGGAAAGGCTTTTTCCTCCCCTAGCCCTCACCCCTTGCAGTGAGGAGTTCTGCACCACTTTTGAGAGACAAAGCTTCTCAGTTCTTCATCTAAAACTTATCACCATGGGTTTTTCAAGCTCAGAACCTTTAGCAATACAGCTGTACAATACCAAGTGGAATGCATATTGCACTCCGACCTCACTAAGCACAATAGATACTCTTAAGTGTTAAAAATAGACTTCACTAGACAGGAGCCAGCCCTCTCCTTCAATCAACACATTTACATGATTAAGCACAGAGTAAGTGTGACCCACAAGCTTAGTACAGTGGTACAACTTGATACTGGTAGAACAAGCAACTGCTTACTGAGCAGCAGCTATCAGATAGTGATTGTCTACACCGGTTATTTGGTTCAACAGGCACAGCAACAGCAGAATAACCCTGTAGCTGTTTCTTGCTCTGAAAACCAGTGATTTAACGACCTTAGAAACAGCACTAAGAGTTAACATCAGCAGACTCTCTAATCAAACAAGGTTTTTTTTTAAAAAGTTTCTATCTGCAGGCAATACTCAGTATTTGCCTGCCTAAAGCATTTACAATTATTAGTGCTGTTTACCAGACCCCCTGTTGCCTGTCTTAATATACTTAATTTGGTAGAACTATTAAATCAAATACTATGATTACAAAGGCACCTCCATCACACCTTTAAAAGTCTTTCCCCAACAATGTTGAGTTTTTAAAATAAGGGACATCAGATTATCTGTAACCATGATTCAGAAAGGGTTTGCTTTGACTCCCTGTATCTTAAGGTTCCACCCCCCTCCCACTCCCTAAAATAAGTCATCTGAAGAATTAGAAAAGCTCCCAAAAGGGGAATTGGTTAAAAGTTTGGGTACCTATATCTAAAAGCCTCTTCAAACCTTATGGCTCCAACGATACACCCCACTGTGAGGTAGGTTGCCAAGATAAAAATACCGTAACAAATACTTATCAGCTGGAAACCCTATAAAAACCTTGCATAAGTAGTTTGGTTCCTGCACCAGTGTCCTGATACGCGTAACTTCTCCTGAAGATGCCGAGGGGAATCCACATTCACCGAGCTCTTGCCGAGTAGCATCTCATATACTCTGTCATCCAGGGGTTGTCTGGCGGGGAGGGCTTTATTCGCCAAGCTTTCTCTGCTTCTGCCGATCGTACTCGCCTCTGAGAAAGCTTCCTCTTCTCCACCTGTCTCCTGTTCTTTGCTCGCAGAGCAGACTCATGAATCTAAAAGACCAGAGTTTGTATTACAGCAGGAAGCCAGACTAGGACACCCCCCAAGGGAAAGCTGAGAATAACTTTGTCCCGGTCCTCATCCTAAAACACAGTTTGCTAGCAAGGTTATATTTTCTTCTGCAATTTGTACCACTAACAGAGGAGAAGCAGAGAATTTATTAGATATGCCTCAAACTCTATTCTGCACTATCTTTCCCACTTAATAGTATTAAACAATTCCAAGAATCACACACAATCACAGAACATTAGGGACTGAAAGATTGTCTAGTCCAATCCCCCCACCAGAGCAGGATCACCTAGACTAAATCACACAGGAACATGTCCAGGTGGGTTTTAAATGTCTCCAGAGAATTAGACTCCACAACCTCCTTGGGCAGGGAGATGTCCCACTCCATCTTTGTGGCTTTGCACTGGACTCTCTTCAGCAGTTCTGTGTCCTTGAACTGAGGGGCCCAGAACTGGACACAACATTCCAGATGCAGTCTCACTAGGGCAGAGTAGAGGAGAACTTTTCTTGATCTGCTAATCACCCCCCCCCCTTCTGATCCACCCCAGGATACCATTTGCCTTCTTGGCCCCAAGGGCACATTGCTGGCTCATGATCATCATGCTGGCCACCAGAACTCCTNCCACCTGGTTATGCCCTCATAAAAGTCTCTCAGGTTGGTTAAGCACGACTTCCCTTTGGTGAAGCCATGCTGACTGTCCCTAATGACCCTCCTGTCCTCGATGTGCCTGCAGACAGCACCATGGACAAGTTGTTCCATCACCTTTCCTGGGATGGAGATGAGGCTGACCAGTCTATGGTTACTTGGGTCCTCCTCCTTACCCTGTTTGAAGATTGGGGTGACATTTGCTATCCTCCAGTCCCTAGGCACCTCTCACGATTCCCATGACTCAGCAAAGATGATGGAGAGTGGCCTAAGACCAATCCCCACAGACACCTTACTAGAGACTTAAGAACTTAGTTTTGGCAGCATGCTGCAGGCAGACCTACAGACCTTGTTTGTAAAATATCATATTTCCCCAAAATTTAATCGTAACAGCCAGCTTCTGTATTTGCTTGCTTCTAGCTCCAGCCTAGGAGTGTTCTGATAAAAGAACTGCATCTGTTTTAACACTTCAACTGTAGTGTTCCCTGCTAAGCCAGAAAAAAGACCACTACAGCAGAACCCTGGTGCTGTCTATGACCTCATGGATTTTATTTTACCAACATTTACATCATCCCTGCAATCCATAACCCATCCAATAGACCATGCTGCTGTCAGCAATAAGTTCCCTGCTAGCAACCTGCTAGAGACATTTTAGCAGCAAAGCACAACCACCACCCCAGTGTTTATCTGCCTGCTGCTAACTGCTGTTTTGGGCACCTCAATGCAAGAGACATTGGAGAGGTTCAAAGAAGAGCAACAAGGATGGGGAAGGGGTCTGACGAACAAGCCTTGTGAGGATAGGCTGAGAGCTGGGGCTCTACAGAAGTAGCTGTTGGTCTGTTCTCACAAGTAAGAAGCAATAAGATGAAGTGGCCTCAAGTTGCATCAGGGGAAGTTTGGGTTGGACATGAGGAAGAACATCTTCATGGGAAAGGTCATCAGGCCTTGAAACAGGCTGCCCAGGAAGGCGATTTAATCACCATCCCTAGACATGTTTACAAGTTGTGTGGATCTGGAGCTTAGGGACATGGTATAGCAGTGGCCTTGGCACAGGTAGGTTAATGGTTGGACTCTATGAGCTTACAGGTCTTTTCCATCCTGAATGATTCTGTGATTCTAGCTGCCTGTTGCTTTTCTTGAAAGTTCATGAAGTTCAGAATGCCAACACACACTTAAACCAGCCAGTTTTGTTGCAGAAACAATCTTGCCACTTTTTAATGAGAACTTGCAGGTGTTAGTCAAACACAGGAATTTTCAACGCCAGTTAACTGTTAAGAGTTATTTCATCTGGACATGTCAAACCTCTTCAGGTTTACTGCTAAAATGTATTGGCTTTTAGCACTTATTTCTGGAATCTCCCTGCACTTAAAGACATCCCCGAGAAGTTTTACCCAGATGTGTCTTGTCCAACCACTAAATAGCTGCTGCCCTTCAACAGAACAAACTTTACTCACCTCATTCGCTGAAGCAGAAGCACAGACATTGTGAGTTTTCTGGCTTCCAGTATCTGTCTGTCTTTCTCCCCACCCATACAGAGCAAACGGATGCTTATTCTCCTTTGGTGCATCTGTCTTTTGAGGGCTTTTGGCTGATCTTGGATCATTACGACTGGACAAGGCACTTCGACTTGGACGCCGTCCCGTACCGCTGGTTTTGTCTCCTTCCTTTACACAATTGCGTTCTGCGGGTTTTTCTTGCTCTTCCTTCTGCTGCTTTTCTTGTTCTTCTCCATCTTTCTCTAAAGAAGAAAGTTATAATTTAAGCTCCCAATGACAACACTTGAATGTCTGATCGCACAGCCTCTCAATACATCACTGGAGCTGTGCTATTCTCAGCAAGGCAAGAAGTCATTACTTCTTTAGCAACAGAGGTAGAAATGCCTTCCTTTTTTTTTAGTGACTACGGTATTTCCAAGCCCATCTTACACGTATTTCAGCATTCCTTTCACTAGTGCAGCTACAGATAACCAATAGCTCCAGTATTTTAAAGACCGTTTCCAGTGGTCTTCTGTCTTTGCTAGTTCATCCGTCTGTCTTTCAGACAGGAAGCAGATGGAACGCTGAATGCCATGTAGATGCTGCCAACCAGTCAGAGATGAAGGCTGAGAAGAGTCTGTGTGAGGTTAAGTTCCCCATATGACAAGCTTCCACTGAGAGGAAAAAAATGATTCATTTTCAAGCTCCTTAATTACAGATAAATGCTTTCCCTTTATGGTGGAGAGGGGACTATGAAGCAAAGACTCAAAGAGGTAGACACCACTTGCTGTGTGTTGTGTGAGGTGTGCTTACGTGTAGAGTACCACACTCCGCAGCCAGTACTCTCCAAGGCTCATTTTCCCCACGCATGCTGTGCAAACCTCCCATAACAAGGGTCCAGTATTAGGGTTTGTGAGGGAGAATTTAAAGCTGCTATCATTAATTTGCAGATCAACATGGAAGGCTGGATCATTTTAGAAGACATGAAATAATAAAAACACAGGGAAACAACTGCTCTCAAGTGTCAATCATATTGCATTCGAGAGCTGTGGAGGAGTAAGTTTTCCTCACAGCAAGGAGTTCCTCTTGATGTTTCCCACATTACTTCTTACATAAAAGACTTTGAGTCTTCAACTTCAAACAAAGGAAGCCAACATCTTACACTTCCATATAAATGGAAGACAAAGGTAGTATGAAAGGCTCCAAGTCAGCCTTAGTGTAATGCTGTAAGTTGTTTTCAGCAAGTTTGTTTTATAACATCATTAAACATATCCATGGGTGTTCACTTGGCTAACAATTACTGAATAGGAGAGAACTGACATCATGCTTTCCCACCTTTGAAATCTCTACGGTGATAAATACTGGCGAGAGGTAGTCTTGAACTGTTAATCTAATCTCTTCATTGATGATGGATGAGGGGATCAACTCATACTGCACCCTCAGTGTGTTTGCAGACAACACCAAGTTAGGCAGGAGAGTGTCAGTCTGCTTTAAGGTAGAGCGCTCCACAGAGCTATCTGGACAGGTTGGATCAGTGGGCCAAGGCTGGTGGTAGGAGGTTCAACAAAGCCAAATGCAAGGTCCTGCACTTGGGTCACACCAACTCAGTGTTGTTCAGACTGGGGGAAGTGTCTGAAAGCTGCCCAGTGAAAAACCACCCAGGGATGTTGTTTGATAGACTTCAAATTAACCAGCAGTGTGCTCCCATGGTCAAGAAGTCCAGCAGCATCCTGGCTCGCGTCAGGAGTAATGTGGCCACATCATCCCTCTGTACTCAGCATTGGTGAGGCCATACCTGGGGTACTGGGTTCAGTTTTGGGCACCCCAATGCACGAAGGACACTGAGGGTCTGAAGCAAGTCTAGAGAAGGGCAACAAAGCTGGTGAAGAGTCTGGAGAACAAGTCCTGTGAGGAGCGGTTAGGTGAACTGAGGTTGTTACGTGTAGATGTGGTGCTGAGGGACAGTTTTGTGGTAACTTGGCACTGCTGGACTTCATGAACTTAAAAAGTCTTCACTAACCAAAACACCATTATGATTCCAATCAAATGTACATCTTACAGGACATTAGTGAAACACAACTTTGGAAAAAAGCAAATGCACAGAACCTTGGTTCAGTTCTCCACCCCACAAATCTTCAGCAGTAGTGCGGACAAGCCGGAGGTATGTGCTAGAACACTGAGCATGACCCCAGGCACTGGGGCACAAGCAGACACTGCGATCTGAAGTCTGACACTTTTAGGCCAACCATGCCTTTCCCACACAGGGCAACTAAACAAGACCTGTAGCACAGCGGTCCGCTAGCAAGGCGATTCCCCTCAAGCGCCTGCCTGCTGCTAGACGCACAACAGACTGCTGACGGAAGCATGCAGGACTTCCAAGGGTTTGGCCACACTCTTAGTTTCTGGTTATGGTAGTCACCATGCTGCAAGCTACCTCTGTTCCAAGTCTCAGTACTTCAGTCCACCACCAGCACACACTGTACACACCAAGGGAACTCCTTCGCTGACAGTTCATCTAGTTCAAAGCTTGCTTACGACAACTAACAACCAGAACAAATTTTCCCTGTGTTTCTTCACTAAAAGCAGAAGCTTTGCCAATCCTGTGACACAACAGCAATTATTATTCTTGCTAATTGCTATGATTTAGCCCATCAAGCATGAACATGCCCATCTGATGCTGCCTGAATTTTGTTTCCATCCAGCTCTGATGAAACAGAAGCTCCCTGCCGGCCTGGCACACTGGTTAAGCATCCAGTTACTCTTGCACTCACTTGGTGCTTGCAGGGTGAAGACACACAGACTTGCCACACACCCCACCATTCCCATAAGGGAAGCCTCATGATTTCTCTTGCCAACTGTTGTTGCCCCATATTTTCTACCCACTGCTAAGAGTGGCCAGCAGTGTTCAAGTGTTCAACTTGAACACTGCTGCATTTATTCAAAATTCAGTTGAGGTCCCCACAAAACCAAGGGGAGCAAGCAAGGCCAAAGGAGTTGGCTCACTCTGACAGAGTGAGAGGAAAAAAAGACCAGGTGAAATTCATTTATCTAACTATTGGGTGCACCCAGTTTCAGCCACTCCTAGCCAAGGGTGCCTAAAAAGCAAGCAGCAGTGAGCTCAGTGTGACAGAAGACCTGCTTTGCAGTGTCCTGGGCTCTGGGACACACAGCTTCACCTCCAGCAAGGCAGCCCACTCATCACAGCTGCAGCAGGCAGCACAGAGCTTTCCCCCTAAAATATTATTTGTGCATCTCTACACAGCCCCACTCCTAGGCAAGGGCTGGCCAGGTCCCCTTCTGTGTTACTAGGGGAACAGCATTTTTTGTTTTGAGAGAACAACAGTGAGGAGACATACTGCTGCTGGTTCTGAAACAGAAGCACTTTTATCTTGAGAAGCTGCTCTATCCTCCTTTCAAGGGCAAATGGCATCATCATTCTCCACAAAGGAGAGTGGAGCAAAAAGAGTTCACGAGCAGCAGAGGTGCCATTTAGAGACTTACAAGCACAGCAAAGCAAGGGCTCTCATTGCAGGAACAGCAGCTTTAAGAAGCTACTTAAGGCAGCAGCCGTGCCTGGGATGCTGCTCCCTGGGATACAGATCCAGCTGGTGCAGAAATGATCGAGCCAGCTGGTCCCAAAATAGCAGTGAAAACACATGGGAAATGGCACAGCGAGTCCTGCACACAGCACCACAGCGAGTGCTCTATGCCAGAGCACACTGCTCTGCTGTGCAGAGCACCTGCTACTGAGGCAGGTAGTTCAGTGACTTTGCTCCTGCTGTGCATTTGTACAGAACCCAGCTGCTGAAGGTACAAGGCAGATCTTTAACCCATTATTTAAGCCTTTCATTTAAAACTATGGTTTCTATCCAGGCCATTTTGTTGAGCACCTCTTCAGGGGTTAGGTAGAAGAGCAGCAGTTGACAGCAGGGAGGGAGTGAGAACCAATGCTCAGGGAGCCCCACCAGCTGCAACACCTACCCGTCTCCTTCTCCAGCTGTATGGCAGCTCCCAGCAGACACAGGGAGCACAACTGACTGGCTGCAGCATTACAGGGATTAGACAGGAGAGAGGAAAAGCTAGAAATATTTGAAACTGCATCATGGATGCTAAGCAGAGCACACTGCACAGGAGGGGATTAAGCGCTTAGCAGGCAGAACAGGGCTGCCAGGCCCACCCAACGTGGCTGGTGAAAGCTGCAGTCCAGAAGAGGTCACTTCTTGCATAACAGCTCCCCTCCAGAGCTCAAGCGGGAGCAGCTCAAATGGACCTTCTTGCTCTCCAGATTAATCACTTTCCAACCCCTGTGTGGCAACAGCTTTAATAGGAGCTTGCCACTGCTGTCATCTAAGATCTCTGCACAAAGAGGCTGAAGGCAAAATAGCAGCAGGGGCTGCAGGATGCCATCACGCCGTGTGCGTGCACTGCAGTATCATTTCACAAGCAACAGGTCTGACAGCAGTGCTGCTGCCAAGAGCTCCTGTCCTTCCCTTACCAGCCCACTGGCTTCTGCTGACAGGTCTGAGGATGTGTCAACTAGACCAGTTGATTTAGGTCAAGATTTTGTTGGATTATGTTTAAAGCACATCTGTGCCTGGGCACGTTCTACTGAACAGTCCTACAAACAGCTGTTGCAAGCGAAGGGCCAAGAGGAATCAAACCAAAGTTGCCACCAAGCAAGACTTGGCATCATTCAGCTACAGCTGAAGCAAGAGCTACAGTCACAGAACATGTTTGTCCTACACCCTTGAGCTCAGGGGTTCACCCTGGAGGTGCTTTAGACCAAGAGTGCCTAAAGTCAGGCTGCAAGCATCAGCTTTCTCTGCACACACCAGAAGCACTTACAAACTGCTTTACAAAGGCTCACCCTAATGAGGAAGAAAGCTGTGGCCACACAACCCATTAGGAATTGTTCTTATATCACATATAAGGCAGCATTAGTTCTAGCCAAAACTTGGCCACAAGCACAATCCAGATAGGAATCAGGTTCCCCACAGAAGAGAGGGGAGCAGCAGTAGCCAGGTAACAGCCAAGATGCTGCAGCATGTGGGTGGACGTCAGATGCAGAAGACAAAAGATGTCATGAACATCCTACCCACACAGCACTTCACTGTAATTAAGCTCTTCCATGAGAAAAAAAAAAGAGGCAGTTGATTAATGGAGGACTCACATTGGTGGCTTCTGTGTTATCACCTCCACAATTTTCACTGTCCAGGCACTAAGCAGAAGAAAAATACATCCTTGTAGCTGTCCAATGCTGAAAAATATACAACAGATTTCCACTTCACCCCACTGCCCAAGCTGAGCTGTTTTCAGTCCTGTGGCTCAGGACTTGCAAAGCTCTGAAATACTGGCAGAACTTACAAAAACATTTATCCTGTTCCACTTGGCACAGAAATGCTTGTTAAGCCCAGATTCTTTTTCTCCCATTACAAGTGTGAAATAGCAGGGACCTGGAACACTGGGTATTCCCTTACAGCAGCCACAGCAGAGTTGCTTCAGTTAGAGAGGCACAATTGGAGAGTCCAAAGCTCCACAGCACCTGCATGAGCAGCACATCCATGGAGGACAAAACTGACCTAACCAGTCAGGCTAACAAGTAACTCCAGCCACATCTCGCCCCAGACAGGGAGAGCAGCAGGGAACAGGCCAAGGACTGGGTAGAAGACTCTGGGCAGCAGCTTCCAGCCTTGGCAACAGCAGTCCCACCTGAACTGTGTCAGGCTGCCTCACCACCTCACTAGCTCACTGAGCAGGTAAATGAAATTCTGGAGCCTACCACAACTACAAAGTAGAAGCACCAGGTTCTGCAAGCAGCTTCAACAGCTTCTCTCACCAGAAGCCAAGCCTTTAGGCTGCCCATCAGGACACAATGTCTTCTCCCACACAAACATTTGCTACTACTTTTGCAGCTACTCAGTGCTTCTTTCCATGAGGGATGCTAAATTTTTCTTCCTTAGGCACTCCCCAGTCTAACTTCCTCCAAGCACTACAAAACTCTGCTTGAGGAAAGCAAGACCCACTAATGCTCTGCTCAACAGTGGTTGGGGTGCTTCTACCACTGCACAGCTTTGGGGAAGTGGAGGACATTCCCCATAGCAGGTGCTGGGTGCCACAGGCTCACTTGCAAAACCCCACATCACCAGAAAGCTCTGGAAGTCTAGGCCTCTTGAACAGAGGGTCTAACAGGGGCAACATTCTTGAGGACAATGAATGGCGATTAGCCTTGAACATCAGAATACAGACCATTGCAGTAAGATCAGGCCCCAAGAGATACTGAGTCATATTAAATAGTCTCTCCAACCCAAGCAAGCACATCTAACCTCAGACAAAACACACAAGCAGCACGAGGCTTCACTGAACAATTCTCAAGAGCTTCCCCTGCTACTGTACAGAAGATACGCTGCCGATTCAAGATACCTTGGGAAACACCAGTCAATGGAGGTCATTGCCAGTTAGAAACAATATCTTATAGGATAGAAAAATACCAACTTGGGAAGTTTGACCATGTTGCCTCCTGCATAGCTTAACTGGAGACATTAAGAGGTAAGATATGCTAAAGGAAAAGAGAAAATTATCATTCCTGCACCTGCTTAGGCCTCTACCTAACTCAAAACACAAACCTCAGGTAGAGCATTAGAACCAAGTGCCCAGATGAGGCAGATGACATGCAGAGGGGGTTCTCACAGGGGACTCTAATGATAGGTCAAGGCTGAAGAGTTTGAAACTAAAAGAGGGGAGATTTACATTAGATCTTTGGAAGAAATTTCTATCTGTGAGGCTCCCCACTACAGGAGCAGGTTGCCCAGGAAGCTGTTGATGTGTCATCAACCCCCTCAGAAGTGTCAAGGCCAAGTTGGATGGGAGTCTGGATAACCTGGTCTAGTGAAAGCTGTCCCTGCCCATGGCAGGGGAGTTGTTACTAGGTGGTCTCTGAACTCCCTTCCATCCTAAGCTGTTCTGAAATCGCACGTGCAGTTCCAGGTTAGCCGCTGCACCAAGTACTAGCCACTGGCACAGTCCAACTGGCCACTGTTTTCGCCAGAGAACTGCCTTACATAACGGCAAAGATGCTCCACTCCCATGGCAACAGTTTACATAAGTGGCTGTGACTCAGGAGCAGAGTTACCACCGCTCCGATCTGTAAAGAGCCGCCTCCAGTGCCACAGCAACGGCTTCACCACAGGATCCCATAACAGCTCCCCACTGCCTTCAGCGGGGAAGGGCGAGAGCACTGGGGGAAGTCACTGACGAGTGGATTCACCACCCAGCCCAAGCCCTCGCTGTGTGGCTGTTCCCTGTGCAGAGGTGGGATCTTCTCTGCGTGATTCTAGTGATGAGAGGGCTGGAGCACCTCTGCTGTGAGGACAGGCTGAGGGAACTGGGGCTGTTCAGCCTGGAGAAGTCTCCAGCAGAACCTCACAACAGCCATCCAGTACCTGAAGGGGGCTACAAGCAAGCTGGAGAGAGACTTTTTATAGCGATAGGACAAGGGGGCACGGCTTCACACTGAAAGAGGGCAGATGATGTTAGATCCTAGGAAGAAGTTCTTCCCTGCGAGGGTGCTGAGGCACTGGGGCAGGTTGCCCAGGGAGGCTGTGGCCGCTCCATCACCGGAAGTGTTCAAGGCGATTTGGATGGGGGTCCGGGCAACCTGGCCTGGTGAGAGGCGTCCCTGCCCGTGGCTGTAGCTAGATGACTTTTAAGGTCCCTTCCAACCTAAACCACTGCGATTTCATGATCCTGCTGCAGCAGGAGACTGCCAATTCCTCATCACCATTAAACCCTCCATCTCCCTACCTGGGCTCGTCCGTCCCGCATCGCTCGGCGCTGCGGTCGCTGCCGGAGCCGGCGTCTCCTCCTCGTCCTGCGCGGGGCTGCCGGTGCCCGTTGGCGGCGGAGAGGCCGCAGGGCTGCTGCCGCTGCCACTGTCCTGCTGCCAGCCGTCCCAGAGCCAGGGCCGGTGCGCCTGCTCCAGGAGGCGGCGGCTGAGCCGGTAGCGCAGCAGCTCCCGGTAACAGGCGCCGCACGATTCCCACTGCGGCTCCACGAAGCACTTCATGTACTCGGTCTTGACGCGCCGCGCCGGCACCACCATGGTGGTGGCCAAGAGGAGCCACAGTCGCCACAGTCGCCACTGGCCAAGCCCGCTCCGCCCCCAACCCGCCTGCCCCTCCGCCCCCTCCCGCGGCGCCGTTTAAATCCAAACAGCGGCGCCTGGCCCCACCCTTATGGCGTCACGGGGCCATCACGTGGGGCGGGGTGACGTAGGGTAGGGGGTGCGGGGTTTACAGGGCACCTCGCGCACCGTTGCGGTGCGCGGGGACGTCGGCAACTAGAGCGGGTTGCTCAGAGCCCTGGGGCCCAGCCTGAGCCGAGGTGGTTCCAGGGATGAGGCTCCTCCCGCCGCTCTGGGCAGTCAGGGTCTCGGCGCCCTTAGCGTGGGAAATGTCTCCCTTTTATCTTGTCTGAGTCTGCCCTCGTTTAGTTCAAGACCATCACCCCTTGCCCTGTCACGGCAGGCCCTGCTGGAAAGATGGCCCCCATCCTCCTTGCAGGCTCCCTTTAAGCACTGAAAGACCCCACTAAGGTCCTCCTGGAGCTTTCTCCAGGCTGAGCAACCCCAACTCTCAGTCTGATCTCACAGCAGAGATGCTCCAGCCCGCTGAGTGCGTTTGGGGCCTCCTCTGGCCCCGCCCCAACAGCTTCCTATGTCTCCTGTGCTGAGGACTCCAGGTGGGCTCTCAATAAAGTTAATGAAAAGACAAAGTGAATGAAATCAATTACATAAATAATGATTTAATGAAATGAAATAAAAATAAAATAACATTAAAAATGTAAACACAACGGACCACAGCACTGCAGCACCCCTCCCATATTTCAGGAGCAGCACCCAGTGCCAGGCACAGGGCTCGCTAGGAGCGGGGTCCCAGGTGCTGCCCCAGCAGCCAGACCCCACCATGTGCTGCATCCCCTTCCCATGGTGAGCCATGACCAAGCCAGAACCAGGACCAACAGCTCCATGGTGGGGTGCTGGAGCCCATGTGCTTCCCCAGCACTGGTGGAGGCAGCGACCCTCCTGGCATGGTGGCACTGCCCAGCTCTTGCGCGGGGCTGTTCATCATGCACCACATTAACGGGACTGCAGCCACAACGCCTGCTGTGTGCAGCACAGGGGGAGCCTGGCAGCAGCTGGTCCGAGCTGCTTCTGCCAGACAAAGACGATGGGGAGCAGCGGGGGTGGTCAGCAGGGCCCATCCCCAGCAAACGCCAGAATAGGATTCGCTTAATCCAGCCCCGTATTAGGCAGCGGCGGCCGCTTGGGAAATGAAGCGCTTTGGAGGGTAAATGCGGAAATCAGAGCAGCCTCTGCTGCCGCCCGCCCACACCAAGGCACCAAGGCAGGAGGCGCCCACCGGCTCTCCGCAACATGTGAACCCCTCGATCCACTCATCCAGCCCCAAGACGTTTCAGTCGCCCCATTTTGGGCATCTGCTGAGTTCCCTCAGCACAGCAGCTCCCCAGCCGCCGCTCCGACACACGGGGGCACTGACGGATTTTCACAAACCCCGGTCTGGGAAACCACCGCTTTTTTTTTTTCTTAATAGGGAGGCAAACTACTTTTTCCTTGCCCTGTGCCTCCCTTAAGTGGCACAAATGAAAAAATCCAAGGTGACTCAGGATGGAAAATGCCAGCCCGGACTGTTTGGTGCGACCAGAGTGCTGGTGGCTCTAAGGTGGGGACGATGGTGGTCGTACAGGGCACCTCTGCCTGTGCACAGTGAACATAACCAAACTGGTAAGTTGAACTGATGTTCACACCAAGCAGAGTATTGCTCTTGCTTTTCCCCATGGTCTGGTTGAGGCTTGGCAAGACTGTCGTGCCCTGGCATGAGTGAGGGGGGCACAGGAGCTCCCTGACCTTTCCATCTAGAAGCACTGGGACATCTCCCCTTCAGCTCTCACAGCTCCCAGCCCTCATAGCTAAGGCAACACAAGTGAGTGAGGACCTTCTTCAGCGTGTGCCTTCTGACCACGGTGAGCCAGGCAGGTGCACGGGAGCCTTTGATGGAAGAAAACCAGGCAGATGCAGCAGGTTTCCCCCGGAGCAGGAGCTCGATCAGTTGTTATCCCTTTTGAGGGCTCCAGTGGCAGCTGGGTGGGCTGTCTCTGCTGCCTTCTCCTGTTGCCCTAAGTGCTACCTCTGTGGTCTCACTGCCATTTGGCCATAGCTTCAGCACCACCTGCTCTAACAGAGGGTGTTGCTGGGACAATACTTGGGGGACAATTAGTATAAAAACACCTGAAACTGAAGATGGCACTGGAGAAGCCGCAGAGCAGCGCTGGCTTGAGGGGAGAGCAAATTGCTTCCCAATAAACCAGGCCTCTGGTTTCTTACTGTGAGAATGTGCTCAGTCTACAGGAGCTGGTGACATTAGTGGATCTCCTCTGAAGGGGGAAGGTCTGAAGTCTGCAGCATTTGCTTTCCTTCTAGAAAATGTTGTTTTGTACTAAGTGTCGTTTTGAGCCAAACTGCACAGCTTCAGCCTGGCCACTGTGGTTACAAAAAGGCAGCTGTTGTTGCCAGGTATCACTTCAGAGCAACAGTCACTTACAGCTTCTCCTTCCTGAAGAACTTCTGTCTCCAGTTTAGGAAGTGCCATGGTTCAACCCCAGGCAGCAACTCAGCACCATGCAGCTGCTTGCTTACTGCTCCTTCACAGTATGGGATGGGGAGAAGATTAAAAAAATAAAATTAATGAATTAAGAACAGTTCAATAATTAAACCCCCCAACTCAATAATAATAATACTATTATTAAGAGAGAAATACAACCCAAGCAAAGGCAATGATGCTCTGTGCACCTGCTCAGCACCTGCTGACCAATGCCCAAGCAGCAATCTGTACCTCTCACCCCCCAGTTTATACACTGAGCATGATGTTCTGTGGTATGAAATATCCCTCTGGCTAGTTGGGATCAGCTGTCTTAGCCATGCTCCTTCCCAGCTTCTTGTGCACCTGCTTGCTGCCAGAGCATGGGAAACTGAAAAATCCTTCAGCTAGGATAAGCTCTTCTTAGGAACAACCACAAGATCAGTGTGTTATCAATGCTATTCTCATATTAAACCCAAAACACAGCACTGAGCCAGCTGCTAGGAAGAGAATTAACTCTATCCTAGCCAAATCCAGAGCAGAAAGACACAACTGTGGCAGAGACAGGCTGCCCAGGGAATGGGTAGAGTCTTCATCCCTGGAGGTATGTAAAAGGCTCAGCGGTGTGGTGCTGAGGGACATGTGGTTTAATGGTGACCTGGCAGTGCTAGATTAATGGCTGGTCTCAAGGATCTTAAAGGTCTCCTCCAAGCAATCTCTGTGGATTCTGTGAATACTCTGTGATGGTTTTCCTTCCTGATTGAGACTAAGGAATCCACCTTTTGCCGAGCCAGACTTCTGAGATGCTCACAAATCTGCCTCCCAGTCGTTGGTGCCCATAACCTTGCCTGCCAGTGACTGACTGGGGCAGTCTCAGCTGTCACACATGAAATGCCAGCGTGACAAACACCAGATCCTGGCATGGAGTCTGTCACTTCCCATTTTCTGCATTTTTACCTTAAACTCCACACCCTACAGAGCAGACATCTACTTTTCATATCAGCTGCAAGACGTCAGCACTTCATGACTAACACAGCTCTGCCGTAGTTGCCAGCACCCATCCTCTCCATCATACTGTGCTGGGTTTAGGGCCCTTTATCCCTTGCTGGCATGAAAAAAGTTTCATCCCCTTACAGGAACTGGCAGGCAATAGGGTCTGGTGTCCCTCCAGGGCATCACCATCTGAAACCAGCTCTGCAGCACTTTCAGCAGCTCTGGGGGAGGATGCTGAGGCTGTCCCGGGTGAAGGACAACTCATTTCTCACCCCTTAAGCTAAAGCCAAGCAGCTCTGTATGTGCCAGACAAGAATCATTCCATTTCCTCAGAGCAACAGCTCTGCGTGTTCTCAGCAGAGCTATATAAATATTATTATATTTTTAATCCTAATGAGTTTTGGCTTCAATACCTCATGGCAGCAGCTTCCATGAGCTGAGAGTAGCCAGTTATTAAATGATTCCTCAATGAGGAGCTACAGTATTTATGAGGCTGATACTAACATGAAAATTTCCTCCCTAGCAGGGTTTTTCCCTTCATTAAAAAACTAAATAGAGACACAACCTGAACCCTAACAGTGACAATTCTAAAATGCTTCGTTAAAGCACTTTTCCCCTGAGGATCTCAGCTTTGTCTCTTCATCCTTGTTACTGCTCTGCTGCAGGCAGCAAACCAGGTGGCCACACAGGTCAGGAGGTTCAAACCAGATCCGTGGCAGATGACTGATCAATGCCAAACCTCATGAGTCCTAGTTTTCTTCACTACTTCTATTCACACAGGAGCACCAGAGCTTCTCCCTAGGGAGGAGAGCAAACAGACTCATTTCTGTGTGAACTAATCACAGCAAAGCCAGACAGACAACCTGTTTTCTATGCAAGAAGGTAACGGAGAACCACCACGGGTGTTCTTTTGCAGAGGGTGGGCACAGAAAGGCACGAGGCAGTCCCACGGGTAGTTCACACGTAGCTGTGATTTACAGTCTTTTGCCACTGCACCTCTCCGTGGCTCCGGGTAATAAGGGGGGGGAAGAGCAGATAGCTTATGTGTGGTAGGAGTGGAAAATTGCATGTCAACACATCCTTCAGGCTGGCTTCCAGCCAAAGCAGGAGCTGTCATGATCTGCACTTGGGCTGCTGAGCTATTGCTCGGGTAGAGTCCGCAGGAGAAAGAAACTAGGGAAGAGAACAAAACCATTTCTCACAGAGAACCGTATTTTTAAACCATTTAAAACCCCAACCAACAAGAACATTTCACCAGGCAGGAAAAAACACAGACCTGTGACAGCTTGCTGTCACCTGGATTAGCCACTGTCTGCTGAGCACTAGGGGTAGCTCCCAGTCGCTTCGCAAAACAAGCCACAGGGCTGTTAACAGAAGCCCAGTTAATCCTGCAGATGTGGGGTCTTTGGTTTCATGGACTATTATCCCTTTTACCTCTGCACCAGTTGCCTGCAGGGTAACACAGTCACAATAGAATGATCAGAAGAACCAGGTGAAATGCTCTGTGAGGCAGGTCAGTGAGGAGTAGCATGCCTGGCCACAGAAGTCCCCTGGGACACCCTGATGTTGTTACCCAGACCTCTGGCCAGCATGGGCTGTGGTCTGTTGGGGAAGCTCTGCTGCCCCTCTTGCAGCACCTCTGAGCACAAATCTTCTTACCCGTGCAAATCTCATGTTTTTCTTGGAATAGCTTCAGGATTTTTACTGCTACAGCTGTGAGTGGTGCTGCCTCCAAGCAGCCACAGTAGCAGTCTACAGTAACCTCAGCAGCCCCTCTGAGCCTCCTTGAAGGTCCAGGCTGTCCATCTACCTTCCTAAGAGATGGAGAGATGTTGCTCCTGGCGCTGTGTGCTAGGGATATTGGACCAGGAGAACAAGAAACATCTGCTGGGTGCTTTCTGGCTGCTGCAGCCCTGAGTCCTGGACTGGGCACCCAGAAAACCTGACTCTTCACCAAGTGGTGTGCAGGCAGCTCAGCTCACAGATTACAAACAGTCAGCATAGGTAAAGAGCAAGGTCCCTGCTGGTATTGGCCCTGCAAGAGGCAGAGCCCAACACATCCACTTGCAACAAGCAAGACCTTGTGGAGTTCCTGGTCTCAGTAGAACCTACAGGATGCCACCTCCATGAGCCAAGGCAGAGGCAGCCTGTGTGCAGCCATGCAGGGAGAGGCAGGCAGTGGAGCAGCTGAGCTTGTATGCTTTCCTCCAGCGTTATCTCAGACTCCTAATGCTACACAAATCTGTTCTCTGCTTGTAGTCCCTTCACTCTGGAGGCAGCAATCTGACCTGGCTTTTCAAGTACACAGCTCTGCCAGCACTGGTCTGCAGAAGAAACCTGCTGTACTAGCCAAGGGCTATCAAACCCCAGCTTTGCAGTTTTCTGTTTGGGAAGGGCCACACCAGGTCTGAGTTTCTACCCTCCACATCCCGCCTGGCTCTGCCCATGGAAGGGAGCACCCTGGGGAGGGCGAGACCCATGCTGGTGACCGGCCAGTAGCTGCTGGCAGCGGGACAGCTCAGCCCATCTGTCAGCACCGCTGAGGAGCTGGCAAGGCTGGACACCAGCCACCCTGCTGCACACTCCACTGCCCCTTCTGCCTGGGCAGCAGGGACACGTGCCTGCCAAACCAGGACTCAGTAATGAAACCCCTGGTTTACCTGGGCAGGGCAGGAAATTGCCTGCAGCCCCTCATTTTATAGAAAATCCCATCACGGCTCGAGGGCTTCTTCGCAACTGGGAGAGACCCACGGTGTCCAGCAAAATGCAGTACTGGTTTGAAATGCAGAAAAGCAAACACTTGAGACATTTCCTCAGGTCTCTCCAGATTAAAACTGTGCTACCTGTGTCTGCAGGCACCTGTGTGTCCCCTCTAGTGCTCTCCACCATTAAGTACTCCAGTAAAGCAGCCTCCTCACCAGAACAGGAAGGCCAACCACCCTTTAAGGACAGCTGTGGTCCTTAAAGCTTGGCACCAGGATTCGGTTCTCAGAGGCCAGGATGCCACTGCAACTCCTCCCCAGCAGGTAAAGCCCCAGCCTGGAACTCTGCATCCTCCCTGGGAACCAGGAGTTATCTCGAGAGTGGTTCTGACAAATGGGTGCCCTTGAAAAAAACCTGTGTGCCACTTGTGAGCAGCTCCCCAGAGTGCTGACATCTGTGTATATTGTTGAGAATTAATTATCTCCTCGGCGCAGGGAACCTGTTGGCTCCAGGGAGTGCTGCCAGGCTGCCTTCCACCTCCCAGCCTGCTGGCGTGAATCCAGCCCAAGCCACCCATGAGCCTGCCCTGATCCACGGGGGCACCAAAGCTGACCCCCTTGTCACCACCATCCCATGCAAAGTGAGCTGCTGGTGTCCAGCAACACATCGGTCTGCCCGGCTGCCCGTCAGTAATTACATGCTAATGCAATGTAATTAGCCCTCTGTGAGGGGGCCAAGGCTGCTGGGGGGCTATTTTGGGAGCAGCAAAGGAGCTGGATGTGCAGCTTGCCAGCTCCTGCCTAAGCACCTCCACTCGCCTGCCACCCTGGCAAGAAAGGAAGGACTCCTGTTGTACCTGCCACTCGCCCTGGATCAGGCCATGATGGACAACATGAGGAAAGTTGAGGATACAGACCAAGAGAAGCTGCACCGAGCAGAGCTTGCTGGAGCTGCTCAGTACCAGTCATTTACTTGCTGAGGGGAACCACGAGCTTCAGCCACAAGCAAACATACGCTGTGCATTTTGCTAGCAGAGGCTGACCAGGTGGGTGGCTTTACTCCCGTGAGAGGAGACAGAGTTTGGGACTCCTGGTACTCCCACAGCCATGTGGGCATCCTTCTGCTCCCACACTCCTGTCCCCTGATCCATGCAAGGGCAGAGAGAAATTGCCTTCCTGTGAAGTCCTTCAGAGACAGACGGTGTCCACCAGAAAGTGGTTAGCTCCAGGAGGCACAGGAAGAGGCAAGCAGGGATAAACTCAGTACCTTCAGTCACTAAAGTCCCCAGAACAGGCAAATCTGCAGCCCCACCAATTGTATTTCCAAGGAAGACACAAATGTGCTGGACTTGCCTACCTCAGTGTTCATAATTTCACAGCTACTCCACAAAGCTCCAAGGAAGACAGAGAAGCTGGTCTTCTGCAGGAATCACCCTCCATCTCTCCCCTTTCCAACCTCTCCATGGAGGAGCCACTGCAAACCTGAGATTGCTTGGGCAACAGACCTGGCCAAGAGATACCAGTAGAAAGAGCCTCATCTAATCTGGTTTCTTGGAGAGGGCTTCTGATTACCTGTTTCTTGCAGTCATGCTAGATGCTGCTTCTGTCTAAATCAAAATTTAGGGACAGTATTTAGTGGTGACCTGGCAGTGCTGGGTTGAAGGTTGGTTTTCATAATCTTAAAGATCTCTTCCAGCCAAAGACATTCTGTGACTCTGTGACTGAGTCTCAGGACTCACTGACGTGTAGGGAACTTTGTGTGTGTCTGTTTGTGCAACCAAACCGCATTTTACTGAAGAGCTCTGGGGCTGCAGGCTGCTTCTGAAGCACACTGACTGCATCACCCTTCCTTCTGCAAAGGCAGACATGACCCTCAGGCCCCAAGGTAGCTCTGAAGATGATGTATGTGCATCCCACATTCAGCTCTGGTCTCGCATTTGCCTGGTCATTTGCAGATGACCACCATGGAAAAACGACAGGGGAAAGAGATGATCATCCATCCATCCATCCATCCATCCATCCATCCATCCAAACCAGCCTTTAAAAACTCCTTGCATGACTTTGTCCTTCTTTGCCTATTGCCTCTGGAGAGGAGATGGTCAAAAGAGGACAGAGCTCTTCCTTCTGCATCTAGTGGCCCCACTGCAGACCTCATGCATGTTTGCATTATCATCCCTGCCCTCTGCCTTCTTCACCGGGAGATGTGGAGCACTCTGCAGAAGTGATGGGTTTGGGTGTTTGAAGAAAACATCAGATGGGACTGGTGCTGCCCAGCACAGCAGCAGTGCCTGAGGGGTCTGCCTGGGTCCATGGAGGGCTGCCTCTCCTATCTGTGCCCTCAGGGCCACAGACCCTGTTCAAGAGGTGGACACTGACCGTCTGGGTAGGCTCCTGCAGCTGGACATTTGGTAACACGCTCTTCCCCCAGCGCTGTCCAGAGCCCAGGGGAGGAGGATGTAGCTCTAGACACGTGTCCGCTCACACTCCTGCATTTCCAAGCCCTGTCAGCACTGAGGCACCCCATGGCTGGCTGGGCAGCGATCTGAAAAGGGCTCTCGTGTGAGGCAAGGCTCCTCTCCAATGTCTGCCCCAAGACTTCTGCAGAGGAAGGTGCTCAGCAAAGCTGAATGGCAGCCCATCTCCAACTTTTTCACGGTGAGAAGACCACGAACACGTCAGGGCTGCTCTCGAGAAGGTGGCAAGCCTGTGGAGCTTTGCCGTGCCCTTGGTAACTTCCCTTACTCTTCTGCATTATTCCCTGTGTCCCGTCATGCACCACCAGAACCCTTTCTGCAATTTGGAAGGCTTATTTGGGAGTCAGATATAGCAAGGCATGACATTATAAATAGAGAGGGGCATGGCTGGGGACAGTGCAACGTGACTCACAAGTCAAACTGCCGGTGCAGAACTTATCAGACATTTACTTTAAATATTCAGTTAGCAATACAAAACCCTGCTCACGGTTACACTTGCCATATAAAACCACTGGTCCCGTACGCAGTCAGTGTATTTATGGTAGCTTCTCCAAAACGACTCAGAAGCCACTTGCCATCCTGCTGGTCAGAGAGAAACGAGGAAGGGAAAACACCTCTTTGGAGCTGGAGCCTGCCCCTGATTCCAGCTCTGCAACGCAGCTCTTCCCCAGTGCAAGCTGATGGGATGGCAGTTATGTCAGGTGACGTTTTCTCCTCAAACACTTGTTCTCTGCACCCACACATCTTATGTGTCAAAGCTGCTACTCCCACAGAATACCTGTGGTCCAGACCTGGACCTTTCTGCTCCTCAGTTGTCTCCCTTTCCCCATCCATTCAAGTGGCCCTTAGCTCAGACTGACTCTTCCCCAGCAAGTGGAGCCACGCAGCTGGGATTTGTGACAGCAGCAGTGAGAGCTCCACAGAAGAGGCAGCTGGTTAAGCACACACAGTTCACAGAAGACATGTTTGAAGAGTCTTTTTCTTCCAGCTGTGCATCCCATGGCCTCAAGCCAAGCCAGGTTCTGGGCTTCAGCAATAAAATTAGTTATTCCCTCTTCCTCCCTTCTGCTTCCTCATGCAGTTGCTTTCCCTGCGATGGCTTTGCTCCTCAGTCTGGGACCCGATCGATCGTGTGAGCGCTTCAGCGTGAACCAAATCCCTTGTCCTCTCAGCAGCAGCTCCAGTGACGATGACTTCATGAATCAACCCCAGCACATTCACAAGTCGTTAGATCAAGGGTTTGTCTAACCCAGCAGAGGGTGTCTCAGACTGGAGAAATGGGCTGAAGCTCTGCTGCAGGGCTGAGAGAGACCAAACAGAACACACAAATAAGATGCCTTCTCCTCACGAGGCCATGCCTCCATGTCCATGGCTCCTCATATGTGTCCTGTCCTTGCCCAATCCCCCTTGCCCAGGCACAGGCCCTCCCCACGCCGTCTGCTGACCTTGCAATATTTTCCATGTTGTTCTTCACGCTCCCCTTCTTATTTTTAAACAATGATGCAGGGGGTGGGCACGTTCCCCGGGCTGCTCGCAGCCCTGCGCAGCCGGCGCTACGGGAAGCTGCAGCTGATGAAGAAACCCGGAACCTCCAGCCTGGACAGAGCCACAGCTGCTTTCTGGATCCTGGTGCAATGGGAGTTAGGTCGAGTTGTTTCTCCACAGAGCAACCTACACAACAGGCAGGAGGAACAAACGAAGTTAGCTGTCAGCAGTGGTTAAGCACCTCAAGGATTAAATGGCACCGTTTTTACCCTGGAACTTGGATTTCAGCACCAAGTTCCAACTAATTTTTTACTGTCTAAGGAGATCTATCTTCTTGATTAACCAGCCCAGCACTTGCAAACACTCCCAGGGGAACAGAGGGATCATTACCCCTCAAACACACAGCCCCAGCCAGGATGGGCTGGCTTCAGGGGGCTACAAAACTGAAGGGAAAGGGAGCCAGTCTCCAAGAACGATGTCCCAAATCCATTGCCATGCTTGTCCTAACGTCACAGAATTACAGAATCACAGACTGGCTTAGGCTGGAAGGGAGGAACGTTTAGCCCAAGAGAGATTTCTCATATTCTCCCGAGTTCACTGGATCAAACACTGGATCTACTCCACCTACACTTGCAATTTATTAGGTTTGAAGAGGAATCTTGTCCCACGGGGCTCTTGCAGACCAACTACCCTCTGTACCCAGAACAAAGACAGAAAATGCTGCTGCTTTGGGTTGCTGCTGGGAACATCTCAGCTAGAAGAGGGTAATTTAGGCTCTCAGCAAGGTGATGGACCTCTGGAGGCACAGCTGGAGATCCCTTCACGTTCAGTGGCTACGGTACCCTCCAGCTTGTGGCCACGTTTGGAGAATGTTCAGATTTCAAGACTTTCTCTGGCACTGGTGCCAGGAAACTGGGCTGCGTGACTTTCAGAGCTAAATTTAGGATCTCAAGTATTTCACATTTCCCAAACACCTTCTATGACGACATCTCAAAACTCTTTATGATCATCAGTTATTCCTCACGATCTCACTTTGAGATGGGAAACACAAAAGCCTTTGTGCTGGCAACAGACAGACTTGTTCATGTTCACAGAGGAAAACCATGAGGGCTTGTTCATGGGAAAGGGCAAGAAAATCCACCTCCCAATGTCAACTGCTCAGTTGCTGCAGTCACAGAGACACGGCAGATCCAGTGAGCAGCACGATGGGCATCAGGTAGGAACCACACCTTCACTACTTCAACAGGATTTGGGTTGTGGAGCTCTGGTTGCTCTCTGTTGGGTTTTTAATGGTGAGCAAATGTTGCCAGGACAAGAAGTCCTTATAAAGAAAATAGCCTGTCCTACCACCTTTCGAGAAGCACCTCAGTCGCCACACAACTGCTCCAGACAGCTCATGGCACGAGCACGGCACCTGGACCTCGCCCCATTTCCAACACGGGGTGTAGCACGGTGCAGGCAGAGCTCCCTGCTGAGCCCTTTGGCTGGGCTCCACAGGCCCAGGCACAGAGTGTGTGCTGCTGGCAAACTCAAACCAGCGTAGACTTCCCCGCTTCTCTGATTTTAACTGTTCATAGAATCACAGAATTATTCAGGTTGGAAAAGACCCTGGAGATCATCAAGTCCAACCGCTAACCTTACTGATGTCCACCAGACCAGACCTCTAAGCACCACATCTAAACAACCTCAAACACATCCCTCCAGGGGCAGCCTGTTCCAAGCCCTGACTGCTCTTTCAGTTCAAATATTTTTCTTAACACCCAGCCTAAACCTCCCTGGTTCAGCCTGAGGCTGTTCCCCATTGTTCTGTCACCAGTGTCCTGCCCTGTTTCCCACCAGCAGGGAGGTTTCTCAGCTTTAAAGACTTGTTTGCCCTGGAAGGCAGAGAAGCTGCTGGAAGCCGAGCAGTGGGGGCACAGCAGGGCAGGGAGAGCATGTTTGGAGGGGATTAGGGTGGGAGGGATGTGCCAAGGAAGAAGGCTGCTTCCAGGGATCTATATATACCGGCTCCCTGAGGAGGGGTTGCAGAGGCTCATTCCTGGGCTGCCTGCGGCACTCCCAGAACACCAGTGGCCGCGTGGTTTAGTTCCAGAGCGTGGCCTTGAGCAGCCAAGACACAGTGTGGTTTGGCTGTGGTCCCTGCAAGCACAAGAGGATGGGCTGGACCGTTTTGGTCCCCTCAGAGGCTGTTCTGCCCTTAAGGGACTGAAGAGGATCCCCAAAGCTGCTAGCAGATTCCAGGGAACAGCATGAGGCCAGGGGATGCTCTGAGTGCTGCTGTCAGTGAAACTGCCCACTCAGAGTGGCGTCTGTCCCTGGTGGGGGCCCTCTGCCCCAGCCCTGCCTGAAGTTATCCATCAGCTCATCAGGAGCTTAGAGCCACCCTCCTCTGCTCCTTTTCCAACCCCAGGAGGTGCTTCAGAGAAATCCAAACCACTGAAGAGTTCTTTTAAAGGAAAGGTCCTTTTTAAAGGAAAATGACTGCTCAGTCAGAGAAAGGAAGGAAGGGATGAAGGGAAAAGGCAGGGAGGGAGGGAAGGGAGAGAGGGAGACAGGGAGAGAGGGAGGGAGGAAGGCAGGAAGGGAGGGAGGAAGGCAGGAAGACAAGGCTAGAGAAAGAGAAATAAAAGGGTTAGTTTTGAACAACTGTGGTTTGATGGGCTTTGTTTCAAAGCTTAATTTTAAAAAGCAACAATTGCCACAGAATATTTTGCTTAGCAGTTTCCTCTGAAAAAATCAGAGTAATTTCGAAGTGGCCTCTATTTTTTATCTCTATTTAAAGCTCATGGAATAACTATTATTGGCTGCAGGCCTAGGGGAGATTCACCGTCAGCGGAGCACACAGTAGAGCTGCACTGGTGTTGGTGCTGAGAGGGTGTCCAAGACCTCTCAGCAAAGCCAACCCAAATAAATGCTGTAGGACAATGTGCTTTTTGCTTCTGCAGTTTTGAAGACTATGAGGAGAAGCATGTTGGGGTGCCAGTTCCCCTTCCCAAACAGGAGACAGAGCGGTGAGATTTCTGTGCAGCACATCCCGGACCACATTCTGTTCCCAGTGCAGCACAGGTTCTCCTGTTAGGAAAACCTCTATCAAAATCAATCTTGGAAGCACCTTAAGTCCCCTTATCTGCTCCAGGATAATGCTTCTTCTGTTTGGAACCCAGGTTTTCCCTTTTATTTAGGTTCTTAAATAGTTTTGCTGACAGCGCAGAAACCTGCAGATCCTGGGGAAGACATGACTTTGTCCCCCGAGCTCATTGAAACAGCCCCCCATCATTTTTGTCCCTTCCAGAACACTTTGTTTCTCCATGTTATCAATCCCTTGGTGATATTTGCATCCAAGGCAGCATTTCATGTTGTCCATTAGATACGGCTGGAGAGCCAAGATGCAGAGGGTTGTCTTGGACTGCTCCAGTCCCAGCTGTAGCAGGTTACAGAATCATGGAATCATTTAGGTTGGAAAAGACCTTCAAAATCATCAACCATTACTCCAGTGGTCCAAATCCACCACTAAACTACATCCTTAAGCCCCAGATCTACACGACTTTTAAACACATCCAGGGATGGCAATTCAACCCCCTCCCTGGGCAGCCTGTTCCAAGGCCTGATGACCCTTTCCAGGAAGAAGCTTTTCCTCACGTCCAATCTAAACTTCCCCTGGTGCAACTTGAGGCCATTTCCTCTTGTCAGAGCATTTGTTACTTGTGAGAAGAGAACCTGGCAGTAAGGCTGAGGACACTTGATGCTCTGGGTTAGTGTGAGGCAAAAGGCTGCTCCAAGGGTCAGCAGACAATAGGATGTTGGTGGCAGCATCATGCTGCCTGCACAAGGCAGTGCTCATGCGCTGTTCCAAACCCCACTTTGGCTCTGCAAACTAAGAACCCGAGATGAAGGGCCAAGTACTGAGGACTTAAAGCTAGTTCAGCACCTCCCCAAGTCCCAGCACAGCACTGCTGGCTGTAACATGCGAGTGAAAGTTCATGTTTGGCTTTCGAGAAGTAGCCGTGTTCCTGCTTTCCAGTCCAACTCCAGTCACTCAGAGAGGGGTGTTGGTTCAGTAGCTCCTAGGGCTGCCCAGATGATAGAATCATAGAATCTTTGACCCCAAATACCAGGGAAGGATCAGGCCAGCTCCTCCCACAGATTCTTCCTTTGGGACAGGGCTACAGGAAAGGTGTGTGGATGTACGGGTCGCTCTTTAACGCAACTAGTGAACAACCACAACTAGGGAACCTTCAGCATAACTGCAGCAAAGAAACCTTCCTGGGCTGGAAGTTTAGCTGAAAATCACTGCTGTCTCCCACAGAAAAAGAACAGCCCAGAACTCCAGCACTGCTCTCCTGCCAGGTCCCTCTGCTCCAGGAGTCCTTCTCTGGAGACTGATGGCTCCTGCACACGCGCCTGACCCAGGGAGCTGTGCCAAGCCTGGCAGGGCTTTAGGGTGGCTCCCAGAGGCAACTGAGCACCTAATGGGGTGGGGGCAGTGGAAGCCCCCCAACCCCAGTAAGAGAAAAGCAGCTTCCCCACCCTGCTTTGCAGCAGGGAAAATGGGCAAACACCTGCAGCAAGGGAAGGCCCCTTCCTTTGGGCTCGAAGGGAGTCCCTGCATGAAGGATCTGGCCCTGGGTGGGCAAAGGAGGGGGCATTCCCTTTGCAGGAGGCCCCTCATGGGTGACTGCTGGCAAAAACCAGCAGTCAGTCAGGGTAAGGAAGTTGCCCTGGCTGCCCTCGCCCCCCCAGGGACAGCTTGGTGGCAGGAGGGTTTCCCATAAGCGGAGTGGAAAGCTCTTTATTTAACCTGCACCCGTCACCCAGCCTTGGCCCCAGCCTCACCTCCCTCCACCACACCTCAGCACTGCACCAGCAAGCCAGGGCTACTTTTTTGGCAGGCTGAGACAAATCACATCCTTTGCAAGCCCAAGTTCCAGGTAACCCTTTCCCCACTGGGTGTAGGAGGATCCTGTCGCAGAGTGATAGTCACCCACGTTGTAGCAGAAGGATGCACCCATGTGCTCATCCTGGGGCTGCTCTCAGCATGGCTGAGCTGCCGGCAACCCAAGGAGGTGACAGCAAGCTGGCTCCTCGGGCCATGTCCTGTCCCCTCCCTCATTCTCCCAACCATCTGGGGAGTTCCAGACCCACCACCCACCATCGGAGGCCGTGTTACGTCAGCAAGTGATGAAGAACCCCAGCAAATAACGACAACCGACCACACTAGGGGTGTGACAGAATGACTGATGATTTAATGCTTCTTGAAGTTTTTTGTTTCCTTCCACAAGGCGTCGGGTTTTAAAAACAAACAAAACGAGGTAAAATAAATTAATTTCTGTACACTTTACATACACGGTGTCACGTGGGGCTTTGTGACGGTAACCACAAAGCGCTACAAAAGAGAAAGTTACGTGGCTGTTGCGGGTCCTCAGCGACCCGCAACCTACAAGGTCGTCGTCATCCTGAGTGTGGTTGGCAGAGTGATCACGTAAACATGTTTAGAAGCATTTACGGTGGACAATGGATGGGCCAGCTTCATCGTACTCCTGCTTTGTGATCCACATCTGCTGGAAGGTGGACAGGGAGGCCAGGATAGAGCCACCGATCCAGACTGAGTACTTACGCTCAGGTGGGGCAATGATCTAGAGAAAGCCAAGAGAGCCAAGATCAGTAAACAAACCCTGGCCGCAAGTGGCTGGCACAGGACACAGCCAGCCCCGCGTGCCGTTTGCTCCTGCCACTGGGTCCTTCGGGCTCCACCCTTACCTTGATCTTCATCGTGCTGGGGGCCAGGGCTGTGATCTCCTTTTGCATGCGGTCAGCAATACCTGGGTACATGGTGGTACCTCCAGACATGACATTGTTGGCGTACAGGTCCTTCCTGATGTCGATATCGCACTTCATGATGCTGTTGTAGGTGGTCTCATGGATCCCAGCAGACTCCATACCTGGGGGTGGGGAAGGGCACCAGTTAAGAGCAAAGCAAGAGCTCCACGTGAGGACTTGGGAGCGAGGGGACAACTGGCAGGGCAGGAGAGAGGGAGAGGGGCACACACACCGATGAAGGAAGGCTGGAAGAGAGTTTCTGGGCAACGGAAACGTTCATTGCCGATGGTGATGACCTGGCCATCAGGCAACTCGTAGCTCTTTTCGAGGGAGGAGGAAGAGGCAGCAGTGGCCATCTCATTCTCAAAGTCCAATGCCACATAGCACAGCTTTTCCTTGATGTCACGGACAATCTCACGTTCAGCTGTCAGGGGGAAACAAAGCCATCAGTGATTGCAAAGGAGGAACAGGAACACTTTCCTCTCCCTCATAGGTCTGCTGTGACTTCCAACCACACGCGAACTCCCAACAGGGAGAACTCACAGGGCTTCCAAGGGGGCAAGAGGCTTCAGCATCACAGAAGGGGCAGAGGTTGGAAGCGAGGGGGGATATTTTGTGGGAGGGAACAGTGCTGACCTGTGGTGACGAAGGAATAGCCACGCTCAGTCAGGATCTTCATCAGGTAGTCAGTGAGATCCCGGCCGGCCAGATCCAAGCGCATGATGGCATGGGGGAGGGCATACCCTTCATAGATGGGGACGTTGTGTGTCACACCATCCCCGGAGTCCAGCACGATACCTGAGGAAACAAGAAGCAGCCACCTGAGCCACAGTCCTGCCCTACCCTGGGGAGACAGAGTACTTGTCACACATCCTGGGTCTTGGGCATCCTTGCTCGAGGACACTTGCACTCACCAGTGGTACGGCCAGAGGCATACAGGGACAGCACAGCCTGGATGGCCACATACATGGCGGGGACGTTGAAGGTCTCAAACATGATTTGGGTCATCTTTTCACGGTTGGCTTTGGGGTTAAGGGGGGCCTCAGTGAGCAGGGTGGGGTGCTCCTCTGGGGCAACACGCAGCTCGTTGTAGAAGGTGTGGTGCCAGATCTTCTCCATGTCATCCCAGTTTGTGATGATGCCGTGTTCAATGGGGTACTTCAGGGTCAAGATACCTCTCTTGCTCTGAGCTTCATCTCCTACGTAGGAGTCCTTCTGACCCATACCCACCATGACACCCTACGGGGGAGGAACAGGGGTGCTCAGCGACCTCTCCATGGGCAGCAGCATGGGAGAGGCAGCAGGAGACCTATCATCACGGCCATGGCGGGGCTCGGAAGTGTCTCGCAAGGGATCAGCACGGTACCTGGTGTCGGGGGCGACCCACGATGGAGGGGAACACGGCCCTGGGAGCATCATCCCCGGCGAAGCCGGCCTTCACCAGGCCGGAGCCGTTGTCGCACACGAGCGCGGTGGTCTCGTCCTCGTCGCACATGGTGGCTGCGGGGCAGGGGCAGGATCAGCCTCGGCACGCTCCCGCCTCCGGCTCCAGCTGCGGGCGGGCGGCGGGGACCGGCGCTTACCTGGGCTGGCTGCGGGCTCGGCGGGTCTGGCCGCGGGCTCAGGGGCCTTCGCTACTCGCTGGGACCGCCGGCCCCGCGGCCTTTTATCGCGGCGGGCGGCGGCGGCCCCCGGCCCCCAGGAATGCGGCCCCGGCCGTCGCCATATTTGGGCGTCGGGGCCCGGCGCGGCCCCGGCCCGGCGCTGCCCAAACAAGGCGCTGCTGGCCGCGGCCCAGGTGAGCCCGGCCCGGCCGTATATGGAGCGTCTGCCGGGCCCCCCCGGTGCTGCGGCCCCGCGCCGAAATAACCCCCCGGCACCGCTAAGGGCAACGCGGGTGGTGGCGGCGGCCGGAGCGGGCCCGCGCCTGGGCACGGCGGGGTGTGAGGGCGGAGCAGGGCAACGCCGTGCAGGTGGGAGCCGGGAGGAGAAGGGGAGGTGTGAGAGGAGGTGAAGAGACGGCGTAGGTCCGTGGTGTGTGTGTAATGCCATTGTACGTGCTGACAGCCCCCATCAAGGCTTTGCACCACGGCTTTACACCGCAGTTCAGAGCGCTGCTTTATACCCTGCTTTGCACCACAGGTTTATCCCACAGCTTCACATGCTGCAGTACTCCGCAGCTTTACACCCCAGCCTTACACACAAGAGTCGCGCACTTCTCCTCTGCTGCGGTTTAAATGTGAAAAATAAATATATGTGATAGAGAACACATGAAGAGAAGCCCAGCAAGGCTTTAATCTCCATGACCCTCCGATCCCAAAGCCTGACGTATCTGTGAATGCTGGAGCCATTACCAAGCACCCATTGCTGGCCAGTGAGCTTGGCTGCGGGACGGGGCATTCTCCAGTGATCACTGCGGCTAACCCTTCCCAAAAGGACTGTGGACTCACAGGCGAATAATCTCTGATGAGCTGAAGGTACTCTGCAAGCAAAGAAGAACAGTTCATCTCCTTCAGCTACAGGTAGTTAAGCAGAGATTCCGTGTAGGACACTTTGAAGATTTTATACAGAAGTTCTGGTTACTGGCGGAATGAAGAGGCAGGAACGCAAGATTAGCAGCCCTGCTGATGAGTCAAGGTGCAGAAAATCATTCAAGACCACCTCTGAAAGCTCACTGTCCAAGTTTAGCAGAAGGGAGTCAAGAGAAGAAGAAATAGTAAGCCAGAAGTTCTTACGCCATCAGGAGCCTCTTACAAGTGAAGGCATTTCTACAGCTGATCTCCACTGCAAGGCAGAGCTGACGGGTCGACAGAGAAGCAGACAAGTTTTCCTCTCTACTTAATTTGTGCATCTTCGAGCTTGGCAGGGTTCCTCTTCACCCCTGGCAGCTGTTTCATTCTGCTATAGATTTTTAATTCCTGTCAAGTAATTGTATTAAACACCACTGGGGATAAAACATGCTATTCTCTCATACTGCTCTTCAGCTTCTCGTGTTATTCTTCAGTTCTGTCATCGACAACTGGCAGTACAAAAATCAGAAGCCTGAAAGCACTTACAGACATCGCAGCCGTCAAATCTATTTACAGAACAGTAACGCTCCGCCGGGGTTTCCAAAATACGGTCGGTTGTGTTGAATAAGAAATCAAGTAACAGAAAGCCCAACATCACTGAAAGATAAACATCCTTAATCCTTCAATGAAACCTGATGCAAACAGAAACCCACTGTAGTGCTTCCGTTTCTTTTTTTTTCTACCCGAGCAGAGTTTACAGCAAAATGCCCAGTGGCAACATTAAATCCTTGAAGTTCTGCACAAAATCATTTTCTACAGGTACATCTGATACTGAACTGGACTCACCAAATAGTTTGGTTTAGGTTCTGAATCACAACACATGTGAATTTTGTTTCCAGAACAGAAATGGGCACAAAGATCACTATCCACAACACACTGCTTCTCAAGTTGATCACAAATGACAACTGGTCAGTTTTCCCACTGCTCTGGTGACCAAAGTGGACAGGAGTGTGGACAGCCTGTACTGCATTTGCTGTTACTGAGAAAACAGCTCCTTGAGAATGAACATCTACTTTCTCACTCAAAAGGAGTTATCCATGCTCCTTAAGCTATTTTAACCAAAGTCCGAACCTTCTGTCCCAAGTTTATTTGTTTTTGTTACACTGGGAGACAACCCAGAGCTCTGGCATGCCCTCTGATATGCTGTGGTTAATGAAGGCATCCTCCTGGTACAGTAACCTGAGACAGGGGTTCTGCACCAGAACAGCTCATTACATAATGAAACAGAGGATGGAGAAGAAAAATAGCCCCAAATCTCACCTCTTCAAGCTTTCCAGCAGCATAGTGAACCAGCTCAGCTTTCCTACTACAAAAACATTAAACTTCAGCGTAGACATGGAAGTTATTTTAATGAGGTTTTTATTTAAGTAAACTCACTGCCTGTAGCCCTCTGTTTTGGCAATAGTCAGATGAAAAAGCTGTTGTACAAATGCCAGATGCCTCCCAAATCAGCAATGGAATAAAGCTTTGGTTGTAAAGGCCAAACAGCTGGTCGTTTCCTGAGAACCTGGAGAATGTCTTTACACCACCCCACAGGGAAGCCAGGCACCTTGGAAGAGATGGATGGTCAAGAATGAACAGAAGCACCTGCTTCTGGAACAAGCTTTTCAGGGCTCACCCTGCCTGAGAGATTTCTTTTCAATAAAGATTTAATTCTACTAGAACTTCAGGTAGAACACACTTTTAGCAGTGGGCACTTCTTAATTGTTCACTTTTTTCCAGAATCTGATCGGTAACGTGAAACCACCCCTAAAGTGGTTCCACATTTAGAGCAAGAATGTGGCATTCTTCTAAAGCTTTAAACAACACACTCCTCTGAAGCCATAGCTGGGAATTACACCCACACTTCTTCCTCTCAGCTATGCAAGGATGCAGAAGAGTAAAGTTCGCTTCTTAGAACAGTCTCAGAGGGTGACTGCTGGTGCATTTCTTTCCCATATTAGTTAGAACCTCTCTAGATAAGTCTATTCTTCCAAACATGTTCAGACCGTCGTCCCAGCTTACTGTATTAGTACAGGGAGGAGGGGAAGCCACAGAAGGGGAGCTGTGCTTTTAAAACTAGAAACTGGATTCTCTTCAACCGATTTAACTTCTGACCTTCTCAGCTGTTGGATCAAGTTGGTGCAGCCGGCATCGAGCCAGACAAGTAAAACATAAGGGCATACAAGTTGCTCTGCATTCACTCTCTGCTTGTGGAGCTACTTGCAAAAGAAAGGTACAAGATGTCAGACTGAAGTAACTTATATTTAAAGATTAAGATCTGCTGCCTCCAGAACAATGAAAGTGAAAAGTTAGATGGATTTCTTTTATTCCCATGTCAGAGATAACGAATTGGAACAGTGGGGTAAAAAGAAGAGAATGAGTATCATCACCCAGTAGAACAAGTCGCTGAGTAAAGAAGATAGTGCTGGACTCCCACGCTTTCATCCACTGCTTTCTAGGTCCAAGCAGCTGGTGTGAGTGAGTGACTGCATGGTGAGCTGTTAATCTCCTTTAAACATGTTCTAGAAATGTGGCTGTAACTTGAATGGAAGTTAAATAAACAAAATATTAAAATGCTTACAAAAACATTAATTTTATGGCTATAAACTGTAAGAAGGGTCTGTTTTTCTGCATTTTGCATGAGAACTCTGCTTTATTCCTGTCACAGATAAGCTGAGCGACCCGTGACAAGCCACTTGCCTTTCCTGTGCCAGTCATCTCTAATTACTCAAGTGTGCCTGAAAACACACTTCTGCCTCCTGAGGACAGCATCAACACATTTAAGACCAAGTATGTAACTCGTATGAATTTTATAACAAAGTTTCAGCAAAAACCCAAACAGAACATGTAAGTAACAGATGAATCTAACAGTTCTGTAGAAAAGAGTGTTTTAAAAAACAGCAGGGATTATGCCTGTCCCTGAACGTAGAATTCGTAGATTGCCCTCAACATAAATTCGAAGTAGCCATTACTTCTCAAACCGCCAAGTTCGTCTGCTTGCAGCAAATCCTTCACGTCTGGTAAGTACTCACTTAACTGAACTCCTGCAACACAAAATAGCAAGTTAGAGCACTGATACAAGTCCTTTGCATTAGCACTTAACATCATTTTTAAGTAAACACCTGAGCCTGTCCCAGATTTAAATCATTCTGGAACTGAGAAAATCTTATTGCTATTAGACAGGTCAAGAATACAAGAAAGCCTAAGAAGCCTATAAAATAGTTTTAAAAAAAAGAGCTTCACGGGTAATTTATGATTAAAACTAAAATCCTTAAGATAAAATCCAAGTCTTCATGTAACGTATCACAAAAATGAAAGAGAAAGGGGTGAAGAAAGAGAGGAGAAAGGGAGGGGAAGAAAGAGATGAAAAAAGGAGGGGAAGAAAGAAATGAGAAAGGGGGAAGAAAAAGACAAGAAGGGGGAAGCAAAAAGAAAGGGAGCAGAAGAAAGACACAAGAAAGGGGGGGTTAGAAAG